>JAVCKU010000059.1:3844877-3855226 GCA_032273985.1 Hypsolebias coamazonicus | reverse complement strand
ATTGGTTGGTTCATTAGTTGGTTGACTGGTTGGTTGGTTGATTCATTAGTTGGTTAGTTGGTTGGTTGGTTGGTTGGTTCATTAGTTGGTTGATTGATTGGTTGGTTCATTAGTTGGTTGGTTGGTTGGTTGGTTCGATCATTGGTTGTTTCGTTTGTTCCCCAAGCTTCAAAAGTTCCAAATGTGCCACAATTTTGAACATATTTACAGTAAAAATCTAATCATCACTCAGATATTTAGCAAATTGCAGATACATTCACAATGTTGCTGGAAGAAAATTCATGTGTTTACATGAAACCTTCGATAATGTACCGATAAAGCTATGAATCAGAGGAAAGGAGCAATATCACCAAGCAAATCAAATCACTGAGATTGAAGATCTTCTCTATGAGATCAATCATCCAAATCTTTGAACTCTTTATTATCCCCTCCCCTCAAACAAGCTGAAGTCTTTTAAAGCCTTCTAAAACCTTGAACCTGGACGGGTCAGGGATGCTCAGGCCAAGGTGGTTAGAGACATTTTGTGGAATCAAAAGTGACTTCAGAGCAGCTCTAGTGCATTTACTCATATATTATGGTGCATTGTTCTGCCCAGCTCCTTTAAATAGAAATACATTTATCAGTAAATGTGTAAAAACATCTTACATTATCGCTGTTCGCTCCAACATAGCTGATTTCTAGTTTGAAGACAAAACATAATAAAGCACAAAACAACTTTTTAAAGAGCTCTTATACTTATGTGGATTATCCAAATGTCCCTGTCGGTGTGTGTTTGACAGCATTTTGGTGGATGTGTTTCAGTGTGTGCAGCTGACCTTGGTCGCTGCACCTTCTGAGGAGGTGAACTGATGTTTCTCACTCAGCTTGTCAACAAGATTAGGTTCCCTGTGGGATCGTCATACACCTCGCAAACATTCGGCCAATGAGAGGAATCGTGTGGCAGCTCAGCCACTAAAGTGTGTGTTTGCGTGATTCAGGTGCAGGGTTAAAGGAGTCGGAGAGGATGTGGGCTTTAGAAACAGAAGGAAGCAGCAGCAGGGGGGTCATCGCAGCCAGCCTGAACTGCAGCCTCTGTGTGAATGCATGTGTGCGTGGTTTCTGAGGGAGCTCACGCTGAGCTCTGAGCTGTGCTTACTCCTCGACCCAGCTCATCTGCACACGTTTTACCTGCTCGGCTCTTTCCTGCTGTCGGATGTTGCACATTTCTGTCTTACTGCCTTTTGGACTCCAGCTGTGAACAAGGCCAGCCGACGGGATTGCGGGCCTTGATGCAGACTGTGTAGCTCGCTGCAGCCTCAGTTTATTTTATTTTTCCATCTGCCGAGATCGAGACTCTATATGGTATTCTGCCTTCAGATCTACTGCAAAACAATACAAATGTCCATACCCTGTGGAAAGGTTACGTGCAAAACATTTAAACTGTATCTTTAAAGACTTGAAATGTATCAGTTTGTCTATACAGTAGTTATCTAACCATGATCCTAACTTTTGGTTATTGACACAGAACATTTAAGATATATATTGGAATGTTTTGTTGTTTTGTTTGTTTTTTCCAGAAGGTGCACAATAATCAAAACAGCCTATGTATTATTTTTATAAACTGACAAATGTATGATATGGAATAGTCATCATAAAGCTAATTTTATAAAATTGGAAGATTAGCTATGTGTATCTGACCTGGCTATGGTAGCTTGGTGGCCAGTGGTGGTACAGGTTTGAGTACAAGTTGCATCAGGAAGGGCATTGTTAGAAAAATACCACTGAAATATGCATTCAGGAGTCCAGGATTGAAGTTAGATTAAATGTTTTAAAAGCTACCTTGTAAGGATAGTTATTGCTCTTACATCCGAAACAAACAAAACACCTTCAACATTTAACACAGGGTGTCCTTTTTACAGCAACATGAGTGACACCTCTCTTACATCATCAACACACACAAACGATTATGCATACAGTCCAAGATGATGAGGGATTTCCAGCTGACACGCATCCTTGTTTTGGTATGTCCAGCTAAAAAGTACACAACTGTTTAAATGGTTGAATGTGAAAAAAAGTAAAAACAACATATGGTGACTCTGTATGAAGTTTAACACAGTAGAAAAGACACTCTGGTATATACCAGTAATCTTTTCTATCAGGCGTATAGTGTAAGACAATTGTCAAATCTTTTGCTGTAGTGTCCTTAACAGAAGGGTGCAGTCAAAAGAAAAACACCACCTAGCAATATGCATCTTGTTAAAATTATCTGCTTGCGGATTTAGACAATTGTCTAAACTTGAACTCGAGGTTCGTTCATCTATAAGCTATAGCCTCTTGGCAGGGGCTTTCCCAGGACACCAGGTGACTTGTAGAGTCTGTTTCAGGCGAGAACAGATAAGCTGACTTTCAACAGTTTAGCTTTATCAATCCTGGCATGTCTGTTTGTTGGATGTTGGAGAAAACTGGAGCCCTGTGAGTTGGCCCACCTCTGTATGTCCTTGAATCAAAAGTTTTAACTACAGCATGACCCACAAATCCTTCCAAGTACATACAGTGTTTTTACTTTTACAGCAAACCAATCACACAGCATGACTTTCAGGGATAGGTTGTACTTTAGCCCAAGTTCTACAGTATGTGATTTCTTCAGTCGACACAATCTTTGAATCATAGATTTATTTGATTTTCCCACCTCTCACCTGTGATGTCAAGCTACCATCTAGGTAGAGTCAGTTGCAGAGCGGCCCTCGGCCATAAAATATGACAAAGCTTTAGCTTCAACTGTTTTGTTGTTGTAGATTTTGTAGGTTTGAGTTGTTTCCCATGACTGAAATCCACTTTAGGATAAGCTCTTATTTGACTAGTCATAGTTCATCCATCCATCCAACCATCCAGCCGTCCTCCCTCCCACCCACCCAGCCACCACACACACCAACCAATCCATTGAACCAACCAGCTAACAATAAATCAGTCAGTTTTCTTTTCCTTATGAATGGCTGGTTGGCAAATGTAATTGGTCCAACCCTTTTTCCAGCAATATGATCTGGGTCTACCTTTACTTCCAAGTGGAAAGTTTGCAAAATACCTCTAAAGAGGTATTCTGAAGGCATCCTAATCAGTTGCCAAACCTTTCTTTGCTGCATGGAGAGTAGTGGCTCTACTATGAGCGCTGCCTACATAAGGGAGCTTCTCACTCTAAGCATGAAGCCAGCAACCCTAGAAGGAAGCTCATCCCAGCTGCTTGTATCTAGGATCATGTTCTTTTCATCATGATCATAAATGAGTGTTGGGACATAGATGGTTTGCTCTTAGTATGGGACATGGTTCACTGTTAGGGGAAAAAAGATCTTCTGAGACAGGCTGAGTTTTTGCTTCAAGCAAATGATTTTAAGTATTCTGGGATTCATAGCCAAGAACGTTAGCTTGACTCAATGAGATGAGTTCCTTTTTTTGTTTTTTATTTTATTGTATTGTTCTAATGACAACCACTTGACACAAACTCCAAACTGTCTCTTTTGGAAACGGTAAAGAAAATAAATAAGCTGAAGATTTTGTGGTCAATTTATGCAGCTTTAGCTTGAACAAGCATCCTGTCTAATGTAAGTGTCCGCGGTAGCAGTAACAGCTTTCAGCAGCTACTTCAAAGACCTATCTCGTTTTTTTATTTTCTTTGCATTGTAGCTGAGCACATATACGTGCCCACAGTTTGAGTGTAGATCGGCCCTCAGTCATGGCCTCGATGCTGCAGGGAGACTGGAGTGATAGAAGCAATACTTAAGCCATTAAGGCAAACAATTGGCTCAAATTGAGGAGAGAAAAAAGGGGAACACGAGTGATAGAGGGAGGGAGATGGAGAGGCCATGGCAGGAGTGGATCCACTCAACAACTTAATCCGAGCCCGAGGACACTTTCCTGTTGAGCTTCACACATTTCTGCAAACGTCTTCACACACACAATGAAGCTCACGGTGCCTACAATAACACCTTGTCAATGCTGGCCATAGGGGTGTCCATTTCTTCGTTGTCTGAATAGTCACCTACTCCCAACCACCTTGGATAACTATGGAACATGCAATGTACACACGTCAAGCTCTGTGAGCATTTGTACGCCTTACGGCCTCCAGTGTGGGATCTGTTCATTGTCTTAGCAGGCAGGGTGAATGGCCAACTGTGTCCCGGACATAGAAGGCCCTCCTCTGACTCTGGCTATTGTATCGTCTACCCCCGTGAACTTGCTCAGTCTCCACAAGCCTCACACAAATGCCAAACAATAAAGGGTTTGTCCTTTTTGCCACACACATATCAGCTGGGTGTACATGTCAGAAGGCGAAGGAATGATGTGCAGCAGTCTGAACCCACCGACCGCTGTGGCTTGTCCAGTTCAGCCGTCTTTGACGCTTAGGTGTCTAGTCATCATCCTGTAATGGGGGAAGCAACAATTTGCTAACACCACTGCCCTTCCCTCCCTGCCTCCCTAATTTCCTTTTCTCCCTTTCAGCCACAACCCTCTGGACTCCCTCATCGCCAAGGCCCTAGCGATTTATCGGACAGCTTAGCGAGGAGCTGTTATTGCCCTGAGGACTGTTAGTACGGGTTTGGCTCGTTGACTCCTTCCTCAGTTCTGGTGTTTTTATTTGACATGTCCTTTAAGTCCTTTAAAGAATTGGGCGTTTCTGCTGAGCGCCTTGGCTCTTTTTGCAAAAGATGGATGGCTCGCGTTCAAAGGTCTGGATGTTTTCTTTTTTTTCTTCCCTCCCAGTCTTTCTCTACATCTGTCTCTGCACCCACCCACCCCTGCTTTTTCCCTTCACTCACTCCTTTTCACTTGCTGAGCTTTATAATGTGGTATTAGTGATGTCAGCTAACCAAGCCTGGGATTTGTCTCTTAAGATAATGCAATGTCTCCCGAATGTTGAGAATAGCAAAAAAAAAAAAGGTAAAGCAATAAAGCAGCATTGCCACTGACTTTTGTTTAATCGGAATGCATCTTAAAGACCACTTGCTTTGATGGCAGATGTGTTTGTGTGTGTTTGCAGCCATTTGATTGTCCTTCAAACATAGTCATGTTTTGCCTTACTCATGTCCATCAGGCCTTACTGCTGAAATTCTTTGTTCAACTTTACTCGTCCAAAGAAAGGTGACAATCGAGTTAGCATTACAAACGTACAGTCCAGCAAGTGTGTTTTGTGAAGATCAAAGGGCCAAAGCACTTCGCCTCTATTATATATTCATTCCGTATGTTGAAATAAAACCAGACCGGTCGGCGTGTGAGCATCTGCGTCCGGTTAAATGGAGGTTCACTGCACTGGTTCTACAACCTAATCCCTCACACAAAAAAATGCCACATTAACATGCAGCATGCAACATCCTTTCATGAACACAAACATTTACTCGTGCAGCACGATGGCTGGCAGCTGCACATACATTCAGAATGGATTTTCACTTCTATATCTTGTGTGGAAGAATAACTCAGGTCCTTCAGTGTAGAGTTACTGACACTCTGAAGAGCCATCGCCACATCTCTATCAAAAATCCACATTTAGCATCAAAGTGAAATGTCAGCTCGGTGGTGTGTCAGGTCAGTGTATGTATAGACATCACTAGCTTTGGGGATATCAGACTGTAAAAGTGGAATTGAAAGCTGTAGCTCCTGGCAGTTAGGAGCTGCTAGAAATGTTATCAGTGTGACTTTCTGTGAGCCTGTGAGGAGGTTTTAGAGGCTCTTACATCTGGGGTGATGGCCCTAATTTGAGATATTTTCTCATGTTTCTACATACATGATCTCTGTCGACATTTCACTTTGGTGGTTATTGAATGTTCCAATTATTTGGTAGAGTCCTGAAAATGTTATTTTATGAATACAGGAAAAGATAAAATAAAATACCTTTTCCTTGGTCATTTTAACTCTGTGGGGGTTTGGACATTTTACCCAGTTTTACTCCTGTCACAGGTCTAACTATGCGATTATTTAAAATTACTGCAAATTGCTGTCCCATAATTATTTTTTTTTATAGCAGGGCCAGGCCTGTTTGATTATGTCTGCTGAAATAATGTCAGCTGACACTGAAAAGACCTGTTAGCTGGGCAGACAGAAATGTGAGACAAGAGCCAAACCTGCCAAGCAACAAGGCATTATCTGATGCTGTTGTCTTTTGATTGGTTATACCATGTGCAATTTAACAGTAAGTGTTTATGCCATTAGAGTTACTCAAAGTTTGAAAATAAGACAAAAGAAAAGTCTTGAAATAAATGCCCAGATACACCATTATTGATACTTTTAAACTACCACACATAGAACTGATTCTAGAGGGTCTATTTCTTGGAATAAAGGCTTTTTTTTGCTCAGAAGGGAACCCATAAGTGAAGTGAAAGGTGGTACATGTATGTTGATCTGTTGTGTGATGTGTATAGTCTTCAAGCACCTCGTTTCTTTGTAAAAGTGTTTGCACTGAATAGGTTTTAAACTATAGACATGCTTTAAATAAATAACTTTAAACGTTGACACTATTAGTTAAATTATTTTGACATTTGGCAGTTATTTGTACCCAATGATCATCATTAAAGTTCAACTAATTTACTTCCAACTGATCAACATTGGTATATTGGTATATATTGGACCCAAAAACAAATAGTGCGGTGCAACATTGGATCCTGTTTCTATTGAGAGGAAGGGGTTTGCACCCTGGGTACATTTCTAGTCCATCCCAGCTTTGACTATGATGTTCTTAAATGCCAGTCTTGGTAATGTACCTCACGTTATTGTCAACAAAAGGTTATTTTTTATTAGCATTACACATACATTTCCGTAAATACTTTTTTGGGATGATTCCCAGTTCTTATACCCATCAGTGGCTATAAATATATACTTACTAAATTAACTATGTATTTACTATACTTCTAAGGACATACGTCTTTGGTAGACACCAATCGTAACCTGCTGACACTTCCAGTTGATATTGAACAATGCCACCAGAATGTTTGAAATATTGCTCTTTTTTGGGGTTACCTTTTTTTTTTTTTAAATATGGTCTTCTTCCACTTTTTCAACAGTAACGGCACAGCCGGTAAGATGAACGGGGCGCTGGAGCATTCGGACCAGCCAGACCCGGATGCCATCAAGATGTTCGTGGGCCAGATCCCTCGCTCGTGGTCAGAGAAGGAGTTAAAGGAGCTGTTTGAGCCTTATGGCGCCGTCTACCAGATCAACATCCTCCGAGACCGCAGCCAGAACCCTCCACAGAGCAAAGGTGCTAACACACATGCTAACGTTAACACGTTTTATGGTGTAGTCTCCGTCAGTGTGTACATACTTCTACGGTATAAACTTTCTCTTGTCTTGCCCATAACTTCACCCCAGTTTCAAGGTCAAGGCCAACGTTAAAACAAGGTCTTTACTTGTCCAGACTACAACTTCTGATCCGCTCAAGATAATTCCTCAAAACCTACTATATGTTTGTACCACCACTAGGCAGTGTGTCACATAAACTTTACATCCCCCTACCTTTAAGATCAAGGTCACAAATCAAGGTCACTGGTTATTTTTGCTTCGCTTATCCAAGCCTTTGCTTTGGATTGCTGTATTCAATGTTTCCCCCAACATTACTTGCCTTGGCATGGCACTCGTTTGTTCTGCGATTTATGTTGTGGGGAGGGTGGTATTCTGGGAGATTGAGATACGTCTTAGTTGCATGCTGTTTGTACCAGAAGTGTTAGAGTGGGGTTGGGGGGTGTAGGTAGCTCAGCATGAGTGAGATAGTGCGCTACCTTTGTAGCTTTTTAGCTAGTGTATCTATATTGCACATCATTAGCTTAGCACTACGTCAGTGCCGGCAGTTGTCGACAGCGGGGTGGTTCAGTTTGGTAGCCATGGCCGCTCAGATCTGTTGACAGGGCAGGGCGCCCTGCGTGCACAATGGTAGGGGAAACACTGGTATTGCTGTATAATAGTTAACAACTGGCCTACACTGTATTTCACCAGTTAAAATTCAAATCTTCTCTTTATGGAAGGATGCACTGTAGCCATTTAGAGGCCAAGTCTTTGCTTGCACATGGACAAACAATTAATACATGTGCAAAATTACACAAGTGAGCAGCCGTGCCCTGCTTGAAGACAACAGCTTGCACCACCAGACTTAACAGTCGACTGGACAAAAACTGTGTCATTTGCTGCTGTCTTCTTTTTGTCTTTTCTTTTGATAATTCGTCAAATGTGAGAGCAAACGGCGGCAACAAACGGTCAGACAATAGCATTGCCATATTAACAGGCTTCAACCGGAGTGGGTCTTGATGACACTTGTGATGAGACATGATGAGTGGGAGGAATGTAGCGGGAGACTGCCAGGAGGGGAGACGACATGCCTCGGTCCAGCTGAGAAGCACATTTCAGGTTTCAACGCAAAACAGAGACGATTAAATCAAGGCAAATGTTTGTCCCGTTCAGCCATTGAACCCTCCTGGAATTAAATCAAGCAGTTATGATTTCCTGGAAGTGCTATTTTTATGAAGTTTTAATGGAGCAGAGAAAGGTCATAAATGTTAAAAGTCCAGCATCATATTTATCTGCCTGAACAGAAATTTTATCTAAAAAAATGGTCTTGGTGGTAGGCAGTCTTACAACAGCCTCTGTTTGTGTTTGTGTTTGTCTGTTAGCAAAATATATCTTGAACCTGCGGGCGGATTCAATAAAAAATAAAATAAAAACTTTCAGAAAGGAATCACTGGATGTACAAATTTACTGGGCAACTTTTTCAGTCCACCCACTTCAGCTAATCAACCTTACAAACATAAATGGCTTTATCTTAGTCAATCTTACCAATACTATGCTAAAAAAAAGTGTGGTTGTAGCTGAGAGTCATCCACAATACACCTTTTGATAGGTGTTTGAAAGCACAAGGCTTTTGTTTACAACTTTGAGTGCGAAATGTAAAAAAAAAAAAAAAAGGCATTTCTTCAAATAAGTTTCTGTTTCTTAAAACATAGTTGTTGCATCCATGTTGGTATTTCACTGATCCAAAGTTTAGTTTATTTGAAATCATCGAGAGTTTGTTAAAAATGCATTTCAAGTTGCACATTTTTTGATAAAACTAGATAAATACAATTTCCTGTTAAAAAAAAAAAGCAGTGCAAATGCTTATTGCTGATATTTGCTGAAAGCTGCTGAAGAAGCTGAAACTAGCTGAAAAGGTTTTTATCGCTAAAGTTAATGTGAGTTGAATTTGAACAGCTGACATTTGCTCAAAGAAAAATAACAAAAGAAAGCAGAAGAAAAATGGCAGAAATGTGTAGAAAACAAAAGAGCTTAAATGCAGCAGAAATTAGCAGAAAAGCTGAAATAGGCAGAGAGAGAGTGAATATACTGATAACTTGTTGAAATTAGCAAAACAATAAAAAAAGTAACTGCAATAACTCGAAGAAAAGTGCCTGAAAAGCTTAAAAAGCTAACATTAACTAAATATGGTGGGAAAGAGCATAGAAAGTTTCATTTATTTGAATGAATTACCAAAAAAGGCTACATTTTAACAAAAAATGTCTTTAAAAAAAGGGCTGGAAAAGAAGAAAGAAGCTAAAGATTGTTTTTAAAAAAATGAGTCTGAAAGGAGCATACAAATCTGAATTTAGCAGAACAGGGCCAAAGGAAAGTGAAATTAGCAACAACAGCTGCAAAAATAAAAGCTGAACCACAACAAAAGCTGAAATAAGAAATAAAAGGTTTTAAACAGCACAGAGTTTGAAGCTCCATTCATTATGAGAAAAACATGGCTAATAAAGCTAAATATTTGAAACCGAACACATTGCACAAATATAAAAAAAATATATAGCAGGAATGAGCTTAAGGAGCTGAACATTTTGTGGTATGAATTGTTGAAGTAAAACAAAAATTGTGGAACAAGTTACGTGCTAAAAAAACATAAAAAAATTCAATTGTGCGCAAACAAATTACAGAAAATGTATTAATGTCTGATGTTTAAGCTTTTTAACAGCTTTTGTGGGGCTATTTTTTCTTGGATTTAAGTTTCAAAAGTCTAAATATGAAGGTTTAACAGAAATTAACATAAATACTTACGTCCCAAAAAAAAGCCTTGACTATTTAAAAATAGACAATCCTACAAAACAAGGTGGAGCTTTGAAACTAATTAAGTGTTCAGCTCTTATCTGGGTTTTCAGTATAACAAGGACATGACGAATAAAATTAAAATTTCCCATGAAAACACTGCAAGACTCAAAGTTTGAAGTTTGCACATAAAAGCTAAACAAGTCGATTTGCAACATGTGTTGGAAGATGGAGGGAAATGTCCAAATACAGGTGGTCCTCGACCTACGAACGGGTTCCGGACCTAAGGACCGTTCGTAGGTCGATACCGCCGTAGCTCGAAA
>JAVCKU010000059.1:3768674-3781822 GCA_032273985.1 Hypsolebias coamazonicus | reverse complement strand
CTAACGGGGCTAACATGACGTCCAAATGTCTGTGGTAAAACTCACCCAAGTGCTATCGGCTATTAGCTTCTCAATGATGTTGGAAATGACGGCTTGTAACTTGGGTAACGTTATGTCGGAAAAATATCTCCGACTGCGGACGATGTTGCGAAGCTCAACGTAGTTCATAAATCTTCAGAATCAGACATCTTCACCAACGAAAAATAAAACTTCCACACCGCTGACATTTTGAATTTTCCTCTCCGCCGTGAGGTCAGGTAGGTGCACGTGACGTCATTACGTTGTGCTGCTGCTGCAGGCAAAAACAGCACATTTTATATTGGCAACTTACTGTAATGTAATGTCCGATATTGAAGTTTAATGCTAATATCGGCTGATACCGATACCATGCCGACAATATTGTGCATCCCTAGAAGGCACGGGTTTCAACTGTGAATTTAGGAGCTTTGACAAGACGGAGGTTTTTTTCTCAGAGGTCGGCCTGTTAGCTTAGCTTCTCAGCTTAGATGCTTTTAAACATCCAAAAACGCGATTTTGGATGGTTAAAATTAATTTTAAAGGGGTTAGTGAAGAGCACCTGAGTTGAGCTTTTTTTTCATCCAGTGTCTTCAGTAGAAAGAGAGAGACAAAGAAACTATGAAACCAATCAATTAAAATTAGGTTGATAATCTTAATTTACCATGCGATTAATTGATTTATTATTTTATCGCAACAGGTCTAGCTGTTGGTCAGGTGCATTAGTGGACAGGTTATTTATGGAAAAAGCAGTTTAAGGTTAAAGAAAACTTCTAAATTCTGTCTGCTTGGAAATAATGTCTATAAATACATGAGGTGGTTTAAGACTTTTACACCGTGTTGTTAGCTGATTAGTTTATTGTTTAGTGCTGTTAATTATGTTTCTTATTTACTAGTTTAACACAACAGTCTTTCTATCAGACGTAAAAAACAAAAAACAAAAAGTTTTGGAAGTGTTTTATCAGATTAACTGAACAATTCATCCACTTTACCAACCAGATTTTACTGATTGTACATGTGACGCTCTCAGATATAACAAAAAAATATCATTTTCTGGTGCTTTAAAAGAACAAAAGACTTTTCTAAAATTAAAAGAATTGCCACTTTTCCAGAAATGGATGTGTGATTATTTCGGTTGGCTAACCAGGGAGACCTCAGTTCTGACTTTTGTTTAACTCATCATGCAAAAATAAAGATATCGGTAGCAAATAACGGAAACTTTTGGCAAATTATAGCTAATTTATTTGCACGGCTAAGTGGAATAAATGTGAGTTTGTGCAGTTCCGATGACCCTTATAGCTGCGTAATTGAGCAGAACGTGATAATGGATGCTATAAAACCATGACGGTGGGGTTCGTTTTAATCTTGTAGGATTTTATTGCTGTGGTTTACTTCTGGCTGCACACCATCTATGTCACTGTGGTCTTAAGGAGGAGAAAAAAAAAAAAAAAAAAAGACTCAATTCTTTTAAAAGCCATCACCCGCTCCACTGAAATATGGCGACTTTATGAGACATAACTGTCAGGGTGAAGATGGTGGAAGCTAATAAAGACGCTCACGGCTGGAAGGGTGAAATATAGAGCTCGACTCGCGATACATTTCCCTCCACTTAACAGTAACGACCTTTAATAAACCCGCTGTTAGATTTGCTTTAACAGTGACGAACGACCGCGAAGACGTGGATTAGTTCAGTCAGAGGAGGAGACGGAAGAAAAGGAGAACGGAGCGGTTTTAAAACTTCACGTTTCTTTTTAAAACCAGATCATCTCCGAGCCTTATCACCCGCCTGCCTGCCTGCCAGCACGCCTCGTCCGAAAACACACCAACAGTCGGCGAACGGTATCTCCGTTCCTCGCCCTCCTTCGACGCAGACTAAATTAATTACATCGCTGTTAGACGTGCGGTAATCATCCTCCGGAGTGATGCGTACACACAGCACGCTGTGTACAAAGGAGTTAAAGCTTTTTGAAACAACACTTATCTCCGCGGCGTATCCCCGTGTTTTATTTATTTATTTATATATTTATTTTAAAACGCTGCACAAACAATGCAAACAGTAAAATAAACAAGTGCGCTATTGATTTCCCAGAGTGCAACCGGCCGCTTATCTCTTTCGCCTCGCGGTAAGAGCTGACAGCTTCCTCATTAAAAATGAATTGGATTAGCATTGCATTGGAACGTTGGTGGGAAGACGTAAACACACACACACTGCAGCGTTCAGACGTCAACCCCTGCAGCCGGCCTGCCTCGCCGTTGCACCGGAGACACAGGGGTTGTGTCAGCGGTGGAAGAGGAGGCGAGTCGCGTTGAAGTGATAATGAGACGCTGATCAGAGCTTCGCTCATGGCGTGTTGAAATCCATGAACTCTGCCTTTATTTGTGTTCCTCTTATCCTGCCTTTTGTCATACATTGCATATTTTAGAGTTTTCTTTTTATGTCCTCAACAATCTGTTTTTTTTTTTTTCTGTTTGTTTTACAAGTTCATATTTAATTTCTGACCGAACATTATTAAAAAAAAGAAAAGAAAAACAAAAACACAACGCTCCCCTCGGGTCACAGTGACCAACAGAGTTAGGGTATATGAATAAAGTCAGTAACTGTTCTTAAAAAAGATACAACTCTGAAGTAGTTGTTTAAAATTTTAAAGAAAAAAGGGAATTATGGGGCAGTTCAAATATTTGAGTGGGATTATATTGAAAGATTATGAACAATTATGATTTACTTATAGGTCTGGACCACTTTCAGTCAGACTTTCATAAATCCTACTAACTGAAACAGCTCTTCTCAGAGTCTCAAATGATATTTTGATGCAACGTGATGCAGGTAAATGTTCTGCACTGCTCATGTTAGACCTGAAGTCAGCTTTTGACACTGTTGATCACCCAACCTTGTTAAATAGGATGACGATTTTGGCTGGTATTCAGGTTCTGCTTTGAAATGGTTAGTCTCTTACCTGTCTGATAGATCAATCTTCTTGGCTACATCTAAATGCAGATCCCATTCCTGCCCTGCTCATTTTGGCATTCCACAGGGCTTTGTTTTGGGGCCATTGCTGTTTCTGCTCTATCTGCTCCCTCTTGGTCCGATACTTTCATCTTTTAAGGACATCTCCTATCATTGTTATGCTGATGACATATGGTTGTATATTTCTTTTCTTTCAAATGAACTTTCAAAACTACAAATCTTACTTAACTGTGTGGATTCAATTAAAAACTGGATAATTGAAAGTTTTCTCCAGATATTTGTAAGAAAAAAAAAACGTAAACATTAGCAAAGAGCTTTTACTTGAACTTTTATGAAAACTCTTAGATGTTGACTCCTATTCTCCAGAATTTTTTATTGTATTTTTATTATTATTTAAGCAAGATGTTTTTCCTGTCAACAGATCCTAACAAAAACACTGAAATGCCCATACTGTGCCACTAGGTGGCGACAACATCCACATGAACGTAACCAAATGCAGAGAAGGAACGTGGCTTGTCTGAAAAAGTGTTTTTTTAAGACACAGTTTACAGCTTCTTCTGTTATAAACCATTTAACACATGATCAAACTTTAACAACAAAATATGAATATAACGAGACAGATCCTCACAAAACAGTTGAAAACTTCTCCGTATTTTATGAATTCAAATTGATAGTAGGCACGTGCAAGATACTTGAACAGGTATTTGACAACTTCTCTATCTGCTGTGATGTCTACATGGATCTACCAAAAATATATATATATTTTTTTTAAATCTCCACTTTAGGAAGTGTTCTTTAAAAATAACATGGTTAAGTCAGGTCATCTTGACAGATTCTTCTTTGTTCACCTTCTTCCAGATGAGACTTAACCTTGTTAGATTGTTCTAGCTGGATTCCTGAGCATGCATCAGGACATTCTTTAAAAATATTATTTTTGTCACCAAAACACTGTGTCACACCCAAATCGTTTAGTTCAATAATCTCGTGAGACTTATAACTTTTTTCAAACTGAAGCTATCTATAGCAGGTAAGATATTTACTGTTCATAATGTTTCAGCAAGAGCCTACTTGAGAAAGTCTGAACTACAGATGGAATTAGATGAACAAATTACATTTAGATCTGATTTTGAACAAACCTTTTGATCCAAACTTTTTTTTTTTTTTTCCCAGCTGTTGAAGACAGGAAGCTGTTCATCGGCATGGTGTCGAAGAAGTGCAACGAGAACGACATTCGGGTCATGTTCTCTGCGTTCGGACAGATCGAGGAGTGCCGGATCCTCCGAGGGCCTGACGGGCTCAGCAGAGGTACCTGTCGCTCTCTGACTCACCTCCATCCAGACTCGCTGCACCTCATGTCAATAAAACTGCCTGAACGGCCTCTGCAGCTGCAGTTCATTGTCGTGTAGTCCGGTAAAGTCATAACAAAGACTCACCTCTGAACTTTGTGACTGGTTGAAAACAATCTGAGACAATAGTCGTTTATATATAGTATTTACTGCAAATCAAAGTAGGATGTATTTATATAGGTGCTGTTGGCATGAACACAGAAATGCAAAGAGAGAAATTATATTTTTTTAACCACACTGCCATGAAAAACAGGCTATTTTGTTATTTCATGTTTTTGTCTCTTAGCAAAATATCTCATGTACCTGTGGATGGAGTTTTATGAAACTTTCAAAATGTAAAACCTGGTTATGATTGCCTTGTGAGACAGCTGACTTCTACCGATATAGAGCTAAATTCTGGTGTGGTAGTAGCTGAAACTGATTCTCAACACAAACCGTATTTTCCGCCATACACGTCGCACCTCCCTATAAGTTGCATCAGTCCATATTTGTCTGTTACGGTGGAAGAATCCATAAATACGTCACATCTATTATGCGTCACCACTGCCACAAAGCATTTGTTTTGCGTCACTGCTGACCACCCGGACACATGGGCCGGTGTTGTGCCAAAAATCGATGGGCTGCCAAATGGCGACCACAGGAGTGTGCACGGGAGGACTTTAACAGGAATTTAACAAGATTAACACTTAAAACAATTATTTGTTTGCGCAAAATTATGGTAAAGGTGTGTCTTAGTCTAACTTGTCCTTAATAAATGCACTTTACTGGTCAAATCAGCTGCATTTCCAAAGCAAATAGGCAGAAGTAAATGCATTCACGAGATGAGTCACTGCAATTTTAACAAGATAACCACCTAAAAACAATTATTTGTTTGCTCATAATTATAGTAAAGGTGTGTCTTAGTCCACCGTTTGCTTAATAAATGCACTTTGACAGTCAAATCAGCTGCATTTCGAAACGCGATTTGCCTAAGCGAGCACACACAGAGGGACAAGCCGCTGTTCATTTCTTCGAAATTTAACAAGATAAACACCTAAAAACAATTATTTATTTGCTCTACTTTATAGTAAAGCTGTGTCTCAGTCTAATGTTTGCTTAGTAAAAGGACTTTAACAGTCAAAGCAGCTGTATTTCAAAAGTAGTCGTTGCCTCGTTGCTCCGGGAGCGCACTGACAGGGAGGGGGAAAAAAAGGAACGCTGCTCATTTCTTCGAAATTTAACAAGAAAAATACCTAAAACAATTGTTTGTTTGCTTGACATTATAATAAAGGTGTGTCTCAGTTGAACTTTTACTTAATAAATGCACTTTAATGGTCAAATTAGTTGCATTTCACCAGGGCGGTGCAGCGAAATGAAGCTGGTTTGATAGTTGCTCCAAGCACGCGAGCTGGACAAAAGTGGGGGGAATATGGCATGCCGATTGTGTCATTAATAGCTGGTGAAGATTCTCAGTCATCCAGAACATGGCAAATTAAAAAAAAGTATAAAGTTTAATAAATAAAGTCCAGTTGTTTTTGTCTTGATTTTTTTTTTTAATTTGTCATTATAGCCACGTTTACCTTTTACATGATACAATGGCATGCCATATTACTGCTACTATTCTGCTTCCATCTAGTGGCTGAAAGTGGTACTGCTCAATTTTTGTTCAGTCGGAATGAATGAAAACAGTCATATCTCAGCCAAAAATTGGTTTATAAATATGGGGGGAGGGAATCCATAAATACGTCACTTGGGCCTATAAGTCACAAGGCATGCAACTTATGCAAAAAATAAATTAAAAACGCGACTTATACAGTGAAAAATACAGTATTAGGAGTACTTCCATTTTTACTCCCATTGTTGTTGTTAAGCACTTTGATAACAGTTTCTGTTTTAAATGTGATCTATAAACAAAGTTGACTTGACTACTAACATCATAAAAAAATATTTGTTTGAAACTCGGACGTGCATGGGGGTGGGCGACTTGCAGTCCTGAAGGAATACTACTTTTTTATGCTTTCTGGAGTGTAGATTTTGTTTAAACTCCACATTTGGTGGACCATGATGAGGTAGAGATTTGTGGGAAGCGCTACTGAAAGAAATTGTTAAAGTGCTTTGTGTATTGAGTTAGCTGTAAAAATCACAACACAATTTTCTGTCCCCCCACCGTGGTGGGAAAAGGAGGATCTGGAAGTACCCTATACAATAACTTGAAAAATTAATGATGTGCACACTTCCAAATTGATGTGTTGCTGCAGCTAGCTGTAAGAAAGGTTCATTTTGAAAACTGGGATGACACATCAAAATCCATGATGGCTGCCGCCATATGTGACGTTCGTTTTGTGAACTAAATAACTTGAAAAACCAAGTAACGCGCCAACTTCCATTTCCGTGTGTGGCTGGATCAAGGCGCAGTAACGTTTACTATGGAAAATTAGGTTGGCAGATCAAAATTCAAGATGGGTGCCCCCATCAGGGGAGTGATAGGAGTGGCCCCTGAGTGATCTGGGGAGTCAGGGGTTGCCAAAAATTAATC
Source organism: Hypsolebias coamazonicus (assembly GCA_032273985.1). Classification (NCBI taxonomy): domain Eukaryota; kingdom Metazoa; phylum Chordata; class Actinopteri; order Cyprinodontiformes; family Rivulidae; genus Hypsolebias; species Hypsolebias coamazonicus. The sequence goes on along the minus strand of JAVCKU010000059.1, from coordinate 3,774,981 downwards.
TATGGTGGCCAAGGCCACCACTGGCCACCCTCTGGCTGCACCCTTGTGCCTGCTCGTGAATACAGTTGCTCCCTCCACTCACCAGGATCCTTCACTTTGCACTGCCTCGGACAAGAACAAATAAATAAAATCCTACCTCTGTTCTTCTACACAGTGCCAACTGGAACATCTTACACAGATAACATTAAGGTTCACGTCCAAAAACACTAATCTTAACTATAAACATTCACAATTCAGATCCCTCAGCGACGGGGGACACACCGCTTGTTACCAATTTGTCTGTCTAATTTGGACATGGAGTAAGGTTTTTGTCTTTAAGTCGTTGCTGATCAAGTTTATATTGGTCCTGAAAAAATACTGGGAGGAAACTGGGTGTATATTTTAGTTTTTGAAAGAAAAAGAAAACGTGTTAATCAGTCGTGTCCTTCTTTTACTTGTTGTTAATGCAGATGATATCACCACCTATTGGCTTGGCATGGGTATTGCAGCTTTACATTTAAACTTTCCAGAGTATTATTGGAGGCTTAGAAGCTATGTAGTTAGACTCAGTGTTGTAATACAAAAGCATGGCAGAGACAAAAACGGAGCCTTTTACTCTAAATGCATTGTCTCAGATTCTGTTTTTAACCAGCTACTGTTTTTAAAACTGTGAATTTATTGTTTTTAAATTTATGTGCAGAGTTACATTTAAATGAACTGTTGCAACATCTTGAGGCTGTTGTCACTGTGAATACATGCTTCTTCCTTTTTGCTCTATATATCTCTTTTCCCCACCTTTCTTTTTTCTCTCCTCCTTGCTTTCTCAGCCTCGACCCCCTGTCACCCCTCCCCAATTATCCCACTTTTCCTCCTCTAACCATTTGCATTATTTAATTTCACTTTACCACAAGCCATAGGCATTTCATCAGGCCTACTGTCCAATTTAAGAGGCAAGTTGATTTTCATTGTAAAAAACTGATTTAACTCAAAGCTATTCTTGCATCTCAAAATTAATAAACAAGCTTGATAAGTGTAGTATTGTTTTATACGTTGTCTAAGATTACACAGAAAACTGACAAAGAAGTAAATATTTCTGAGTACTGTACAACCTTTCAAAGAAGAGACAAAAAGGCAGACATGGCGATGCACATGACCAGACCTGTCACAATAAATCAATTAATCGCATGATAAATGAAAAATATCAACCTCATTTTCATATATCGTCTTTATTGTTTCATCGTGTCTCTCTGTGGCTAAGCTGAGAAGCTAAGCTACGAGCTAAGCTAACAGGCCGACCTCAGGGAAAAAAACCTCAGTCTTGTCCAAGCTCCAAACTTCGTGGTTGAAACCTGTGCCTTCGTGTAAAAAGTTTTTTCATCTGCAAAAATAAGCTGAGAACTTGTTTACTGATTGTTTTAATAAAAGCTTTGTGTGAAAAATGCTAAAGAGCTCAAGCCACACCGAGCGCCATTTTGAGAACCGAAGAGAGACAGCCCATGTCACATCAAGGAGCCTCCCTCCCATGTTTCTTAAAGAGACACACTGCTCGCTCCCTCACTATCTATCCTTCAGTTCAAAAGTCTTCTACTGCCATCCAGTGGTTGAAAAATGTACTAAATGCAAAACAAATTAACAAACATTTCCGTTTAAATTTCACAATAATTAGTAATTATTATAAAATTTCAAACAATGTTATTGTTTATCGCAATAATTTCTGAGACAATTAATGTTATTGTGACAGGCCTATACATGACAAAATTTAAAACACCAAAGAAGCATTGCTAAATAAGATAAAACCCCAGTCCAAAAGTTAGGTTTGGTGCAAAAGAATGACCAAATCATCTGTGAATTTACCAAATGTAAAGCAACTTCTTGGAACAAGGATGAAATTATAAACCTAATGTATTACTGGATGGTTTAAAACCCAGCTAACCAAGGCAGAATGTGAAGCCATGTGTGATCATTACATTCATATCAACTATTCTTTGTTATCCCCTCTGTCAGCGAAGAGCATAACCTGCACTGATTTGTCCATTCTGTGACTTGGCAGGAGGTCCTTTCTAAGTTGTGGAGCAATAATGCCCAACATTTTCTTAAGTTTGCAATAAACTATAGGATATTATAGTCCAATTACTGTTATTGATTTAGGTGATCCTGACACAAGAAGTGTGGTGAGCACTGTCATGAAAAAAAGAGACAAAAAGTGAGAAAATGTAGGTGTATTGTAGCTGATATGGTCATTGCAATATTCACTTACACCACAGTTGCGTAGTTAATATCGTACAATGCCAATGAATGCCTGATTCTTTCCACAATCACACATACATGCCTACCCGCCCATTTTCAGGCCATCTTCCCCTAACTCCCTGCCTCCCCCATCTTCCTACCCCCTTGTGGTTTCTTTGTGCCGAGGAGAAGGAGAGCTTTACTGATTCCTCCTCCTCCTGTCAAACAATCTGTTGCTGTCATCGTCACCCAGGCTCCATGTTGATCTGTTGGTCGCATCGCCTTTTTTTCTGTGGTTTGTCGAGTGTTCTGGACGTTTTATTGTTGACTTGGGTCTTGCTTTCTCAGTGTGACTCTTCTCTCCTCCTCAAGGTTGTCTCATTCCAGACTGGACTAAACTAGGTTTCTCCGCTTCTTCGAACAGCGCCACTTTCCTTGTCTCTGAATTCACCCTGGCTGTCCTAGAATCCTCTCCCACATCAATTTGTCCTCTTTTCCTCCGACATCCTGCATTGGCTTCCTTCCTTCCTTTCCTCATTTCTATCCTCCATCTTTTTCAGCTCCTCTCTTTTGTCCTCATAAATATTTCAGCCCTGATGGCCAAATTTTCACGTCTGTAGCTCTAAAACATAAGTAAACACTTAGCAGACAACACAAGTCAAAGAGGAGATGGTTTTGTTGTCCAGCTTGGCTTTTCAATAACCGTCGCCAATCAGGTTGGAAATAAGTAGGTTTTTATGTGCCTACAATTCCCAGAGGCCTTCAGTTCCACCTAGCTTTGCTGCAGAACTCCTTTTAAACCCCAGTATCAATCAGACGAGCGCTCCGCTATTCTGCTATTAATAAAATATGGATCACACCACCAGTGGATGTCTGGGCCTTGGGAGCTACCCTACTTTCATTAAAGGACTGCGTGGTTCTCCACTGACGACAGAATGCGGCCCGTGAGGTATTTTTAGAGATCAAGCTATGTCCCATCTCTTCACCGTGCCAAAAAAAATGTAGATTTATATGTATAAACAGATCCAAAAGTTGTCTTGTGCTTTTATATTAATGGAGAAGAGTAATTTTTTTTTTTTTTAGAAGCTTCAAGATGAAAATGTGGGTGAACATTCCCCTCGTCGTCTATGTAAGACAGACTGTGATGTTTTGTGATGTCTGAAGGTGTCAGGACATCTTAGGACCAGTTCAAAGGGCTAACCCAAATCCATGCCCCCTTCAGAACTGGTCCAGTTCTTATGCAGTACTTCTCTGCAGAGGACGGCACAACCTCTTGGCAGTTAAACAACAGATTGTCACTTGACTAAAATAGAGAGTCCCCAAACTGGTTTGAAAAATGACCCCTTTTCAAGCGTCCCGTCTAGAGAACTACCGTCTCACACGGTAGTTTTGCACAACAAAGGTCACCGTGTTTACTAGGACAAGAATGCAGCGATCACCTTCAGTCTAGTTTACCTCCCTAATGTTAAAGCAGCAAACCAGGAATTGGTGACTAAGCTCTTACTTTGTTGTCAAGGACATAAAAACAGCAAATATGATTCTTGGTGGTTAAGAGCAGTTCTGTGATGGAAAATAAAGAATCATTTCAAAAAGTGAAGGCTACACATGTTGTTTTTACAGCAAAGAATAAATCAAAGACCCGTAAAATATTTCCTCTTGACATAATTTAAAAAAAAAGACACTTTCTGACCTTTTTATAATCTGGGAAGAAAAAAAAAAACGCATACAGCTTGTCATTCTAAGGACAGAGATTTTAGGCTTCAAATCTAAAAATCATCGAAAAAACACTGTTTCAGTTTAAAAAGAAGGGAACGTGTTACATTTTACATATTTGAAAAAATATGTAGTTTCAACAAATCTCAAAATTATTTATCAAACAAGTTGTAATAATGTATCCTTTACATTTTATTGTAAATAAGCCGGTACTATAGTTAAAGACTAACAAAAAAAAAAAACAGTCTCACAAGTTTCCCAAAATCATGAACTCTTCTTCTTCAAGTTGGTCTTCAAGCAAATCAGAAGATGCTGATACCTCCTTTGCCTCCTCCCTCTGCGTCTCTAGAAGTCAGGTGAAGAAGCAGCTGGAGAGACTGAACCAGAATAAAGCTGCAGGTCCAGATGGTGTCAGTCCTGGAGGTCTGTGAAGAGCGGCTGTGTGGGGTTCTGCAGCACCTCTTCAACCTTAGCCTGACCCAGGAGAAGGTTCCAGTGTTGTGGAAAACCTCCTGCCTGTTTCCAATACCAAAGAAAACTCACCCATCAGTCCTCAATGACTATAGCCCAGACATCCCACATCCTGAAGGTCCTAGAGAGACTTCTGTTGGCCCACCTGACTAAACAAACAAGCACATACCAGGACCCAGCAGTTTGCTTATCGGCGTGGACTTGGAGTTGAAGATGCCATCATACACCTGCTTAAGCAACTCACTGTCATCTAGAAAAGGCAAACAGCTCTGTTGTTTGATTTCTCCGGTGCATTTAACACAATCCAGCCTGAATTGCTTTGTCAGAAACTCCAGAAGACTCAGGTGGAGGCCTCAACAGTCACCTGGATCAAATACTACCTGATAAACAGACCACAGTTTGTGAGACTGAAGGGTAATCAGGCAGTCAGTAGTTCAGGAGTACCACAGGGGACTGTACTCTCACCATTCCTTTTCACTCTGTACACCTCAGATTTCCAGTACAAAACAGACTCTTGTCATCTGCAGAAATATTCAGATGACTCTGCAGTGGTCGGGTGTGTCAGAGATGGACAAGAAGCTGAGTACACGGAACCGGTGGACTGCTATGTGGCATGGTGTGGAAACAATCATCTCATCTTGAATGTGAACAAAACAAAGGAGATGCTTGTAGATTTCAGGAAAGACAGGACTAGGCCCAACCCTATTTCTGTCATGGGAGAAGAAGTGGAGGTGGTGGAGAAGTATAAATACATTGGGGTTCACTTGGACAACAGACTGCACTGGAGATGCAACAGTGAATCTGTCTACAAAAAGGGACAGAGCAGACTGTACTTCTTGAGGAAGCTGACGTCCTTCAGTGTTTGCAGCAAGATGTTACATATCTTCTGTAAGTAAAAGGTACATGGTAAATGGACTGCACTTATATAGCACTTTTCTATCTTTTCAAGATACTCAAAGCAGCTTACAATACAATATGTGCCCTCATTTACCCATTCATACAGCATTCTACTATTTTCTGTACAAAGAATAATCAGTGCTTTTTCACATTCATACACTGATGGAACACACATCATAGGCAATGAGGGGTTCAATGTCTGGCCCAGGGACACTTTGGCATGTAACTGCTGGAGGAATCCAACCCCCAATTCTTGCATTGGAGGACAACTGCTCTAACCACTCAGCCACAGCCACCCAAAATAATGTCTGTCATAGGGAGCTCTATCTCTTCTGCCATCATCTGCTGGGGTAGCAGCATCAAAGCAAGTGACTTAAAAAAGATCAACAAGCTCATAAAGAAGGCTTGCTCAGTGCTGGGGACTCCTCTAGAACCTTTGGAGATGACTGTACAAAGAAGGATTCTTCATAAAATGTAGAACATTATAGACAACCCTGAGCACCCTCTTCATCAGACTGTCATACAATAACAGTGTCTTCAGTCAGAGGCTTCTTTAGACCACTACAAGAGAGCCTTCCTGCCCACAGCCATCAGCATTTATAACAACTCTTTAATGAAACCTGGATGATGATATAAAGCAACATTTTATTTCCCTTTGAGATTAATAAAGTATTTTAATATGAATTTGAATATCACCCATCCAGGGTGTACCCCGCCCCTCGCACAGTGATTGCTGGACATGGGCATCGGCGACCCCCGTGACCCAAAATGGAAGAAGCGGGTAATGATAATGGATGGATGGATATATATGTATTAATATACTGTATATAAAGTAGTCCTTGAGTTACGAACGAGATCCATTCCTACGCACCGTTCGTAACCCGATTTTGACGTAAGTTGGAAATGCATGGTATGCGGCACCATAAACACGTAACACAAAAGCTGCGTACATTCTGTACCTTAAACTTGTACAGTACTGTACTGTATTTCCAAGTGGTTAGCTAACACAGTACCCTACATA
>JAVCKU010000059.1:3713712-3727766 GCA_032273985.1 Hypsolebias coamazonicus | reverse complement strand
TTTGGGCTGTCAGAGGAAAAACTGAAGAGTGGAGCAAGACTCGAGCTCACCTGACTCACATCTTCTCCCCCTCCTGTCTCCACTCAGCTCCTTCAGCTGGAGTTCAGCATCAGGATGCATCTGTTGTCCTGCACCCCCCTGAAGGCTGCTGCGAGCATCTGACCCCCCACCACTGAACCACTGAACCACATGGAGGTGCACTTACAAATGAAGCCCATCAGTGTCAACAACCAGAGCAGGAGGTGTGTGTGTGTGTGTGTGTGTGTGTGTGTGTGTGTGTGTGTGTGTGTGTGTGTGTGTGTGAAAGGAGAGCAGAGACTGACGGCCTGGGTGTGGTTACAAGGTGTTTTCTTCTGTTGCTGTAGGAGGAGGAGGAGGAGGAGGAGGAGGAGGAGGAGGAGGACTCCGGTCTTCAGGCTCCTCTCTCCATCCGCTGACTCCGGCGGTGGTCCGGTTTATCTGCTCCTGGAGGAGGAGGAGGAGGAGGAGGATGGGGGGACTGGGTGAGATGGAGGCGGAAGATGAAGAAGAGGAGGAGGATACATGAACAGCATGCTCCTGTTGTATCAGGGAGGAAGAGGAGGTGCAGTGAGGGTTCCTCCTCCTCCGCTCAGGTTTGCTCCTGCAGACAGAAGCGTCTCTGCTGCAGCAGAAACCAAGGTCCCCCCCTCCTCCTCCCCCACCCCCTCCCTGCAGTGCAACCCGAACCACCGGAGCGCTCGGAACCTCCTGCTCGCCCCTCCTCTCTCTCATGCACGTAAACACGCGCGCACTCGGTGGTTACGCAATGCGATCATAGGGTGAGACCCTCACCGTGAGACTGGGACGGAGACATCCTGAAACTTGTCCAGTCTCTCCTCAGCATCCCCGAGCTCCTCCTCCTCCTCCTCCTCCTCCTCCTCGGTGCTGGTTCAGCGTGAACCTGCTGATGGAGGACATAACGCGCACATCAGATGGCAGAACGTGCCTCCATGTGCAGGAGCACATGCACCCACGTCGCGCTCCTCTTTCTTGCTCATTATTTAAACATATAAATAAATTATTTGATCAGAAAACACAAACAGTCTCTGCTTTTGATTTATTTTCAGTTTTGCTCACAAAACGATCACTATAACAAACAGATCATTAATTACCTGAACAATCTGGCCTTGATTTGAATTTTGATGGATTGAGCAACAGTTTTTTTTTAAATAGCCTGAAAAATAAAATAAAATAAATAAAAAACTTTGACATTTTCTTTACCTGATAAAGTGCCCCGGGAACATCTGACCACATCCTGCTTGATGATTGATCCATCAGTGACCCATGGCAGCAGGGAACGAGTCCAGATAGATCATGATGATGATGAATATGAGACACTTGATTTGATGATTTCAGTTTAGACATGATACATTTTTATTTTAATTAAAAGAAAAACTCATCTATTTACCAACTATATATGATTGCATCAAATTATATACCAGTGCTTCAGAACTCAAAAAGCACATTTTTACATACAAGTCATCCCTTTTCACACAATGAATGCATTATGAAATGTGATAAAGTCAAAGTAAACAAGAGGGCGGTCCAAAGCTTGATCAGCAATTCATTCCCTTTTGAATGGCGCCATCTGGTGGTGGAAGAGTGAAACTACAGGTCACAACAAGGCGTCATTAAAACTCACTTCTCCCACTGTAGCACGAAGATCCCCTGACTATGACCTCTGACCTTTAGGTTGTCTTCCACTCACCATTAATTTTTTTTAAGTTGCTCTAAACCTGAATGTCTGACATTTTCACACATTCATTGTTATTGGAGTAATGTTTAATCTTTTCTTTATTGCTTTTAAGAAAAACAAATCCACTAATCAAGTTGATTTTGATTATGACAGGTGTAAACATGAATAATGATGATTACTGTTTTCAGTCATTATAATGAATTCATATGAAATATTAGAGTGTGTTTAACAAACATCTCTGTTCTGTTGTTCAGAACTTTTCCTTTAAGGACACCTGTGTTTTTAATTAATTAATTTATTTTTGAGCCAGGATCTGTTTTCTTCAGAGGGGAGTCATAACGTCTGAGAGATTCTTGAACCATCAGCCCTCCAGAGCTGTCAAGTAGAGCTGGCATTTCTAACCCAAACCCCAAACCCGACACGGATTAGGGCCGTACTGTGATTAATGTGCGGGCGGGGCCGGTCTCCGGCTTTGATGCAGTTTTATGAATCATACAGCACAAATAAAACTAAATAAGAATGCACAATATAAAAGTGTGTTTATCTACTTGTTGAGGAGGCAGGTCGGACCGGCCGGTGGAAAGAGTTAAAAAGTCGCATTAAGCTCAGATGGACACCTGTCACCAGGCGTCCACTGACCCACCTGCTGAAATGGACTCGAGACCTGTTCAGGGTGTCCCCCCACCTCTCACACAGTGATGGCTGGACATGGGCACCAGCGACCCCCTGCTACCCGAAAACAAAGAAGCGGGTAAAGATGGACGAATAAGCTGATCACTGTCTGCACGCTCTAAAAATATTTGCGATCATCTCTTTAGAGCTGAATTTTGAGGCTATTAGTTTTGTATGTTAACATCCATTTGGTGGAACAAGAAATATTATATCTTCCTTTCTTTGAAATACATTTTTAAAACATTATGTCAAACTGATTTGCTTACAAAAACAGTAAAATCTGAATAAAAACAATGTTTTTTTTTTTTTTTTTCTTTCTTTCCCCAGTTCGGGCCTGTAAGTTCAGTTTATTTGATCGGATCGTTTGGAAAGAGTGGGTACGGACTGATACGGATTTTTTAGGCCCGAAAGAAAATCTACTGCTTCACCCATACGCTCCTGCTCGGTGCCTCAGATCAGCTGCTCCTGGAGGTGCCGAGGTCCAAGAGGAGGCTCAGAGCTTTTTCTGTTGCTGCTCCAAGACTGTGGAATGATCTCCCTCTTCCCATCAGATGAGCTCCTTCACTGTCCACTTTTAAAACTCTTTAAAAACACATTTTTACTCACTGGCTTTTAGCACAGACTGAATTTGTTCTGCACGGTTTTTATTGATCTTAATGTTTTAACAACTGTTTTATTTTTTATGTGTTTAAATGTTCTTGATTTTATGTGTACAGCACTTTGTTGCAGCTGTGGTTGTTTTAAAGGGCTTATTATTATTATCATGAATATAGATCATTAATGTTTACAATGTAAATCTGTATTGCAAAAACACTGCAGTTTACAAACAAGATTGAACATTAAAAAGTAACTGCAGATATTTTTTTATTACAGTTATTCCACTGAGACACAACTTGCTTAACACTTTGATTTGATATGCAGACAGTTGGTCGCTCCAGCTCATCAATAAAACATCTAAAGAGCAGAAATAAAAAAATAATAATCATATTCAAAATTTTCCACTGCCCTTTGACCCATCCACACTACAACTACTTGTTTAATCATATAGTAACAGATGATTGGTGTTATGACTTAAAAACAGTTAATTGTTAGAAGACAATATGATTTACATGTTACAAATATATTATAATATAACATATTGCTAAAGTTGAAAAAAGCATAAATTCATGGTATACATTTTAATTAATGTGATCACATGAAACATGATTAAAAAAAGCAATAGTTTAAGAATATATTCCAGTTGTCCTTCCATCTTCTACCTCATATCCATAATCGGGTCATCAACATAACGAGTCCAGACAGAAAACCAGACATCTCTCTCCACCAGTGACACTTTCCAGCTCATTCTGGGGGACCCTGAGGTGTTCCCAGGCCAGAGAAGATCATCCCTCCAGCAACTTCTGGGTCCTCCCCACAGATATATTACCATCCTATAATTTGTAACTAAACTGTTATGTTTTTGAGACGCATATTTGTCATTTTGACATGTTTTCATAGGAGGCAGTGTTTTATTCTGTTGTATTATCACAGCAGAGCTCTTTGCTCTTGGACTGCAGCCGTACTTTAGGCTCCACATAAGAAAGATGGAAGGTTTACCCAGCAGCTGTCAGACAAACTGAAGGATCTGAAGAGGCACACTCCTGGTGCTTTCCTTAACACTAGGTTAAACTTGTCTGATTTTTATTTTTGATAAAGCTTTAAAGCACTTACATCATTTACTAGTGATTGTGAGGTAAGGCCCATAGTGCATTGAGCACCTCTAACTGTGATATACAGTATATGTGTAGCATTAACAACTAGCCCTGCCTCTGGCACATGACTGGATGTATCCACCCATAGCCCTGCAACCTTGAACAGGAAAGAAGTAAAGAAAAAGGATGGACGGATGGACGGATGGATGATCAAATAGCTTTGCTTTCCTTCTTCATGGTTTTTCCTTTTCTCTCCCTGCAGGTATCTGTGTCCTTAATCTGTCCGATGGGGAGTTAGTGGCCCAACCAACAACAAACAAGCTGCTCTGCTCCATGATTGTTTGATCTGTCTGTCTCTCTTTCCCTCGATGCTTCCTTCCATCTTTTTACCCCGAAATGATTCAAGAAATTTTTGAGAGGATCAAACATAGCCGTCTTCCCTGAATGTTGTTACGATGGGGGTTACTTTTAGCTGAAAGGGATTTTCCCTCCCTTTACCAAGTGCTTGCACAAATGTAAATATTAGCTTTTATTTCATGTAATGACTCCTAAATGTTTTTTCTTGTAAATTATGTAAAATAAAAATTGAAATGAATTTTCAGTATAGAGTTTGTTAAGATTTCATTGTGCCGTGTACCATGTCTGCCTATCTTTGTGTGTTTGGTAGATCCAGAGAAGGTTTGTGACATTGTTCACCGAGGCATTCTGAGGGAGTGCTGAGGGAACACAGTCACTATTAAGAGCTATCTGGTCCCCGTATAACCAGTGAAACCTGTGTCTGCATCCTTCACACAAAGCGGAGCTTGTTCCCAGTGCTGGTTAGACGCCACCAGAGCCCCGACCAAGACGATGTTTTCCTCCTGCTTTATGAACTGAAAGACTCTCATCGCTGTTATTTCCATGCCATGCAGTTACTGCATTTCTAATGTTGCCCAGAAATGTTCTATAAGAAACTAATCATTAAAATTATTCAAATCATTAAACTGATCAACTTTTGAAGCCAACCTCAGAGAATCAAGCAAACACATAAAGGGCAACAACTTTTACAGAGGATGAGCTTCAATTTAATGAGGTAGTAGCTGACAGTTATCGTTAACTCATCTCCCAAGCACATACCTTTTAGGTATGCACTAGGTGTTACTAGTACTATAGGTCTCCCTCTGTCTCCAGACGATTTTCCCTCATCGTGGTCTTCGACTAGCAGTAGCACAATTTCCACCAGCACCCTGTCAACAGCACCGGTGGCGGTTGTTGTTAACCCAGGCCTTGACCGATCCAGTATGGTGTCACTTTGATGAACTCGCATTATAGTTTTGGGAAAAGTGTTTTACATTGGATGCCCTTCCTGACACAGCCCTCACCATTTACCCAGGCTTAGTACTGGGCCATACCCAGCTTGGGACCGGCACAAGAGATACACTGGCTCATGCGCCCTGGTGGCTGTTTTCACCCGCTTTGAACGTTATCAACCATTAAATAGCCGTTATTACTTATCATCCCCATAAGTAGCGGTCAGACTGTCCCACTTGTGCCTCCTACTATGTTTAAAGGTATGTTGTTAGCGTTAGTACAGATGATAAGAGGCTCAGTTTTTAGCTACGTCTTTAGGTTTACAGGAAAGGGTCTGGCGTCAGGTTTAGGGTCTTGGTTAGGTTTACGCACAAGGGTAAGGGGGTTAAGTTTAGGGTTGGTCCTCTGGGTCAGGTGTCACGTTACATTTAGGAAAAGGGTTTATATAAGCTGAAAAAATAACATAAAAAGACACTTCCTGGTTTACTCCAGCGACACGCTGCCTATTATCAGCGATGATAACCCTAATAACATGCCTTTACACCTGCTAAGAGGTAGATGGGGCAGTTTCACCACTACATATGGGGATGATAACAACTAATAATGGCCATTTAATGGATTGATAACATCCAAAGCCGCTCAAAGAAAGCTCGTTTTTTTCATGGGCGTCCATTCAGTACAACTTTTTCTGCAGTGATCATAGGATAAAATGTAGTTTGATTATTGTTTGCTTTTACTTTTTTTGGATTTGAAGGCTGTTGAACACAATCCATCATTGTCAGACATTTAAATAAAAATAAGCGTTTTACACTGTGCAACAGAAATGTTCTTCTGTTTTCATTCAGCTTGGTATGTGGTCAGTTAATCACCTTTACCAACATTTATGAAATTTCCTACCGTTTCTTCGCAGGCTTCGTCAGCTATGACAATCCCGTGTCAGCGCAGGCTGCCATCCAGGCCATGAACGGCTTCCAGATCGGCATGAAGCGCCTGAAAGTGCAGCTGAAGCGATCCAAGAATGACAGCAAACCATACTGATCTTAGTACTAGGGTCTATCTGCTCCCGCTGTTAGCACTGCTAGGGTAAGTCCCCCCTCCCCCCATTAAAAGAGAATAAAAAACAAATTCAAAAAAGAACAAGAAAAAATGAAAATGTCAAAACAACCTCTTTAACTAGGATATAGGTGTGAGAGTCAAGGTGGGGTTGAAACAAATATATTTATAGGGAGGGGGAAACAACCTAAAACCACTCAGAGGGAGACACCTTTTTTTCTGGCATTTTTCAAAAAAAAAAAAAAATTTTAAGTTAACTTTTAATATTATGTATTTATTGCAGTTTTTCTTATTTTCATTTTTAGACACATGAACACTTCCATTTCCACTATTATTTTGTGCATTCTTTCTCTTTTTTACGATGGAAGGAAGTAGCTATTTGGGGCTAGCTCGTAGCTAGCTAGTTTTTTTTTTTTTTTTCTATTCAAAACTCAAACTTTTTTTTTTTTTTCCAGTTGACCATGTTTATTTATACATTTACAAGACTAGTGAGTCAAAAGTGAGATACACACTAAGGAGCCATGATCTAAATATATTTTTAATCATCTTGTTTTTAACCCATTGGTGAAGGTTTTGTTTTTGGTTTTGCTTTTTATTTTTTTTTTTTTTTTTTTTTTTTTGCGCACACCAATATGCACATTCGAACTTTGACCTCCCCGGTGTTGGTTGCAGGCCACCGCTGCTTCTCCAAACCCCTCTATGCCTGCTGGCAACCCGGGAGCAAAGGCAACGAAACATTTGTGGTCTCGTTGCAGTAAAGCCGACCGTACATTACACTAAAACACATCTTATTTACGTCTTGTGATTTATGCTCATATTTTTCTTTCTGCAAAAAATTTAAAAAATATTAACCGATATTCTGGGATCACATTGGTCTTTGTTGTGATGGGAATATTAAAGCATGTAGAATTTCACAAACAACATCCAGAATTTGAAGGAACATATACTACTTATAAGGGGTTTCACTGAAAATACTTGATGTTTGTTGAAAGATTAAAAAAAAAAATTAAGGTACAGAAAAGCCACAGGCCTGTAAATTTTATTTGTAAAAAAAAGCAGTTCTATTTTTATACATTTTTACTGCCTCAGAAAAAGATTTTATTTATCGCCAATCGTTAAGTTATTGGACTCCTATAAAGTATACCGTATCATTAAAGTAGACCCTTGTGGAGAAGTCTCGTGAAATTGGGTTTTTCGGTGTTTTCCTTTTTTTTAGTACAGGAACTACAATCCACAAAACTTTTTTTTTTTCTTTTTTTTTTCGCAACCCCCCTCCCACAAGCCCAACCACATCAGTCTCACAATTTTTGTGTTAACTCATCTATCATCCATACCTCTTTGCAACTTTACCTCTCTCCATTTGTTTCGGAACTACTGGTACTTATTGTCGAATTCCTACATTTTATTTTTTTTTACTTGTCTTTTGTTTAAGTGTTTTTTGTTTGTTCGTTGCTCCTCCCACCATTACCTTTTCAAAGATTTAAACTTCTTTTTTTAAACAGAACAAAATCAAAAGAATATTGTTCCAAAAAATATTGTTCCCCCAAACGTCGACATCCATCGGGAACTGATGGATTCAGCTTTGGGCGCTCTTTGTTTTTTGTGTACGTGTTAACGGTGAATGTGTGTTGCCTGTTAGTATAGATCTATAACGTTGAAATTATTTTATAGTTAAAAGAAACATGAAATCAACGCTAAAGAAAATTCTAATGAAATTAGTGTGTGGTGTTGTTCTGCCGGTCTGTTTGTTCTTTGTTGTTTCTCCTGATATTTAATTTAATTTTTTAATAATGTGGTGTGGTGCTCTGGCTCTTTGTGTGTAACTTTCTCCTCTTCCCTGTTTTTTTCTTTCCCCCTTTTAGAACCCATCTCCATGCCTGTTAGCTCATCGTTTGCCTAGCATGTATTCGTGGGTTCATAAAAAAAAAAAAAAAAAAAAAAACTTTTTTTTTTAAATCAAAACAAACACTGAAAATAAGTGTCATCGTCCTCCTTCTACCCCGTCATTATTTTTTGATGTTTTTTCCGAGCTCACCTGATCATAACCTGGTTCTCCTCCACCGCCGCTGCCAACTGACCTTTTGAACTTTTGGCTTTTTTGGACTTTTTTATAATTTTTTTTTTTTTGTCTTTGGGTTTATTTTATTTTTTTGTTGTGTTCCTTGTTTTTTTGCATGAGACCTCATTTGGATATGTTTTCTGGGAGGGTTTCAGGGAGGGAGGCAATAAGTGAGGTGCGGGCAAGAAAAAAAATCAATGTGAAAAATATAAAAAGCTGCATTCATATATTAAACAAAAAAAAAAAAGACTGAGATTTTTATGGAAGATCAAATGTTCTTTTTTGGGGTAAAACAAACAACCTGTGGCATAGTGACTTGCTTTCACGTTCTTCTTCTTTCTGTAAGTTTTCTTTTGTTTTTTCTTGATTTAAAGTAAACTTGAACGTTCACTACAGGAATTGGTGCGACATCTTGCTTCTGGTTTCCGATTTAAAAAAAGAAACAATTACCGCGGTGCCAGAAGCAGTCGTGCCAGTTTCTCTGAGAATTAAGACTACTTCCGAACAGTTTTGAAACAGAAACTGTCTGATCAATATTAGACTCTCTCAGAGCTCTGTAATGGTTTTTACATTTTTCAGGCAGTGTAAAGTTTTTTGATAAGGCCATTTTAAGTGGCTCTGTTTCTCATTCAAAGTCTATATATAGAACCACTTTTTTCTAGAGTAGTTTAAAAGGTTAAAAAAAGAACAAAAAAAGACATTTGCCCTGTTTGGGGGGAGAAATGCTACCTACTTGTGTCACCTTTTGCTGAACTGACTCACAGATAGACAATCCGTGGTTTAAATGCACATGATGAAATGACCTATATTTTCTACTGTCTAAATGTATAGAACAAAAAAAAAAGATACATGTAACCCACGTTAATGTTGGTGCTTCTTGTGAGTTTAGTTGTGGATTCATCCTAAGTCTAACAGTCTTAAATGTCTCATGTTTTTCAAGAGAAGACTAAAAAAAATCAGTTTACTTGAATAGACGAAGCCTTTCATATTACTATATTAGTTGTTTTTTTTTTTTTGGTTGTTTTTTTAAGGAGTCCCTGTTTGCTAAATTCCTAGTTAATTAGCTATTTAAATTCCTAAAAATTATATAAATATAAATATATATCTATATGAATATATAATGTCAGCTTGTGAAGCATCAGTGTCATTATTTTATTTTTTCTCGTGGGAAACAATATTTAGATGTGTTTTGTTGTTCGGCAAAATGTCTTAAGAAGAAGAAAAAAAAAAACGAGATCAGTGGAGTTTAGTGCCAAATTCTGAAGGTACTTCCTGCCTAGCGCGTCAGTGTATTACTTGTGAAATTATTTGATAACATGGGTATTTTATTATAAGTGTTTTGTATGGATCCCTCATATTTAAAATATAGATTTAAAAAAAGAGTTTGTTAACTTGCTATTCTGTGGTCTTGTTGCCTGAAAATGTCACGTTTGCTTTTTTTTTCTCTGTAAAGATGTAAAAAAGTGCCCATGTGTCATATATAAATATATATATAAATATAAATATATCTATACACACACATATGCACACATGGACACACGAACACTCTCGTGCAGACCTTGCAGTTTACTTTTTCAATGTGCATGAGAGCCCCTGAGTGTGAAAACCTCTTCAGTGACCGCTACCGCCCCACACAAACACACAGAATCACTATTTTTTAGCCATTGTACAGCCGTTCCATTCATCGAAGCCTTACCAAGAATCTTTGCACTCCTGTTCTCACCCCATCAGTATCTCGCACGGAGACAGAAAGTTTCAGCACCCTGTGTTTTTCTTACTTCATCCCGCTTCTCGGACAATTAAAAACAAAGCGGGAGAGTCGTACTTTTGCGTCTTATTTCTCTAAATCCTCTTTTTGTTCCGTTCCAAACATTTCAGAGTCGTTTGTTTCTGATTGCGAGAGTCATTACTGTGGAGCGCCTGTGTTCATGATGTAAGCACAGGGCAAGACAAGCTCAGCCTCGCATCTTTTGAGGAAAATGTTTAAAAAGCACACATCGCCGTTGGACAGGCGGTAAAAACAAGGAAGCAGGATGGTCCGAATTTTGCTGCTGTACTTTTACTTCATATGTAAGTCTTGTGGTGTAATGGGCCAAAATCATGTATAGATGCCAAAGTATGTTATTGACATTCACGTAGAGGCGCCGTTTACGTGGCACAATGTTAGTCTATTCAACTGCCCCTCTCCCCTCTCCCTGATAACAAGTTTACGGTCTGCGGAAAAAAAAAAAAGATAAGAGGCAGCATTATTTTCTACAAAAGCTCACCAATCGCCTTAACCAGGGAGAGTCGTACCAGTATTATAAGAGTAGAAAATGTCGTCAGTGATACGTGCCAAGTCTAGATTCAGTTTTATGTGCAATTAAACCTCCCACGTCCGCCATTTCGTCCATAGCAGGAAAACGAACAGGAAATTGGAGGTTTGAAGGATGCCGCTCTGCTTTTTCAGTTGTTATCTCTCCGGCAGGCTGAGATTATTAGAAACTGGGCCGCGCTGAGAAGCATCTTATTGGAATGGCGACAGGGGAAATAAAAGCGCTTGTTGGCTTGAGAGAAAGAGGTCGCGTCTGCAGGTCCGTACAGGAAAAACAACAGCCGGCGCTCAAGTTTAAGGCAATCCAGCTTTCATTAAATTCTCTCAAAGACCAAACTTCTTTTTTTTTTTTTTTCCTCTTAATGCAGTACACATGATCAGAGCCACAAAGTCTACATCAGGGCTATTCAACTGAAGGCCCATGGGCCAAATCAGGCCCACGGGTGAGCTCAGTTCGGCCCACCAATGGGCTCCTTTTAACAAAAATGATTTTAAACCGGAAAACAAACTTACTTAATGACAATAACTGCTGGATGTCCGGCCCCTGCGCTTTTGGCTTCCAGTAACTGTTGCCCTCTGAACAATTTAGTTGAATAGCCCCAATCTACGTGGAAGTCTTTGCATCAGAGAACTAAAACTGCACAGCAGTTCCTTACGTAAAGAGGCTACACACTGCGTTGTTCAAACAGATGCAAAATATACAGCTGTTTCTTCCCCAACCCCCACCAAAAAAACAACCAAGGACTATGTTTTAAATTGCCAAATCAAATGAACACTGCACACAGCCGGATGTTGCACAGTCTAGCGTGAAGCATCTCGTCTTCGTTTCAATGTGGAAGCACAAGAGGGTCGTAAAAGCAGAGTTCCTGTGGAGCGTCTCACCTCAGGGGCTGTCATCGCCGATGCTCGTTGTAATCTTTCTATCTTGTCACTTCTCTGTTCTCCTTCTTTCTTAATTATCTTAAGTGCTATTTATCAAATAATGAAACCTGAAAGGACAAAAAAAAATCAATTGTTGTTTCTTTGCATTATGGCTTATGTCAAGTTTTATGAGGAAAAAAATGTTTTGTGTGTTCTCTCTTTTTGTGGCGTAAAAAGAAAAAGCTTGTCGTCTGTGAAGATTACTTGATTTTATTTTCGTTGTTGTTGTTGGTTTTTATTTTTCGATTCCCAATTTTTTTTTTTTCAGTAGTTTCGGAGTTATTGTCTTGAGAGAAGCCAAAGTCAATGCATTTCAGTGGATCCTGTAAGCGTGATGTTTGTTCGTTTGACAACACTTCGAAATCTGTCACTGGATGGGATTTAAAAAGTACAAAAAAAAAAAATGCAGGCTTTCCTATTTCTACAACTGATTGTACTTATGCATTTTGTACCAGTGGAATTTTTTTATACTGGAGATTAAAGGATACAACAAAAAAAAAATCTTAGAAAAATGCTGTCTGGCCTGGTGGTGTGGCCTGACCCTGACTGGTCCCGAGTATGATTTCTAGCTGGCATCCAGAAAGTTGGCTTTTGATACAAGATTTTCTAAATGATCTTTGGCTTTATTTCTTTCACTTCTTTTTCCTCACTTAAATGTTTTATTTTCTATCTTTATTTATTTTTTATTCTTTTATTTTTCTCCAAGAAAGGGTAGTTGAATCAGATTTTTTTTTTTTCTTTATGCTTTATGAATACGTTTAGCAAGTTTGTCTATACAACAGCGGTAAGTTTCATTTGACTTCTGTATTGTGTCTTCTACATGGTAAGACGATTATAGAAAAAGGAGTAGAAATATTTAGTCACCTTCAGTGGATTAATGTATTAGTTTAATAAAGAGATAAACTAATTAGAAACTTTTGCTTTTAGCTGTTTAGATTTTCCCGTTACTCTGTCCTTCTCTGTGAACTAACTGTGTAGCTGAAGCAGTCCAGAATTATTTTTGTAAACGTATGTTCTTGTGTGATGCAGTTTTTTGCTTCTGTCTCCTATATTAAACCATTTTTCCTAATACTTGTTTCTTTGTGTTGTTATGTTCTAGTGACCGTCTGATGTTGTACTGTTTCATACCTTTATCGCTGCCATCTTCCGGTTTTTCTCCGTTTTCTTCTCTGTCGTGTTTCTCCCCACTTTTTTTTGTGTTGTCAGTTTTTCTTGTTGTTGTTCTGACCACGTGGTAAAGTTGACTCCATTTCCAAGAGCAACTCACTAAACATGGTAAATATACATTGAGATGTTTGGATGTATATTACTGTGTAGCCCAAGTCATGACAGCTACCAAAAAAAAACAAAAAAAAACACGGTAAATACGTTAAATCAATACTTAAATATCAGAGGAGGATAAATGAAACAATATATATCAAAAAGTTCACTGTCCTTTTTTGTTTTTTTTCCTACCCCCAGTCCTAATTCACATTTTGGGAAACACATGTCCGGAGCGACTCAAAACCCAAAAAATAATAAATTTGTCGAAACACATACAACCAAATAAAAGATTCTTGAACCTATTTTGGAAGGATAGCTAACATGTTAGATAGGGTTTGTATGAGTTTGCCACAACCTCAGATCTGTTATAAAAAGTAAATTGAACCATCTATTAAATCGTTTTGAAGCCACAAGTTTTGCATTTGATCAATTAAATTATGAAATTAGCTGCAATTTATCACAGATTGTTCTTTAGGGCTAGATATTAATGTCCCAAAGTGGTGTTATTGTTTATTATTGTTTGAATCTGTCACTTTCTTTAATTATTACATATTTGCTGTCAAAGCACAGGGGAATATTCAACCAAGTAAATGCAAATTTAAGACTTTAATGGAAATTCACAGAGGGCTGAGTGATATTAGCAATAACAGCATTGTAAGAGGGGGACAGTTGAACATGGAGACCTCCGCCCTGTTTAATGATGGACGGTTTCTCTTCTCTTCACAAAGATGGCCTTCTTTAAACCTCTCTCAAACCAACATTCCTCCATCAAAGATGTAAACATCTTCATGAGGCTAGCCTGTATAAATAAAGGTTGAATGAAAAATTCCTGAAAGATGGTAGCCTGCTGGCCTGCAGATGAGTGACGCTGTGGTTTACAATCATCTGCAAACCAGCGGTCACTCTTTCAGGGATGAAGATGTTCACATCCCTGATAAAGAGGAACATTGGTTTGAGAGAGGAGTAATGGAGGCCATCTTTGTGAAAAGAAACCGTTCATCATTAAACAGAGGTGGAGGCCTCCGGGTTCAACTGTCCCCCTCTTACAATGCTGTTATTGCTAGTATCACTCAG
>JAVCKU010000059.1:3590290-3601838 GCA_032273985.1 Hypsolebias coamazonicus | reverse complement strand
AACGCTTCCAGTAGTGTGCCACGTCCTCCATGTTAGTGAGGGGGTTCAACAGGAAGTGGTCTCGCCACTCGTTCCAGTCGATTGTCATATTACCGTCCTTATCCATACTGAACACAAAGAATATTAATTTACACGTTTAAATAGAAGATCAGTTTTCTTCTCAACATGCAGAAATATTCTGAATAACTGCTGGAGGTGCCCCCTGGCTGCACTGGAAGTGCTACAGCCAGCTGCTGCCGCTATTTACATTAGCAAATAAATATAGAAATATGTGTAAATAACTGTTCTGTAAAACTGCAATTGATATAAATGTACATTTACCAACATTTTCATGAATGACTATTTTTTGAGTTAAGAATTGTTTTCAAGCAGCAGCAATTTGGTCTCGTCTGCACTCAAACTAGCCATCAGCTCATTGTTCCAGTCATAATAAAACTAAACACAGGAACTAAACACTAAACACTATTTAACTAAACAAAAACTTATCTACAACAGGTAAGATATGAGCTGTTCATGACCTCACAAAGCCCAAAAGATTTGAGCTATTCCTTTAAATTACCGGTAGAAAGAGACTAGAACATTGTGTTTCCTGAAAAAATAAAATAAAAAAATAATAAAACCCAATGTAAACAATGAGGCTAAAGAGGCTGAAACTATGTTTTAAAGCTAAAAGAAGCAGAACACTAGGTAAAAGCTTTAGAAAGTGAGTAAAACATTTGCTAAACATAGTAAAAGCTAGCTAAATTTAGCAAAGGGCTAACTAGAAGGGAGAAGTAGCAAAACAGTAGCTGGAAGTTAAAAGTAGCAAAACAGTAGCTAGAAGCTAATCGTAGCAAAGGGTAAGCTAAGTATAGTAAAAAGCTAACAATAAGCTAAAAATAGAAAATAGTTAGCTGAAAGCTAAAAGTAACAAAATGCTAGCTAAAACCTAAAAGTTACAGTCAAAAGCAAAAAGTAGCAAAAGGCTGACTCAAAGCAGCTGTACAAAACTTAAAAGCTTAAAGTAACAAAAGGGCAGCTATAAGCTAAAAGTAGCATAGGAAGACAAAAATGGAAAACTTATCAAAGCATGCATCAGGATAAAACTTATCAAAGTTACAAAAACAAATTCATCTTTGGTACGAGCTGAACATTTTAATATACGACTTGTTAAAATTCAATGCTAAAATTCAATGCATAATTTGGATTGCATTTATTATTTTATTTTAAACATTAACATACAAAAGGAGAAGAACAGTGTGAATGCTGACGCAGTTTTCACACAATAACATCTCTAAAACCGAAGGCTGGTGACACTTGCTACAAGCATTCAAAGCTCTCAGAAGCAGCTTTAGTCAATTAAATGCCAGAGAAATACATTTTAAGTTGTTTTATCTTCAGTAGAACTCAAAGCAACAAAGCTGCCGTCTAAAAGCGCTGACTGCATTAACAGGAATACTCTTGTCCTGAAACAGAACTGCGTGAGGACAGAGAGAAAAACAAACCTCAGCAGAATCCTGTTGGCTTCCTCAAAGCTAATATTCACACCGATGGTGCGCAGGCAGTCTTGGATCTCTGCTGCATCGATTCTACCTGCAAACATCCAACAGCCACACACACACACACACACACAAACAATACGACAAATATGTTTGTGCAGACCAATTGAATGAAATAAAAGGCTCATTTATTATTCGGCTGACCCGCACCGTCATTGTTGCTGTCCAGATGGCGAAACATGAGTTTAAGTTCTTTTTCGTGGTTTTGGAGATACTGAATGAATTCCTCAAAGTCCAGCACACCATCCTGGTTGGTGTCTCCGGCCTCTACGATCTGAAGAATAAAGAGAGGCAGTGAAAAACCTGCGTTCAGCCTTTATTTATCTCTTAGTAAAATAAACTTTATCTGACTGATTCATGATAATAAAAGCCTTAATTGCTTTAAGGAATGCGTACAGCTCACTGCCATTCATGTCAGACTTTTAGAATAAAATCATCTTGTGTTCAGAAATGACAAAACTGTGGCCATTTTGGCCAAAACCCCCAAAATATTGGCAATTATGTGCAGTCTCAGCAATATTGTGAGATATTACGCTTAAAGTATGTGTTGTGATTGACCCTCAGCTATTAGTTAGCTTAATATCTATTAAATATAAAACACACACACACAGGCAAAGCCATTTACACACTTGTGAAAATCCTAAATGATACATGAAAAGAGGCCAAGATTACAACAGAGATGAAGGCTGGCATTCTCAGCTTACAGGAGCTGCCGTCTTCGACAAAAATAGCCAACACGTTGCCCTCTACACACACACACACACACACACACACACACACACACACACACACACACACACACACGCTTGTACAGCCATAGCTAATCTTATCCTATTATAAAGTCCTAAATTGATTACTGTATTGGACCATGCAAAAAATATGTATTTAATGGACAGTTTTTATTTCCTCCTGTGATATATGAAATAAGACTCAGACTGAGACACTTTCTATAAAAACAAACACTCGTCAGATGAACTGAAAGGAGCTACAGTCTGTTTTCACAAGCGCCACGCTGCTCATGTTCTTGTCCGTTATACAAACAGTAAACACAAAGGTTCAAGGTCTAACAGAGAGGTGTGCGTTTGTCTATAGTTTTACAAAAAGTACCTCATAAACCGGTGGACGGATCTGAATGAAACTCCATGTGTGTAAATCTACAACATATTGCCTTTTGGACTAAAACCCATTCAAGATGTCCGCCACAGCTAAGCAGCCTTAGCAAACACAAACATGTGTCTAAACTTCTATCATCACGCCTGACGGCATCGATAAGGTTTGACCCGAGCAGCTACGACTGTCAGTTCTCATCATGAGAAGGTCTGAGCTAAACGTTGATCGAGTTGTAACCGGACTGAAACGAACTGGACCAGTTTTCTGTTTTGTGTCCTGATATGACGCAGGCGGGAGCCACGTGAACCAATTAATTGAAATGAATCGGTTATTACTTCTTATACGTATTTTGATTTTTGTCTTGCTTTGCTCATACGCTGTACACAATTCAATTCAATTTATTTATATAGGTATATGAGGTGTTCTCACGTCTCACCCTCTCCAAGGAGCCCCTGGAGAGGCCTTGGGCCGCCAGCCCCGCCCGCAGCTCCAACATGTCGATGTGGCCATCTTTGTTGAGGTCCAGCTGATCGAAGAGCTCAGCCCAGCGCTTCCGTCTGTCCTGGTCCGGAAACGGAGCGTCGCCTTCCTGACACTGAGCCTGTGGAAACCAGGTCCGTTGTGGCGTCATGACTGGTCAGCTGATGGGACAAAGAGACACGGATTGTCCCAAAGAGTATACAAGTCTGTACACGAATGAAGCGAGACGCTTTTATAATGTGAAAAAGGTAAACAATTTTCTTTTTTTGGTGCCTAAAAATACCCACAAGCCCAATTTTTTATTAATAATTTGGTTGGCAATTCATAAAAACAGTTAAAATGACTCAAGCAAAGATTAAGGAGATTTAGAGCTTGTAACATCAAGATTTATTTTTCTGTCTTCAGAGAAACTGAGCAGCAGGAGTGACCATATTCTGAAAACAGTTTCATCTGGAACAGCTGGTTCAGAGTTAATCTAATACAGACTGAGACGGATTGTTTGACCTTTGACACCAGCAGCTGCAGACCCTGGGATGACATGCTGGGGGTCTTGGAAACCCCATTTAGCACCAAACACGCTACTTTTACCAGAATTTGTTGTGGCGCACTGAAAGCACTTGCAGATAATTTCCTGTTTTTATTTATTTTCCGAATGTTTTTATTTATTTATTTTGTTTGCGATCCACTTCTGTTCACTTTGTGCTACATTTCCTGTTCATATCAAAATGTTCTATTAAAATAAATAAGTTATAAAAAAAAAAAGTGTTATATTCTCAAAATATTTATTGTTAAACTTAGTTTTTAGCCAGCCTTTTTTAGATAATGCCATGCATGTTTTAGCTGGTGTTTGCTACTTTTAACCAGAATTCTGCCACAATTAGCGTTTAGCTAGTGTGCTGTTTGTTTTAGCTTTATGCTAATGTTCTACTTGTTTTAGTTTATAGCTGAAGTTCTTCTACTTTTAGATTTTAGCTAGTGTTCTGCTTTTAGATTCTAGTTTGTGTACTGCTACTTTTAAGATTTCAGTTGGTGTTCTACATGTTTTATTTAGCCTTACGCTAAAGTTCTATTTTAGCTTAGGCCTATAGCTAATGCTCTGCTACTTCTAGTTTTTAGCTAGTGACCAGCTACATTTAGCTAAAGTTTTTACTTTGAGAGTTTAGCTTGCATTCTGCCACTTTCAACTGGTGTTCTGCTTGTTTTAGCTAGTAGTCCTTCTACTTTTAGCCTATAGTGTTCTGTTGCTTTTAGATTTTAGCTAGTGACAGCTACATTTAGCTAGAGTCCTTCAACTTTTAGCTTATAGCTAATATTCTGCTGCTTTTAGATTTTAGCTAGTGACCAGCTACATTTAGCTAGAGTCCTTCTACTTTTAGCATTTAGCTACAGTCCTTCAACTTTTAGCTTAGAGCTAATGTTCTGCTGCTTTTAGATTTTAGCTAGTGACCAGCTACATTTAGCTCCTTCTCCTTTAGAGTCCTTCTACTTTTAGCTTATAGCTAATGCTCTGCTGCTTTAGCAAGTGGCCAGCTACATTTAGCTAGGGTCCTTCTACTTTTAGCTTATTGCTAATGTTCTGCTGCTTTTAGATTTTAGCTAGTGGCCAGCTACATTTAGCTACAGTCCTTCTACTTTTAGTTTATAGCTAATGTTCTGCTGCTTTAGCAAGTGGCCAGCTACATTTAGCTAGAGTCCTTCAACTTTTAGCTTACAGCTAATGTTCTGCTACTTTTAGATTTTAGCTAGTGGCCAGCTACATTTAGCTACAGTCCTTCTACTTTTAGCTTATAGCTAATGTTCTGCTGCTTTAGCAAGTGGCCAGCTACATTTAGCTAGAGTCTTTCTACTTTTAGCTTATAAGTAATGCTCTGCTGCTTTTAGATTATTGCTAGTGACCATGCATTTACATTTAGCTCATGTTCTTCTACTGTTAGATTTTAGCTAGTGACCAAATAACTACATTTAGCTAGTCCTAGCTTATAGCTATAATGTTCTGCTGCTTTTAGATGCTAGTGACCATGCAGCTACATTTAGCTAGTGTTCTTTTACTTTGAGTTTAGCTTGTATTCTGCTGCTTTTAGACTTTAGCTAGCGACCAGCTGCATCGTGTTCTACATTCAGCTGGTGTTCTGCTTGTTTTAGCTTATTGGTTTCAGCTCCTTCAGCTGATATCAGAATAAGCTTTGTTGTTGTTGTTGCAGAAATTCTCCTCTTTGTTGTTTAATAAATTTGAAATCAGATCAGATTGAAGGTAATCTGTTGTTTGAACCCCACTGTTTGATGAAAGCAAGGTAACTTTTATCACGTGGAAAAATACAACTCTTTCTGTGTACTTGTACTACCAGGGCTTGTCAATAGTAAACATGGCTGGGTGCGTTTTGGTTGTAAAGCAGAAGCTACATATTTTTATTGGCAGCCTCCAGCAGCCAATAAAAATAAAAACTAATCTCGTGGCGCAGATTGAACCCTGATAATCTCATTTAATCTCACACGGTTTCAGTCTAAAGACGAGTCCACGTTTCACTCACGGTGTTTTATCTGCGGACCGAGCCGCCCTCCATGTTCTGCAGAGGAGAAACCCAGCCGAACCGAACCCGTCAGAACCAAACGGACCGAGAGACTATAATAATAATCCTCCTCTGGATCCAGCGGCAGGACGGTCGGATTTCCTCCGAAGCAGGAAGCGACTGAACAGACGAGCAGCAGGAGCAGCAGCAGGAGCAGCAGCAGCTGCTGGTCCAAACAGCTGATCCTTCCACTCACACTAAAGACACCGTCAGTAAAATAAAACCTGGACCTCTAAGGAGATTCCTGTTCGGTTTTATTCATGCAGGCTGGAAACGTCTTGTCATTTGTTTAAGGGCTGCATGACTCTCAGCTACTACCACATCAAACTGATGTTGATCCTCTGATGATCAGCTGGAGACATTATTATTATTAAATGATTATTTTCTGAATGTATTTTGGAAATCCAGATTGTTGGTTGGTGAGATTTTGCTGACAGTGTTCAGTATCAGCTACCATCAAACAATAACTGAGAAACTTAAAAAAAAATAATAATTTGTGCAAGTTTCATTAAATTTGTCCAGGGGTTCATAAAGTATTTTATTAAACAAACACACAAATACAATAAAAATGTAGCTTTTGTTTCCTGTTTGCTCATCAAACCGTCTCCTGTTTGGTTTTTCATTCTCGCTGCTGTGAAATTGAAAGCGTGCAGAGTTTATACAAGAACTTCCTCCTTGATTTAAAGAACTGCTGTTGTGAACTTTGAGGCGATTTGACTGTTTTGAAACGAAACAGTTCTCAAAAGTGGTTCTCAATCTCGGGGTCCCCGGACCCACCGGGGTCCGCAAGCCAATGCTTGGGGGTCCACAAATTAAAAAAATAATATATACTGGTATATATTATGTAGTATGACTACTGGCATTGTGATTCTGTTCAGTTATATTTCAACTGTTTTCTGTAATAATTTGAATACTACCAGTATGTTCATTGTGTGAATAGGTAAGTTTTAAAGTGGTTTTTGACACTGTTAATTTTCTCAAAGCCGTAACTGTTGGAAGTTAAAATTAAAAATGTTAAGTGTCTTGAGTGGTGAAGGCTGCACAGAAGTCTGTTGGAATCAGCCTCCCCACCATCACAGACATCTACACCTCCAGAAGCAGGAAGAGAGCCACCTGCATCATGAAGGACCCCACTCACCCAGCACACACACTTTTCGCCCCACTCCCCTCAGGCAGGAGGTTGAGGAGCATTAGAACCACTAGACTGAGGAACATCTTCTACCCTGAGGCTGTTGGACTTATTGTATGTTAGAATTAATGTAGAATTATGTGTTAGAATTATTGTATTATATTACATTATTACTGTTCAGCATATATCCTTGTACAGTATTTATATATACAGTAGTTTATATTTTACTGGGTGTAACTGGGAGCCTGAGTACACAATTTCTTGCCACCTCATGTACCACATGTGATGTTAATGACAGTAAAGAATCTTGATAAAAAGTGGGCTATCATGTTATCGACTATGTTTAGTTTATCTTTTAGCGATATATTTCATAAACTAGTGATCCCATTTTAATATGACTCTCAGGAAGTAATCCTTGGATTCACATCTACAATTGATTAACTGTCCTTGGTCAAGATGGCTGATGAAGCTGATCAACTTTAAACCCCAAAATGGCAAAAACGCAGCCACTTTTTTTTACAAATATGAGAGGGTTCCCATCACATACTCTGAGAATGAGATCTTAGTTTAAAACTGTGGCACACAAGAAATACAACTTTTATTTAAAATAAATTATAAAAGCTTGAATTGGGAGTAAACTTGTGAGGAAAAAAAACTGAAATAAAAATATACCTCTTTTCTTGTCAACGTTTGGTAGAAGTGTTTATTTCCTGTTAAAAGTCATCCTTAAATTGTTGAGATTTTGATGAATTAGTAATCGGACCTCGAGTAACATCGTGTGTGTGTGTCTGAATAAGAATGAGTCAAACTGTGTCAGAGCGTCCAGCAACATCTAAGAAAACAGTGTGAGGCAGTCACTGTCGACCATTCACCTCAGGCTTACGTTCACATAAACAAACGTCACTGAAAAAAAAAAAGGATACACGCTGAATTACAATCGCCCCAACGCACACACAATTATCTCAAACTGTCCAAACAAACAGCACATGCTCTTTGTCTTTTATAACAAACACAGTCAGTGTTATTATCTCGTAACACAAACACGGAGAGGCTGAGAGCGAGGCCGAGACGAGGAGGACAAGGAGGAGACGTGGCGGTTTTCATCTCTCCAACGACCTCCTCCTCAGTGTGGGACGTCCGTGACACAAGTCAGATTAGGTCCCAACCAGAGTTTCCCACTGCGTTTTAAACCTCTCACCCTGCAGCTGCGACTCGACGCGGTCATGTGACAAACAACCTTCAGAACGAAACGCTGCCAATAACTCTGCAAAAGAGGGTTTTGTTGTCTCTCCTGCTCGTCCGTTCAATCGGTGCCTTGCTTTAGGCATTTGCCTTCAGATGTGACGATGTGAACATTTGGAATTTATTTTCCAAATAAGTTTTATTTTTAGATCAGAATGCGGCAGTTCTTTTCTGGGGCTACCAGTTCAATGTGATAAATTAAACTGTATCTCCTGAGTAATTTGTACTTTAAAATATTTCAATGTACTGTACATTCGTGTTTTGATTTTTTTAAACTACCAATACCGTTAATGTTAAAGCTATGGTTCCTGCTTTTTAGGTCAAAAGTTAAATAGCTGCAGATTCGCATAGAATGATTATTTTCTGTGAGTTTAATTGAAAGCCATGCAGGATCCATCCTTCCATCCATCCATCCATTTGTCTATCCATCCATCCAGTGTTGGGTCGTAAAGCCAGCAGCTTGGATGCCCAGACAGACTCTTTCCACGGCCACTACTTCTCGCTCTTCTGGGAGGACCCCAAGTTTCCAGACCAGCTGAAAGACATAGTCTCTCCCTGTCCTGGGTATTCCCTGGGGTCTCCTCCCAGTTGGACATGCCAGGCGCACCTCCTTAGGGAGGCATCAAGGAGGCCATCCTAGGAGCATCCTTACCAGATATTTAAACCACCTCAACTAGCTCTTCTCAATGTGGAGGAGGAGCGGCTCTATTACGAGTCTCTCCTGGACAATATAACTTCTCACCCCATCTCTAAGGGACAGTCCAGCTACCCTGCAGAAGAAACTCATTTCAACCACCTGTATCTGCGATCTCATTCTTTCAGTCACTAGAGCTCATCATGACCATAGGTGAGGGTATGAACGTAGACCGACCAGTAAACAGAGCGCTTTGTCTTACAGCTCAGCTTCCTCTTCACCACGACGGATGGGCACAGAGTCTGCAATACTGAGGAAGCCACACCGATCCATCTATAAATTTCACGTTCCATTCTTCCTTCACTCGTGAACAAAACCCCAAAATAGTTGAACTCCTCCACTTGAGGTAGAACCTTACCCCGAACCCGGAGAGGGCAATCGACCTTTTCTGACTGTGAACGATGGCCATAGACTTAGAGGCTTTGATTCTCATTCCAGCCGCTTCACACTCAGTTGTAAACCGCACCAGAGCGTGCTGGGGATCATGGCACGATGACAATAACAGGAACACATCATCCACAAATGGCAGAGACAAACTTCTGAGGCCACCGAATTGGACTCCCTCTGCCCACTGGCTGCACCGAGAAATTCTGTCCATAAAGGTTATGAACAGAATCAGAGACAACAGGCAGTCCTGGCGGAGTCCAACTCCCACCCTGAAGGGTCCAACTTGTTGCCAGGATTGAACACCAAACTCTCACAGCGCTTGTATAGGAACTGAATGGCCCATAGCATCAAACTCCCACTCCCATACTTGTGGAGGGCCCCCACTTAAACTATCATTCAGAAACAGGCTTCTATGATCTTTATTAATTTTATGACATGCTGCTTGGTCATATCTGCCTTGGAAAACATGACCCCAACTCAGCTTGGACTGCATAAAGAGTCTGATATGTCCCCTTGTGCAAGTTCACAAATGACTACTGTATATCACAAATATTAACCATAAACTTTATCGGCTATTTCAAATTCACTTGGAGTTCAGCTTTTCTCAGGCACCTCTAATGTTTCACAACTCACACCCCCTCCAGTCCTAAAAACCCCACCACCTCCCACAATCATCAAGAAAGTTCTCCTTAATGTTTGTTTTTGAGCCGGTCAAATTAAAGGGAACTTCACTGTTGGATTATGTGAGCAGACAGTTAAGTTTGTTTTTCTCTCAGTGATGGAACAGAGATTAAAAGACCAAGATCTGGTTCACCAACTATACTATAGGGCATTGACAAATATATTAATACAATGATCAAAGGTAATCAAAAAGGAATTTCAAAATACCAAAATATCAATTGTATTATGTAAAAAAGCTCCAAAAACACCTAATAATATTGCTATTTTATGACAAATGTTTGACATGCAACCCATTAATTTCAGATGGTTAAATGTAAAAATCATGGAAAACCATCATTTTAAATTAAATGCAAAAATAGTTCTGCAAAACTCCCAAGCTTAACCAAAAAACCAGTTCAGGTTTAGTCCTATCATAGTGGTTTTGTTCATCATGATTTATTATTACTATTCAGCTTCTCAGAGATTTAGAATAACAGATGAGATTACAAAGGCGCCACTGATTATTAAGACGTCCGCCTCCTCAAACAGTTTACAGTTCTTGATCCAGTGTTTTGATGAGTAACGCAAATTTTAAAAACACGAACAGGAAGTTGTGAGCAGTGATGTAGTTCAGGCTTTAATAGTGTCTCCCCGGGGAGGTGAGGGTTAGCAGAAAGGATATACAGAAGCTCAGTTTCAGTCCGTGTGTTTGTATACCTTATTGAGCCGCTAAATAAGACCGGATCCTGGAGGATGATGGAGAGTCGAGACCTGAGAGTCTGCAGAGGAAGCTTGCAGATATCGATGCCGTCAATGACGATCTTCCCTGAAATTGAGCAAACACAAAACATTTAAAGTGCCTTAAAATGAACACGGCATACATAGGTATTGGGGGGAATGGTGAAAGATTATTTATTCTTCAATACATTTAGTAAACAGACCGGTTTTGACTTCTTTTTGGGGTTCCTCCAGTTGGAAATAAAACTGTTCTACAGCTTCTAGATCTTGAAGTTTTAGTTTTGTGTTTGGAGTTTTGGTAGTTTTTGTGCTTTCTTATCCCACCCATCAGAGTTCCTGATTGTTTGATGGATAAGTGGTGTGTTTCCCACTCAGTTTGGTTTATCTGTAACTGGCAATTATTATTTTTGTTTCCTTACTACTGTATTTGTATCTTAGTATCAACTAGATGCTGTCATTTTGCTCCTCTTTATGAATAGCTTCATAAATGAGAACATATTCATGCAACCTTTATTTCTACAGGTCTCACTGAGCCACGAGGACTCATTTACAAGTGAGACCTGTTATAAACAAAGAACACAGATGAGGTAAATACAACAACAGACAATCATATAAAAGCATATAAAATGAAAAGTAAATAGAAGAAATGATATAAAAACTAAACAAAAACAGCTACATTATAAAGCGATGTACAATACAATAAACAGGAACATGTCTGCATTTGAGTTGCCACGATCTTAGCAGGTTTTTTTTCCAATCCCTTAGAGAGGTCAAGGTTGAGAGCTTCAGATCTTTTTGCAAGGAGTTCCAGGAAACAGGAGTGGAGTAGGAGAAGGCCCTTTTGCCTAGTTCACTCCTCACAGAGGGAACACTGCAGGTAATTATGTCCTGAGATTGCATGCACTGTACTCACACAGTGACATGTAGGAGGAGATGTATGAAGGCAGCAGACCAAGAGGTGATTTCAAGATGAAAATGTACCAGTGAGAGAGTCAATGTGAAG
>JAVCKU010000059.1:3494349-3505497 GCA_032273985.1 Hypsolebias coamazonicus | reverse complement strand
TTTACAAGAATGTGGTTTTACTTTAATAATTTTTATGTATAGTCACCCCTACTGGCCAAAGAAGCCCCTCTGCAGCAAACCTAAAGTGGCCCATGGGCCACCAGTTGATAACCACAGTTGCAGCAGGTCATTGCGGCTCTGGACATGTAGCGAACGAAGGCATAAAAATGTTTCTTTTGATCGTAAAGCTTGCAGACCCCCATTCTGGACTGTAGGTGACTACATGCAGACTGTTTGATGGTGTGTACTGTATTTAGGTCATTACCTTATTAAATCCTAATAAAATTAACCAAACGTCTCGGTGCAAGCAGCTGTGAAGTGTCAAGGTTCAGAAACTCTAATCCCAATAACCAACAGTGATAATCTGGATATTAATGCATCTATTGCAGTTATCGCTAAGGTCAAACATACATTTTTTATAGTCACATCTGCCCACAGTGCGTTGTTTTAATGGTTTCCAGCATGTGGTAATGCAGGCGACAAATGCCTGAAGTGTTTGCAACATGTGCAGTCTGTCAAATGTCGGCTGTGAAGCGTGTTTGGGCTAACTGACGGTCAGCAAGATCTGGTGTCTGTTTTCAATCCACAAGAGCAGGCCTCGGAAGTTCACGCGTGTTGAGAGGCCAAACATGCCGCGGCCGACACGGACGCTTGTGGAATGTGCACTCACTCTGGGAACGTGGAACGACACGCACACAAAAACACAATCCGAGTGACACAGTCATCCAAACACGCTGAAAAGCAAGTTGTACGTAAAGACTCGTGATGTTGTCATTCAGAATTTATTCCAGAACAAAGAAAACACAATCAATCGCTCCGGCCTGCGTTGTCATGGTAACTCTGATATGTGCACATGATTGTCGAAGGCATCTGATATACAAGCCCCATTTACAGAAAGTCATCAACACACTACAATAAATGACAGGCAGTGCCCGCTGAGACACGAGGGCATCGTTAACTCGACAATGGTGCACGGGGCGGGAGTTTGTTGTGACACATGCAGAGTAAATACAGCCAGCTTACTCAGCCGGCTCTGGACAAGGAGGACACCCAGAGAGAGAGACAGGGTCCCAACAAACATTTAGGTTTCAGTCCTTAGAACGATTCTCAAAGGCCTCGCTGACCTGGAGCGCTGAACTACATGTAACTTAACAGACAGATGTGTTCACATGCTGCACATCTAGAATGATTTCTGACAAAAGGAACTAGAAGAAACACTAATAACAGAAACTCACTGTTCCCACCTGTCTGCTATTACATCTGCACTCAAGCATACACTTGACTTGTCTTAATAAGCGTCACGTGACTGAAATAACTGCGCATCTTTGCATTACCCCGCCTCACTCGTGATACGAGCAGATCTTTTAGATTTGTGGCATTAATTTCAAACAGGAACTGGAACTTTTTCTGTAAACATCGGGCTCTAGGTGTTTTTCAAGTGGAAATAACATTTCAAGCTTAGTGAAAATAAAAAAAGTAAAACTAAACAGACTTTTTGTGAAATTTTCAAATAAAGTTCAAAGCTACAGCATGGATAAATCATTTTAATATTCTGTTATTTTTATATCTTGTGTGATTCCTTGTGTACTGTATTTTTCGGACTATAAGGTGCACTTAAAATCCTTTAATTTTCTCAAAAACCAACAGTGTATTAATTCTGGTTGTGCTTACTGACCTCGAACAGATTTTATGTGGTTATTGTGAATGAGTTAAATAAAGTTGGTCTTATTTAACCGTTTTGTTTCGCTTCATGCGCCTTATAATCCGAAAAAATATGGTATGTTCCTTTGTACTGCAACTCTGGCACAACAATTTCCTTCGGGAACAATAAAGTTCTATCTTTGTCTCTTATCTTATCTTAAAACCCATAAACTACAAGTAAACTAATTCCTTGTCTTTTTACCCCATAAATGTAGTCATTTGCTACTTAGGCTAAATAATTTCAACGAGCCATAAAGCGTAGCACTAGCATAACGAGCTAACGGGCTAATCTTTGGACATTATTTTTGTATTAGCTCATCTAGTAAACTGAGTTTTTCAAAACTTTTTCATTAAAATTGGACACATTAATCCTGTAATTGTCCCCGCTACAACACAATTTAAAGAAATGCTTCGCTAACGTTTTGTAACAAGTCCAAAACCACTGAACTTGTACTCAAGTTAGCATTTTAAAATTATTTTTTTGTTATTCTGATTCTTGGACTTCCTGTTATAACAGTTAAAAACAGTTTTTTTTAATGACATTTTACTTGAAAATTGACACACAGCTTTTTTTTTTCCTTTGTTCCCTTGTATTCAAACACTGGCACAACCATTTGTTTTAATGTTATGTAGTTTAATTATAATTAATTATAATTTCCTGCGGGATCAGTAAAGTTCTACCTTATCTTAATAACCTTGTAATTGTTTCTGCTATAACTCAATTTAAAGAAATTCTTTGCTAACGTTTTGTAACTAAGCCCAATACCTCTGAATCGGTGATAGCAAAGAGAATTAATAAATAAATAAAAAACAGTGAAATAATAAATTTGCTACCATCACACATATAAAGCTTTGTGAATAAACGACTTAGAACAAATTTCTCCATTTTGTAAATTTGACACAGCTAAATCTTTTTTTGTTGTCATCGTCGTTTGCATAAGAAAATTAAGAGCAGAGAGTTATGAAATTAAAAAAAAAAGTTATTATTGAGAATCTGCCTGTTCATAGGACTGAAACTGCAACTGTGTAAACGTACGGAGCTAACTGTGATCTCGTGCATATCGACAGCCATAGTAACATCATACACAGGCATTTAAGTTAATGCAAACAGTGTGAAACAGAACATGCATTTTTTTTTTTTTTTTGTCATGGTGCACTTTTGCAGCATCTTCATTTAATAATAATAATAAAAAATAAAGAAAGTCAAAAAGAGAGTGAGCTCAAAGGAAACGGAGCGCACGACAGAGCACCGTCTGTGACGGTATGTTTCTGAGTCTATCACAGCTTTGGGTTTCTTCCTTTAGAATGGCAAAAAACAGAAGCCTGAGTTCAGTAAATGATGCTTTTCAGGTGGAACACTGATGATCCATGCAGCTCTCTGCTGGAAAGTCTCTGGAAGCCTCTAACCTCCAGGAAGTAAAAGGGTTTCACTGTTTCCCCTCTTCTTTTTTCATTCCACATTCCACAGATGATACAATCCCCAACTCATCACATCAAACATACATGGACAGGACAATTCATAAAGATCTTGAAAATGATCGTTCATATCCATAATGTACAGAAGCAAGGAGAGATTCATTCAAAAACAAAAACGTCAGACGAGCACTAATCTGATCGCCGTGCCTGCCTCGCAGAAACAGAAACAAACACCAACACAGTCTACGACATCGAAAGAGAAATGAAAAAACAATTAATGTAAAACAAAAACAGCATGCTTTATATTAACATATCTGCACTAAAGAAACACAATCCTACATCATTCAGTAGGATTACCAGTTAAGAGAAATCATCTTAGATTTGCACTTTTTTTTTATTAAGATCTGCTGATGTACTGATTTCCTGATGCCGTTTTGAAAACTTTAACACATTAAAAAAAAAATTAAACAAAATGCATAGAACAATAACATTTATATAATCACAACAATGAACCAGATTACAGTGAACATTTAAATATACAACAATCAAGCCCTTACATGGTTAGAAGTTTACCCTCCATGCAAACTGATTCGAGTCGGGTTTGTTTTTGCTAAAAACGGTACAATCCAAGAGGAAAAAACATTAAAAATAAATATTATATGACTATACTGCAATTTAAAGTCACAGTTCTGCTGTTTAGAAATAAGGTTTGGTGACAATCAATTATCTTACCAGTTGCAGATAGCTTGTTCATAGACATATCTGATTGGATCGACGAGCTAACAGCTAGTCAGAGAGGTGGCACAACCAAAGTGGATTATTGTACTGCCTTTTTTAAAATAATTTCACAACAATAGACTTGTCCACCGGTCAGTTGTTTACATTTAACTCTAGGATTATCTCCACCTCCAATAGAAATATTAGTCTAGTCCGAATTGAACATTTTCTACAAAGTGAAGAGCTATCTGCAACAGGTAAGATATTTATTTTCAATCTTTTAACAAAGCCCCTCTCTAAAATTCTGAAATTGTCTTTCAGAAGATATACTAAGTTATGTATTACCCCAACTGTATTACCCCAACAATAACACATATCAATAACTTCTTGTGTATTTGAAGTTAGAATATAAAATCAATGTAGAAACTAATAGTATTAGAAATTTTATCACTCGTAAAAACCAAAATATAGAGCCTTGATAAAGTGAATGAGGAAAAAAATAAATAAAAGGAAAATGCTGCAGGTTTCTGCTGTCCTATGGGATCAACTGACAAAGTTATAAAAACGTTTAGTTTCAAAAAGAAAGGCGTAGCCAGTTTGATCAAAACTAAACAAAGTGGAGCTGTCGGTAGGGAGAACGTTTTTAAAAAGAGCCAACGTTTGGGATTAGACTTTGACGTAGAGTGGATTGTCCACAGTGATCTGTGGAAAACCAAAATATAGAGGAGCCGTGTGAAATCAACCGTGAAAATGTCTTTTCACGGTCACTCTGAGCCAACGTCAGGCACGCTTTAAAACACAGAACAAAATGTGATTTTAAAAACCTCTGCCTTTAGGTGACTCTCATCCAGATGTGTCCTCACACCCACCTGGCACTCAGGCAGGTTAAAACAAGCACTGTGAATAATTTGCAGCTTTTTTTTTCCAATTTATTTTCATTTTAGCAGCACAACCGTATAGATCATAAAAAATGGCAACGTAAAGAATAAGAGGTCGACACCGTTCTCTCCAGATTTGTTTGCAGCTGGAGTTCAGCCCTTGAGTTTTGAATGAGTTCACATCTGAATACGGTAGTTTCGCTCCGACCAACTCGCCCTCCGCTTTCTAATGAGCCAAATCATCTTCAATCCAAGCATGAGTCTTTGGCTACAGCTCACAATAAAGGGATTAGACAGCTTGCATCCAATAAGACAACTGATTAGTGTGAGTGAGCACCCGGCAGTGTACAGATCTGCTGTCAGAGTCAGGACTAAAAGGCCAAATATCACCAGAGGTCAGGTCAAGCTCATGAAGAACAAGAAAAAAATAAAGTTACAATAAACAAGTTTAGGCTGTCACTATATGTATCTAAGCTATGAAGTCATTGGATTTGAAAGAAAAAAAAAAAAAAAAAAGGTGTCAAAGCTTCAATCAGCTTGTTGTATCTGTAGATTAAACCACCATGTGATCAGATTAAACTCGAGTTCTCTCTATTCATACCAAGCATCACTGAGAGAGCTCAGCTCACGCTTTGCTTCTCATTGTATAAAAGCTCTGAACAGTCAATATCTTACCTGCTGTAGATGACTCTTTGAACAGCCTCACTTTGCAGGAATAGTTTAACGCTGACGAGACTGTCGAGCTAACGGTGAGTCCGACAACGTGTTCAAACAACTCTGTCGTCAAAGTTTAAAGCAGTCCACGCAGACACCGTTTACGTGGAATAGTCGAGCACAAATAGCAGCAGCAGCAGCTAGCTGGAGCACTTCTGCACGTTCCCTCCTAACCAACCACAAAGCAGCATATTAATGGAGGTGAAAAAAGTTTATAGGGTTGCGTCAAGAGATTGGAGTCTGCTCAGACCAGCTAAAATTAGCTAGTCAATATGATCTCTGTGGAACAACTTTCAAAGTGGATATTTCTATTTTAGATCAACTTTTATATTTAAAAATTATAGCGGTTCATAAAAAACCTATTTCATAAATATTTACCATTGTTAATTTTACATTATGCAGCTATTCTAGCAGAAATATGACACTCCTACAGGAAATATCACAGGCGGCACCAGAAAGCTACGGCTAGCTGCTGCTAATGCTACTAGCGCTTGTAAAAGACCATCACCAATTTGTGGGGGAAAAAAAATAGATAAGTGGGAAACTGACAGCTGACCTAAATGTTTATAAAACAGTGTTTAACAAACTGCAGTGACATTTTAGAGATTGGAGTTGTTTTAAGATGGCTGCCGCCTGTTTTGGTCCGAGCTTTGACTAGCCGTTAGCTCGCCACAACCACTGGTAAGCTACTTCTAAAAAGTGAGGTCATTTAAGGAGCTATCTACAACCAGTGATTTATGTATTGTTCATAACCTTTCCATTTGGAAACGAACTATCATTTTACTTACCACCACTGGAACACCTCCACCATTACACAAACAACAACAACAAAGCTAACAAACAGGAAGCTGGTGTTTGCCAGCGCACAGTGCAGCTGCAGATTTCCCTGAGGACTTCTGGACTGGGTGCAGCTTAAAAGAACAAGGTGGTGAGATCATGGCTTTGTTACGGAGAGAGGGAACGGCAGGCAACAGAGTTTAAACGTCTGAAGTAACTTTTTACACGTCATGCATCTTTTAGCAACTTTGACACCACCTTGCCCTGTGTGGACTCTACAGGGAAGGCTAATGGTTTTCAGTTCCTAACGTTCTCATGTGGACACAGTTTACCAGGGAATACATTGTTTGTTTTTTGCAACAAACTCCCTTTAGGTAAAAAAACAAAAAAACCCTCCTCTCTCCCAGTTTTTTTTTTTTTACACATTTCAAAAGCTTCACAATGTTTTGACATCCATTGTTTTCATAAGTTTACAATCTCTTCTTTCTGTCTAACTAATTTTTCTGAGACAACAAATCTGTGCAAAAAAAAAAGATAACGCGCTTCCTCGTATTTTTCCATGCCTCAACAGTCATATGGTACTTTTAAAGCACTTCTGCAAGCACTGACAGAGCAACGAGGCTGTAACGACGCAGAAAACGACGTTAAAGATGCAGAGCGGGAAAACAAAAATTCGGCAAATTAATCCCTCTTAGATCAGTTTGCAATATTAGCATAATTTATGTAAACATGGAGGCCATTACACAGAAGACTCTGCATTGACATTCAAAACACACGACGACTCGACGGGATTATGGTAAATCTAGAGAAATGCCTAGCGAGCGACAGCTGTTAATTACAATGAAGTAGCGTGGACTCCATCTTGGCTATGGCTTATTTACAGTGGCATCATCAGTCTGACAGCAGTTTGTCTTTTAAACACGCCACCTTTAAAAGAAACAATAAAAAAAACTATAAAACGTCTAACAGTCAAAAGTAGGTTGGATCAAAGCTGAACAAAGTGGTGCAGAGACCAGGCTCAGGAGGGACGTTGATTCATGGTAAGATGATCCAGATTGACCGTCCGCAGCTCGAATATGAAACAATCGACAGATTTTTGCAACTAAAAGTTTTTTAAAAAATCAAAGCCGGTCGCGCAAATCAGACAATCTGTGGATGTTTTGTAGCTACAGGCTGTCCTGATGGGTGTGAAGTGGGGTGACGGTGGGTTGAAAGTCCTCTGCTCACCTTGGAGCAGGGCGGGGCACCAGTTGGAAGGGGGCGGGGCCAGAGCCAAGAGAGAAATGCATTAAAATAGCAGCGAGGAAGAATCTGATCCTCCTCTTCCTCCTCCTCTGTGGCAGTATCTTTTCGCCTCACAGCGCTGTGGCCTCCCAGCTGGTGCCTCGCGGGACCTGGCGTCACTTGGTCTCTGTCGCCATCATCAGGGCGGGCACCGCTGAAGGATGGGGCCGGTTCTGTTCTGTCCCGGGGGCGGGAGAGGACGCTGCAGAAGCCAGACTGCAGGGGGTGACGGGTGCAGGAACACCTGAAGAAAAACAAAGAAAAACAAACAAACCAAAAAAATAAAATAAAATAAAATAAATAAATAAATAAAAAAAGAAGAAGACTGTATAACAGCTTCGTTGTAAAAATAAACCTTTAGCCAACAAATAAAATTAATGTTTCTATGTCATTCACTTTGTTTTGATTATAACTGGCTGACTTTATCAACTGCAGCCACTTAGCTAATGCTAATTCATATTTTTTGAAGGGGTGTTCTGTGGAAAGGGTATGACCAATAAACATCTTACCTGTTATAGACAGCTTTTTCAACAAACTCATTTAGGAAACAATAAAGTTGATTTCTGAGAGGACTGACAAGCTAACAGCTCGCTCGATCACAGCTAAGACCAAAGAGGAATGCTGCCATCTTAAAACAGCTCCATTACCCAACAATTCATAAAGATTCAAGCGGACGCTCCTATGGAAACCTTTGCACGGTTGGTTGAGTTTAAGCACAGCTGGTTGTAGCACTTCTGTTGAAGACTGGCCTCATTTCCTGCAGGAATAACAGTGTAACATAAAACTGACAGCAGTATTATGGTTTATAAAATAGCACTAGCTTAAATTGCTATAAAACTTTGAAGACTGGAGTTTTTTTGGGAAAAAATAATTAAAATTTGTCAGTTTTTTTTTTTTTTTAACAAGTCTGCAATAATCCCTTAAGGTTTTGATTTCATTCTAACTAGCCATAAACTCATCAATTCATTCATAATTAAGACTAGTTCTCACTCTAAAGCAGTTTAAAGAGCCATCTACAACAGGTAAGATGTTTATTTTTCATAACTTTTACACCGAATACTAGTTCAAAATATTTGAACTATCCCTTTAACTTAGTTGTGTAAACATATGTGTAGCAGAGCCATATTTTCTATAGATTTATTCTAAATTATGCACATTGAGTGAAACTTACAGATTTCTGTTTTAAAATGTAAGATTTTTTATCTCAGTGAGACGTTTGCTTGGATATATTTAAAACAAATATATTTTATTTTTAATACATCTGACTGCAATTAAAAAAAATCTGGATTATTTAAGTTATAGGTGTCAAACCCAAGAATGTTTAAAGAACAGAAAGTAACCAGACACATTACTACTTAAATAAAAATGATATCTTAAAACATATGTTTTAGCATTGACCTGATAATAAAACCTGCGTAAATAAACTTTACACTTTGAAGTTGCCATTTTATCCTCAAAGTCGAACAACTAAAACCTAGTTGGACATTTCCAGTGAATGAAACTAAAATATTTAATAGGTTTCGGGTCGTTATAAGTCAGGGGAACGCTTTCTCCATCGCCATGGCAACCCAGACACACAGAGCCAAGAAGAGAGACATGTTGCTTCAGAGGAGCCGCACCACTTTGAACAGGATCCAAATTAATCTATTTCTATTCCTCATGTCTCCCTGACAGCTTTAAATGAGCCGTTCCTGAGTTCTGCCTCTGCCTCGTCCTCTCTGCTTCTACTCGGTCCTCGTTTTGGTGCCCCTCACTCACATTCTTTGCGGGGGGCGGCCATGTTGTTGTCTAAGGAGGAGTTTTTGCCGCCGGTGCTGTTGGTATTCTGGCTCTGAGCTGTGTGGTTCTGATCCGCCTGGTTCTGGTTCTGGGCTGGCCTCGGCGTCTGACCGGATCTGGGGTTGGAGGCGTCCATGCTGCTGCCCATGCTGCTGCTGAGCTGCAGCCGCCTCATGTGGCGCACCACAGCTGTGGCGTTGAAGGCTTGCTGCAGAGAGACCGGGAAAACAAAATTATAATTACTGTATATAATTATCTTTAAAAGATGCAGCGGACTCAACAACTCCCTCTCAACAATTTCTCCATCTTTTTTTTTTTTTTTAATTATGTCCGGTTATCAACTCCCTGCTGATGCAAAGCATCCCCACAGCATGATGCTGTCACCTCCATGCTTCACAGTGGCGAGCTCTTTTTCCTGCCATGTATGAAGCTCAGCTCTGTGCAGCTTTTGGTGGCCCTGTGGACACAGACCTTCCTCCCTGCATAAGAGCTGCTCAGCTCCATCAGGGTCACCTTCAGCCTCCTGGATCTTTCTTTAATCCCTCCTTACCAGATTCTTAAGTTCTATGGACGACCCTCTTATATTTTTCACATTTCCTGATAATCAAGTCCGTGGAATGTTTAGAGTTTAAAATATATTATTACCCTCCAACCTTGGTCTGTACTTCCCTACAACTTTGTATCTGACCTTTTGTGGAGACTCCTTGGTCTTCATGATGTCTCTTGGTTGGTGGTAGAGGTGTTGGACAAGTGTGGATCGTATTTAACTCTTTATGTGGCTTCTAAAGGTAATGGTTGGAACCTCATGTTGTAACTCAGATTTGTAACCGTTGTTTCTGCGAC
Source organism: Hypsolebias coamazonicus (assembly GCA_032273985.1). Classification (NCBI taxonomy): domain Eukaryota; kingdom Metazoa; phylum Chordata; class Actinopteri; order Cyprinodontiformes; family Rivulidae; genus Hypsolebias; species Hypsolebias coamazonicus. Next base: position 3,495,388 of record JAVCKU010000059.1, on the reverse strand, counting down.
TTTCCATTCAAAAAAAGTTCATGTAAAACTTTTTTGCAGGTGAAATTTTTAAAAGTACACATTTTTCATACGAGTGCACAAATCAAAGTTACAAGTTCACGACTATTGCAACATATCTGCCTTCATACCGCTGTATCCCTCCTCCCACACCGGCGTGAACCGGCGAGCCCAGCCAGCTCTTGTCAAGTGGACGTTTGTCCCTCCTCATGTGGGACAGGGTGGGAAAAATCCAGGACCGTCCCACCCAAACGGGAAGGTTGATAACTGTTCTTTTCCCTCCAAATCATTTTTACAGATGATGGAAATTCATTGTGGTGACCTTTAATCCATGTCTGCTTCACTTGGTTGTTCATCGGATGACCTCAAGGCGAGCCCTGGTTGTCCGAAATGAAAATATGTTGTCTTGTACAAACAGAAACCTGCATATGTCTTGTTCAGGAAAAATAACTGTTACAATTCAATATCGAAACACTATCGATACTGATACCAGCCTCCAGTGCAAGCACTTGTACTTATAAAACCCCCTGATACTTGAAACTGATATCACATTTATGGTTGGTGACATCATTTCTTCTTCCACTTTGCAAGGTAATAACAATTTCTTTTTTCATAGATAAGAGATATTTTAAGATAAACACGGGTGAATCTGAGACAGCAGGCTGTATTCTTAATTTAAAAAACTGTTTCTAAACTCAGTTTGTAATGTTTAAGTACTAAGTCAACAACTACTCTGTATCGGTACGCAGCATTGGCAAATACACAGACAGCAATATGCACTTGTACTTGTCTACAAAGAAAACTAGTACTGGAATACTTCATGTAAAATATAACAGAGTGGCAAAAAAGTAGCACAGTGGTTGTGTACGTTCTGTGATTTGTTTCTCCTAGATTTTTCTGATTCATTAGTACAAACTGGATTCCAAAAAAGTTGGGACACTAAACAAATTGTGAATAAAAACTGGATGCAATGATGTGGAGGTGCCAACATCTAATATTTTATTCAGAATAGAACACAAATCACAGATCAAAAGTTTAAACT
>JAVCKU010000059.1:3416258-3431324 GCA_032273985.1 Hypsolebias coamazonicus | reverse complement strand
ACATGGGTACCCATGGTATACCCACCAATGGGTACCCATGGTATACCCACCCATGGTTACCCATGGTATACCCACCCATGGGTACCCATGGTATACCCACCCATGGGTACCCATGGTATACCCACCCATGGGTGGCAAGCAAGCGCGAGGCCTTAGGTGTTTTGATTTCTGACATTGTAAACTGACTAGGTTTGTGGTATGTGCAAGATAAGAAGGTGACAAAAGTATTTACCCAGATGATGTTGCTTCAACCAGTTTTTCCAGTGGCACGCCACATTTCTTACCTTCTCTTATTGCAGATAAACTTGAGGTATTGATGTGTTCTAGTTTTTTCAGTCCTCTAGGAACATCAGGCTAAAGTGTTTCCAGCTGTGCAGCACGTCACGCTCCGAGCACGTTGCTCTTGCAACCACAGGAAACTCTACGAACTTAACTGTGAATTTGGACCTACAGCACGTCGCCACTGGTGGAGGCGATCAGTGTTCAAATGAACTTTGGTTCCACAGATTTTCAACAGAAATCTACCGTTTCCATCATCAGTGTGTCATGTCCCTCTCTTGGGGCGAACTCTAAAAAAATGTTGCATGAAACAGTTTTGAAATTGCAAACGGGAGTAACCCAGAGGAACAGGGTCGTGTGTTGACACTGAACTCGCTGTGGAGATTTGGCAACAGGGTCTCCATCTGTCCAACTTAAACTTTGTAAAATCTTTGTATTTATTTCACACTATGCTTAAAAGAGCAACAATGGGTTAAACTGACATCATCTTGATTCTTCTTCTTTTACCCATGATATTCATAATATTTTCATTATGTGGTGAAATTTTCTCACGTTTGCGGCACAAAAAGTATTTTTCTCAACAATTCCCCAACTATTCATCTCCCGACTCTGAAAATAACAGACTCGGCATCTTATGGCCTCGATTATTGTTAAAATGTGCAAATGTTTCAGTTAAAGCAAATAACACTTAACATTTGTTGTGTTTTCTTTCTTTTAGTAATTATAGCAACAAAAACATCAGTGGTGATGAATTACAAATTAGTTTAGTTTCATCTCGAAACTCCAAACTTGATGTTTTGTGAACCATACTGGGGTCCTGACTCCAACTTTTGAAACCATTTGCTCAAAATATATAAAAGAAAATCACACCAGAAGCCATTTTCCTTTATTTCCTTTCTTTAGGGGTAAAAGTAATAATAATAATAATGAGTATTAGTTGCTCTAGCTTCTCTGATGTTTCCCAATTAGCGTTCAAAGCTGTTGAAACTACTTGTAAATGTTTGCATCCATGACCCGTGACCCGAGAGATCAATACGTTTTCTGTCTGTGCAAAAAAAAAAAGAAAAAAGACCTTTGGCAGGAATTCAAAGGTCATTTTCAGTAGAACCAAATAAAAACATATTAAAAAAAAAATCTATTTTGTAATTATTGGCGTGTGAAAATGTTTTTACAGCAAAGAAGCTCATGAACCACTGGACGGATTTCAATGAACTTCCAGAAAGTAACTGTACAAATCAAACTTAGCAAACGAAGAATCAGTTCATTTGTATAGATACTGAGCTAAAATTTGGTGTGGTAGTAGCTGAGAGTCATTGCTAAAACATACTCCAAGCTTTTCTAACTGCCAGATCTTTGCTTAAAAACTGTGGCATTAACTCCTAGAGTCAATTCAAGATGTCTGCCACAGCTAACACAAATGGTTATATCTTAGTTTTACATATATTGAACTAAACTTTAGCGTGGTGGTAGCTAAGAGTCATCTCTAACACATAAACTGAGCTCTAGTCATTGCAAAAGAGCTTTTGTTTAAAATTTCATATAAAAAATTAAAAAGGAGTTGGTAGGTGGTGCAAAATTCAGAAAACAATCTTAGAATTTCCAACATGAATATTAAAAATGAAAAAAACTTGGGAAGTCAGAAATTTGCAAGATTAAAATATATATTTTTTATGATTCAGAATAAAAATTCACAAAAATAAAAGTATGCTATTCTCCAATATTGCTGCGGTATTAATTTGTGAGGAAAAAAGGGTAAACAATTCATAAATGACTAATGGAGCATCTGCCATAAACAGTTGGAGATGATCCAAAACAATATGGCCGCCACACCCAATTAAACCTTAGGCAACAAACATGACAATCACTCAGTCAATTTTACAGACACAGAGCTAAACTCTGGCGTGGTAGTAGCAGAGAGTCATCACCGACACATACTCTGAGCTTTACTTGTTCCACAGGAGCCTTGCTTGAAAACTTTGGTGTTTACTTTTGGAGCGAACCCAGTTTAAGACATTCACCATAACCAAAACAAATGGATACGACTTAATCAACTTTACAGACGCTGAGCTAAAATTTGGCGAGGTAGTAGCTGAGAGTTCTCCCTAACACGTCCTCTGAGCTCTACTAAAGGTGTCTAGTGAGATTCCACATCTTTCCACAGTTTGATCATTTCTCCTTTCTCAACATGAGATGATCTAATGTGTTCAAAATAACGGTACTTCTTCCAGTTATCTGTTAACAATGGTGTACCGCAAGGTTCAGTCTTAGGACCCAACCGTTTCACAATCTAAATAAGGAATGTAGGCCAGATCATTCCTGATGCATCCTTAAATTTCTATGCCGACGACACAGTTTACTGTCGATCTAAAACAGTTGCTAAGGTTTTCCAGCTTAGTCTGCTTTCGACATCATCCAGTCAGACTGGTTCCGTCTCAAACTGGTGTCAAAACCAAAGGGATGATGTTTTCAAACACAGCAGTCCTTCCTTCTATTTTATCTTCGAATGGTGTCCCTGTGGAGTTTGTGGAGATACTTGGGTATTTTGGTCGATTCACATCTCTTGTAAGCCTCATGTCGAAGTGATTTTTAACAACTGATCAGTTCATGGCAAAACCCAACGCGGACATGTTCCTGTTTTTAGTATTTTACATCACTGTTTTTGTTCTGTTTATATATCATTTATTCTATTTACTTTTCATTTTATATGCTTTTCATATGAGTGTCTTTTACTGTCTGTGCCGCACCTGTGTTGTTTGTTTAAAGCAAATGAGTCCTCGTGGCTCAGTGAGACTAACCTGGATAAATAAAGCTTGAATGAATGAATCTCAGTTTAAAAGCCCCCCAGGCCTCAGCTTTGTTGAAACTCGCAGAATGACCTTCGTCCGGGCCGTTTCCCAACAGCGGTTCTGAATCGAACGACGGGCCGCAGCCATTTAATCGCTCACCCAGTCGAATTAAAGAGTCAATAAGGAGCCAGTGTAAACAAGTCCACCCTTTGCTCTTTGGAGCCAGTCTCGGTCTTGCAGCACGCCTGAGTGTCGAAGGTCAAGAAAAATCAAATTACAGTCCGTCTCTTGACTGGGTGATTGGATCCCCGAGGGAGATATTCATCTACGGTTAATATTTACCTGTGAATGTAAATAACAACACAACAGAGTCCAGTTTGTCCACTCTGTTTGTTTCACACTTTGACCCGACCGGGTTAACCCCAACTCTGTCCACATTCGTCCTGATGGAAGACAGCACGTCCACCTCCTGGGTCCATGCAGCTGGACGGCTCTTTATAAAACATTTGTCGACTACATTTTAGATGAGCCACCGAAGGCTCGGTTCTTTTTCCTTTCCCTGTATTATGTTGTCGTGGCAACCTGCTTCATTATAAACTGTCTTGGATTAGAAACACAAACCACAAAGCAAACATGATGCTCAGAAGGATCATCTTTATCTGGTACTTCTGGTTTATTTCTATTTTTCTTTTTGTTCCATTAACTCGACAGCGCCTTCCACTGGAGACACACAGAACTGAAGAGGCTCAAATCTAAGAAAAGAGATTCAGTTACAAAAAAAAAAAATACTTTCAGATATCAAATAATCCCAAACTTCTCAGGTTCTGACCCATAAAGAAACAGCGGCATAAGATTGTGACCCCTAATATGACCAGTTTAAGTCGTATAACTTTATTAAATAAAGGCTTAAAGACAAAATAAACTGTTTATGATTAGGTTTGGAGAAATATTTAAAGGGAAAATACTCTATTATCAAACTTTTTACACTTAATTTAATTTATGGAGATTATTTGGGGACCCTAATTTAATAATTCATGATCCGAAGTTGGGTTTGGGGCCCCACTTTAGAACCACTGGTCCAAACTATTTTATTTATTTATTTATTTATTTATTTTCCTACATGAACAAAAATAATGCAACAAAGGCAGAACAGTGACACCCTGGCCACAGTTTATGGTTTTAAAATGAATCTTTACAAATATAATAGAAAAGACGATGGTGTTTTTGCAAAAATAAATAAAAAAAAAATCTGTTTTCAAATATATTTTGCAAGTGTTTAAATTGTATTCTATTATGTTCAGAAAAACTTAGATATTTGCACACCTGCAATATTTAACATAAAATAAAATAGAATTATATGGTAAAATTTTCTGTAAACTCCATATTGATTACAGTTAGAGAAAAAAAAACAGATAAAAACTCCAAACAATTTATTTATAAAGGCACCATTGTATATTTTATCATGTTATATCATCTTCTAATGTAATTTACTTAATTATAATATAATAATGTTTTGGTACGATATTCAGTAAATTATTTCTTTATTTCAAACATGTATAAAAACAGAATTGAAATAATGTAACGAGATAAACAAAAATGAAACGTTTGAAAAGGAGTGGGAAGAAGTACAAATTTATTTAATCCCATCCTTCACAATTTATTAACAATAGTAAATTGTTTCCTTATTCTAGATTACACAGTAATGAGTTCAATAAGATTTAAACAATCATCAAGTTATTTACTTATCCTATATAATTTATATAAAAATTATAAATTATCATAGATGTACAGTATTACTTTTAATGATAATCCTACGCACTCCTCATCCCTATATGTTTTAAAAATTGGTACCAAATGCGTTGGTGTGGTCCCTAAATCCAGCCTCATGAAGAATCCTTAATGGTTGTTTTAAACTTTTATAATTATTGCTACAGACCGCTGCACAGTTACTTAAAGGTGGAAGAACATGGAACAGACTGTGAAGCGATTTGTAATTCAGAACTGACTTTGGCTTGCACACGTCTAATAAGAGGTTTCCATCATGTTTCTTAATCAATTATTACTCCCAGAAAATTAATTTCTTTCACACTTTCAAATTGAAAGCCATCTAAATGCACTTTTAATTCTGGTTTAGTTCTGCCGTAATAAAAAAAAAAAAAAAAAAAAAAAAAAACCTTTGCTTTGCTCAAGTTTAATAATTTACTTTTATCAAACCAAATTTTTATTTGTTTTATTTATTAAGTTATCACCTGAACAAATCACCTTATACCACCTCATCACCTAATGATACCTTACACAAATCGCTAATATGCAAAATAAACAACCTAGGACCCAATACTGACCCATGAGGGATGCCACAACTAATGTCCAAACATGAACAGTAATCAACTTCACCAACTACTTCCTGTTACAAAGATAAATGTCACCCTCTTCAACACATTGCTTTTGGTGCCATAACATTCAAGTTTATTAATTAAAATGTTGTGATTTATGATGTCAAACATTTTGAATACTCGTTTCTGGTCTCTTAAGTTAGTAATTTTTTTTAATTGATATACTGTAAAAGTTGATATACTAGTAAATCATTTGCAACAGTTGACATTTTGTCCATAGATGATGATAAAGATAATTTCCCTTCCTTGTTAATTTATAATACTCTTCATCAGTGTTAACAGCAGTTGTTACTGATTGAGTTGGAAAAGTGGTTATTTGGGTTAATGATAAAAAAAAAAAAGAATGTTTGACACATTAAACGTTTTAAAAAGTAAATAAAATTTAAAGCAACTACAAAATAATGTTTTGGTCTAACCATGAGTGAAATGTTGGACATGGACTAATTTATCTTTGTTGGATTCACCCTAAAAATCTTTAGATTTAGTTTAAAACAAACCTCCATTCCCGTCATGGCGGAATTCTGTCAAAACTTCAAGTCCCACAATGCAACGCGCCCACTTGCGCCTAGTAAGGAAAGTACCAAAACTCATTCTACTTTCATTTTCGCTTGTTTATGCTGAGTAACTGCGAGTTTCTCAGTCAGGCTTCGAGTTACGCAGTCTGAAGCGTTTATTTTCGTTTTTTAGTTCCACTTTGTTGTTTTTGTTACAGTTAAATCCGTTTAACAAGTTTATTAATTTACCTTTTTATCCGCGCAGTCGCGATCAATCATGGCTTCTCTGGGAATTCGCCTCGAGTCCAAGAAACAGGTGAGCCCGACTGTTAGCACGAAACATGCTAAGCCCGGTTCTGCTCAAACACCTGGCTGCCAACAGGTGATGAACAGGTGATGATGAACAGGTGAGTTTGAGTTTGGACCTTCAGCAGACTCACAGCAGAACCGGCCTGTTGCGTTCAAGGCCACGTAATCCAGTCAGGAAAAAACAGCTTCACCCTCCAAATCAAAGGTTTCCTCTTCTGAAATTAGTTTTTATTTCCATTTCAGGTGGATGACTTCTGCCAGAAGCTCTCCAAGGAGGTAATCCTTCATGAGTTTTGTAAATAACTTTGAGTTTTTTGTAAAATGTTTACATTTGCACATTGTTTTTGTTGTTACAGGCAGAGGAGTTGGTGTCCAGTTTTTTCCCTGAGAAGATTGAAGAGCTGCACATGTTGCTGACGGTTTGAATATGGCTCCAGAAGCAAAACTTTATTTTTTTTAAACTCATTTTACATTTAAGGTGTTTATTAGACTATTAGTGTTTATTAAAATATACATGTTTAAAGTTGAGCAGTTCTTTAAAAAGCCTTAAACTAATGTAAAAAATGTGCATGCTTTGCTGCTAAGTATAATAAACATATTATAATAATATATTATAAGTACACCTATATACAAGTATAGCAAAACATCTCAGAGAACATGGTGTGGGTTTCAATTAAATATGTAAATGTCAAAAAAATATTTTTGAAGCCTGCCCAATTCAAGATGTCCGCCACAGTCAACTGACCATAAAAACTCAACAGTAGCTGTAATTATTAGTTTTACAGATGACGAGCGGAACAAATGTTAGGAAGGAGCGCTCGTCCTTCAGTTTTTGTTAGTACGATGAAGATTTTTCTGGCACAGACGAGCGTTTGAACCCAGACTGTGAGCTCTAACATCGAACTTGTTTTTGTTTTGTTGTTTTTTTGTCAGACATCTTTCAGCTGCGATGACCTGGCGTCGCTAAAGGCTCCGCTGGACATCCCCATCCCGGATCCGGCCAAAGAGGAGGCCAAACGCAAGAAGAAGGAGGAGGTCTGTTCCAACACTCCCAGGAGTTTGCTAAATACTCTCATTCAGAGCAATTAGCTGATATGACGTGAGGAATTAGATGTTTTAAAACAAGAAGCCTGAATTATTTCATTTATTTCACTCTTAGTCGCCGACACTCAGTTCCACAAACTCACACATTTTTAAACCACCCAATTTAAGGCGTTTAAAGTACGCTTTATGAAGAGTATTTAAGATGCTTTAAATGCATTTTTTCATTAAATCATCAGAGAGAGTAAAACCAAACTTTTAGTAATGAATTAAATTACAGATTTCTGAGATGTGACCAGTCTGACAGCTTATTTATAACGAACGACTCGCAACTTTCCTCAGTCTTAAAGCTGGTAATGTTCCACTGGTTCTACTTTTAATGATGATTAAGTGGAAATAAAGTGTTATTCTGTGTTCTGTGGAACTTAAATTTGTACAGTTACGAAGCCAAACAAACACTCATATCAACGACTTTGTATTGATTGATATTGATTAGGACTGTCACGATAACAAATTTCGCTGGGTAATTAATTATCTCTGAAATTATTGCGATAAACGATAATATTGTTTGAAATTTGACAATAATTAGTAATTATTGTCAAATTTAAGAAGAAATATTGGTTACTTTTGCATGTAGTACCTTTTTTGACCACTGGATGGCAGTATAAGACTGTTGGAACCAAAGGGTGGATAGTGAGGGAGCGAGCAGCGTGTCTCTTTAAGAAAAATGGGAGGGAGGCCCCTTGATGTGGCATGGGCTGTCTTTCGATTCTCAAAATGGCGGACGCTCGGTGTGGTTTCAGCTCTTTAGCATAGCATTTTTCACACAACGCTTTTAATAATAATTAAAAAAAATCAGTAAACAAGTTCTCAGCTTCTTTTTGCAGAGGAAAACAACTTTTTACATGAAGGCACAGGTTTCCACCGTGAATTTTGGAGCTTTGACAAGATAGAGGTGTTTTTTTTCCCAGAGGTCGGCCTGTTAGCTTAGCTCGTAGCTAAGTTGTTCCAGGACAGATTAAGCTTTGGAGCGAGCAGGAGGCATCTCCGTTATGGGGGAGGAAGTGATTGGAGGTTCCTCAGTTTGGTTTGCTTCTGTGCTCATCTTATTATTGTTTTTTTATTTATTTTGTCTTGGTGCTCAAAATATATTTGTCACTCACTATTTATTGAAAAGTGTTCCATCTGGGGTGCCACTATTTTATGTGATGGCTTTACAAGGCTTTCTATGTTTGGGAATTTTTCTTTAGGGGTGCCAGTCTGGTATCCCTCCGGACATATATATATAAAACCCATCACACAAGGACCATACACTACATGGTGTAGAGACCCTTTGGTGCCGAGAATGACAAACTATTTTTTTCACACATAAGACCAACCACATAACATTTTCAGTTTTGTATTTTTTTCAATGCCAAAAACAAATAAATTCAAATCCCTTCCCCTCAAAAAAGTGTCCATGATTTTACCCCAGAGCTCAAAAGGCAATGGCTTCCACACAAATTACCCCACAGCATGGGAGGTCAAGATGAAAATCTCTGAGGCAGACGTCACCGGCTTCTGGCACCCCACAAACGATGGATCCACCCAGGTACACCAAGAACATGAGGGTTAAACAGCCTCGGATTTATTTCAATGACTTTTATATGTGTCTGTTGGATGGAAGGGTGGATGCGCCTGCTGCTCTCGCAGTCCGGAAAGGAACTGTCCTGTCAACATGACATGAACCAACTTGAACAGCTGACAAATCAAGTGAGTACATGGAGAGATCAGGTGTGTTTAAAGGATGATAAGGGCCGAGGGAGAGGGGAAAAAAAACAGTGCAGCTCAGTGTAACAAGCAGGCTGTCACAATGTTACATCTAAAACAGCTGAATGCTGATATTGCCTTTTTACAGGAGACCCATGTGAGTTCTGTAGATGGTGGAAAATTTATTAAAAAATGGTCTGGTCGAGTGTTTCAGTCTAATTTTCAATCCAAAGCAAGAGGGTTTGCTATTATACTAGGTACACAGTTACAATTTACGGCCTCGAGTCGAGTGTGCACGCTGATAATGCTGGGTGTTATGTTAGTGGTGGGGAAGTTGTACGCGCTGCCAGTAATTTTAGTTTTGGTATATGCTTCCAAGTCCCAACTGGAACATCCCTACATGTTTTTAATAACCTCTTCTCAAACATACCGAACATATCCACACATAACCTTATAACTGGAGGTGACACAAATTGTGTGCTTTCATCTCTTGACCGTAGTTCGATGGGAAAAACTACCCCAAGTCCACTCAATCAATCAATTCATGTCTTGAATCTTATGGCATGTCGTTATTTGATTCTTATTAAACTTCTGTACTGATACATTATCGTTTTGAATAGTTTAAGTTAGTTAAAACTATGACTTCTTGTGAGCTGGAAGATTTGATCTATAATCCCTTTTGTCTAGTTTTTAAAAATCTCTGTGAAGTACAATTTAACAATTTTTCTTAATCTGAATGTCTGTCACAGAGAAGTAAAAGTTATTTATACTGCTCTGTGTCAGAGACGTTACCATCTCAACAAGACTTGGTTTTTAATCCTTCCTTTCAGCTGGTGACGGCGTGCAGAGAACATTTACTTTCCTTCAAAAGAGAGGATCTTACCTGAACATCTTCCTCTGCATCTGAGTCGCTGTTGGTCCTTTGTATCGGCTGCGAGTTCTGATCACTGAGGAGAAACAAGCCATGCAAGAACCACAAAAACATGACTTTAGGCATCATCAGCTCTGTAAGCATTCACAAGTTAAATAAAAAATATTTTAGAAGTATGCTCTGCTGTTTAGTGTGTGTCATACCTTCCAGATACTACCAGTGTCCCATCGTCCAGTAAATAATCTATTACATTCTTGGGCAAAGGAAGAATTATACTGAAAGAAATAAAACATATAATTTACAAATAAACAAAATAAACAATTATCATCTAAAAGACAACTAACAGGGAAACAAAAACGAAAGAAAAGTTACAACAATCTGCCCTGACCCAACTAAACAAATACAGTAAAAACGAAGTATGACTTTGTTTGTGCTAGCTAAGGCTAGCCGTGTTTTACAGCAACATTAAACCTTTTTTTTAATTAGATTTTCTTACTACTTTACTTTCTTGCTGTTTACCTTTTTATCGTATGTTTCTTGAATATGGGATACCAAACGGAGAACTGACAGTTGACAACTTGCTCCTTCTTCATGCTGCAAACGCTGTTCAGGAAACGTGTCCATCAGTAAAATTCATCCGACTAACCTCGTTAGTTTTTCAATTAAATTACTGTACTCTGTAAATATTTAAAAAAGTTATGAATATGAAATTGTTGCTATTTTTTATATATTTATCAAACTAAGTGCGGTTGACTTTATTTATTCCACTAATAGTGTGAAATATTCCACTCAAATATTCGGGTCATTTTTAAGGGGGAGGTATTTCTTGGCTGCACAAACAGCGGGGGAGAAATGACGCAACAAACAGTTTGTAACATAGATCGTTTCTTGTTAAAATACCTCACTCCTGTATATATTTTTTTAACTGTTGTAATTTAGACAAAATATGACGTAAATGTCAATTTATCAACTTAAAGTTCTCGTAAACTATAAATCTTCAAAAGAGTAGAAGTAGCCATGTTTTAATTTTTTTGTGAGCTATTCATTTTTAATTTATATAAAGTTTTAACTGAGCTATAACAACGGAAACTTTGACAAAAGATTATATTCTTTTTGTGTTTTTTTATATGCTAAAGACATTATTGTTTCACCAAAGAGACAGTATCTAATTTTAAAAAAATTAATACTATTCAAATACAGTATCGAATTTTATTCTTATGTAGTCACGATCGCGACACCAAGAGGTTCTCTCAGAGTGATGCATCTTTCTAATAACGCATCTCTGCCGCTTTCACTCGGTTGGGATTTCACGTGAGTTAAGTTTAGTTTATGTCAATTTGTAGAGGAGTTTTACGTTTAAAAGACAAAAGCTTCGACCCATTGGGTTGACATCACATGCAAAAGCCTTTCGCTTCTGTTAAATGAACAGAAGAAAATACAAGCGAGCCTGTTATAGTAAAAGGACGTAATGTAACTGTTTTTGTCAAAGCCTCGTCGTTTCAAAGCTAAAATATCACAGTTTGTTTATATTCTCAGCTAAACTCGCTGAGGTGATGTTCAGTTTTTTTGTTGTGGGTTTCTAACTCAATTTTCCTTCACGTTTTTAACGGAACAGACTGAAAATGAGCAACTCTGAGGACCCCAAAGTAACCACAACACCACACATAGAGAAAGAAGAGGTTTGTACTGTATTTATTTACTCCAGATCATTGTAAGACACAGCACACCAGCACAATGCAGAGTAATTCCTACAGAAGTAAAGCTTTGAATTGTGTCAGTGTAAAGTTTGTGACTGTGGCTTATTTAGTTGTATTCTGTTTGTTAAGAGGGCAGGAGCTCCAAAAACTGGAGTTAAATCAACTAATTTGGACCATTTCTGAGCTAAAAACTGCACATTTAAAGCTCTAAATGTAAAAACCCTACATCTGGTTTTTATTCTTGATTGACAGAATGGTTAAAAAAAAAAAAAAAAAAAAACATCAAAGCAACATAATAACCAACATTTAGACCAGGGGTCTGCAACTTTTTTGATAAAGAGCCCGGAGCCACGAAACCTGCTACAACTGATGAGCAACTGGTGGCCCATGGGCCACTTTGAGTTAGTTGGCAAGGGCTTTTCTGACCAGTGGGGGTGACTTTAAATGTGAGGAGGAATTTTTGTTGTGAGTATAAAAACCAGAACAATTATATTTCCTGTAAGTTTTGGTCAAAGCTACATGGCGCCACAGATGAGGGACTAAAGAGCCACTTGTGGCCCCAGATGCAGACCCCTGATTTAGACAGAGCCCACATCATGTGAACACCACAGACTCCTAATGTTACGCCGTATTACTTTACATTATTGGCGTTTAGCACAGGGGTCTGCAACCTGCATCTCTGAAGCCACATGTGGCTCTTTGGTCCCGCTGCAGCAGATTTTTCAAGCTTTGACCAAAACATAAAACTGAATTTTATAGGATGTTTTTATTTATTTTTATTTTTTCATTCAACCTTTATTTATACAGGCCAGCCTCAATGAGCCACATGTACAAAAGAGACCTGTTCCAGATAACATGTACAGACAACACTGACAAGACAATGACAACAATAAAAATATGTTTTAAAAAAGTTATACCCACAAAAAAAAAATTACTAGTTTTAGCAGTTTTCCTGTCACTTCCTTAGCAAATACGTGGATACTAGTACTAATACACAGAGTAAATTATACTCACTTTGACTTTATGCTTTATTCCTTCAAAGTAGGATACTCAATTTCTGCACAATAATAATAAAAAAACATTAATGGGGCACCAGTGACCTCCTGCAACCTGAAAAGAAAGAAGCAAGTAAAGATAACGGACGGACGGATGGATGGATGGAGTCTAGTATTTTTTCTTTTGTCTCAATGTAAAAATATCAATAAAAGTTAACAATCACTGGATGTTTTTAGTTTTATAATTCCACACCTTCAGACCAGAGAAGTCCCCTCTATCAAACATAAAGTGGCCCATGGACCACCAGTTGATAATGACAGTTGTAGCAGGTTTTGTGGCTCTGATCATGCTTAATTTAAGTGAATGAAAGAGCAGAAATGTCTCTTTTGATGGTTAAAGGTTGCAGACCCCTGGTTTAGCATATACAGTAGATCCTTATTTGCTGTTTCTTTTTACACTTGACTTTTTTTGCTATTGTTGAATGTAACTGGGACCCTGAGTGCACAATTTCATTCCACCTCATGTACCACATGTGGTGAAATGACAATAAGCCTACTTGAATGTGAACATTTCTGCAGGACTTGTACATTCATCTTAAGATTATTCTGTTGTTGCGATGAGGTCAGAATCGTGCGTTTTCGTCCTTCGTTTCTGATTTTAAGCACTTGGAATGATTTTTACTGAATTCACTTTTGAAGCCAAGATAACCAGTTAGAACTATAAAAACCAAGAGGAAACGACTCCTCGTTGTCGTGATAAGTAGGACTAAGGGGTTGGTTTTTACAAGTACCTGAGCAGACTGAGCTCGTTGGATTTATTTTTGCCTCGCTTGTGTGTTCCAGCTCGTAGCAGAGGGGAAATGGGTGCAACTGGAGAAGACCACATATGTTGATCCTGCTGGAAACACCAGGTTGCTGTTCAACTCGTTTGTCTTTAGGGAAAATAAATCATAAAAATCAAGAAATATATTGTTAAATTTCTTGTGTTTTTGTTAAGAATCTGGGAGAGTGTGAAGCGAACAACTAGAAGGAGCAACACGGACACAGACGGTCAGTATTTTAATCTTTTTTCTTTGCGTAACAGTTGATCAGGTGGGATGTAACTGCTTTGTGTGTGCGTTTTTGTTTCAGGTTACTTTGTAGGGACCAATTTGACAAAAAAGCATGCACTGTGGGAACCAACCACTCTTAATGGGGACTAAAGCCAGGTCTTCATAAGGATAAGTCTCGTTGGGGGGTTAGGTTTAGGACTAAGGTGTAAAATGCGGATGGGTTAGGCATGTACTAGTAATGGTTAGGTTTAGAGTAAGGGTCAGGGTTAGGCTATAGAAAATGAATGGAAGTCAATGCAAAGTCCCCAAAACATATGTTTACAAGAATGTGTGTGTGTGTAGGTGTGGGGATCATCGCGCTGCTGAAACGGACACTCCATAAAGACTGTGTAGTGATGGTGAAGCAGTTCCGTCCTCCTTTGGGACGCTTCACTCTGGAGTTTCCTGCCGGTCAGAGAGTTGTTTTTTTTTATTAACCTTTTACTTAAAATCAGGAACTTTGATCAACATTTTTGATGTTTCTTATGACTAAACATCTGTCTGGTGTTTTCGGTTCTGCTGTGTTCAGGTCTGATTGATGAAGGGGAGACAGCGGAGGCTGCTGCAGTGAGGGAGCTGAAGGAAGAAACCGGCTATAAGGGGGAAGTAGTCGGCGTCACTCCAGGTACTTGATTGCATTAGCAAGTTTGTATCTTATCTCCTGCAGATATTGCTCAGGGTCAAGGGTCAACGGTGGGCTCGTACAGATGTTTTATCTTAAACCTTTGCTGCTGTGGTTGCAGTGACCTGCCTGGACCCCGGCTTGTCGAACTGCACCACCCAGATCGTTCTGGTCAACATCAACGGAGACGACATGGAGAATGTTCACCCGGTCCAGCAGCTGGGTGAGAACAGTCACCGTCGTCTTCCATCACGCTCCATTACTGAACATTCAGAAACCAGCCTAACATTACACAATGTCTACAGTAGGCATGTTTTAGATGTATTGATTCTTCATTTCAATTCAACCCTTATTTGTACAGGTTAATCCCATTGACCCTCGAGGACTCATTTACAAGAGAGACCCGATTTTAACAAAGAGTGATGACAACAGTAGACAATATTGAAAAAGCATAAATTGAGAAGTAAATAGAAGAAATTATATAACAAATTAAACAAACACTTCTACATTATAAAGACTAAAAACAGATGAAACAATCAAACAAAGTTCAACAGTGAGTCCACTATTTGGTCCCTAAAGCTAGTTTTACCAATTAAGGATTCTAGGGCTGGGTAATATGAAGCTAAATTAATATCTTGATATTTTTAAATCTTCTTTCTTCTTCTTCTTCTTCTTTCGGCTTTTCCCTTTTCAGGGGTCGCCACAGTGAGTCATCCTCCTCCACCTCACTCTGTCCTCT
>JAVCKU010000059.1:3355645-3371628 GCA_032273985.1 Hypsolebias coamazonicus | reverse complement strand
AAAGGCAAAGCTCTCAATTTACCAGTCGATCTACGTTCCTACCCTCATCTATGGTCATGAGCTTTGGGTTGTGACCGAAAGAACGAGATCACAGATGCAAGTGGCCGAAATGAGTTTTCTCTGCAGGGTGTCTGGGCTCTCCACAGAGTGAGAAGCTTGGTCATCCAGAGTACAGCCACTGCTTCTCCACATCGAGAGGCACCATTTGAGGTGGCTCGGGCATCTGGTTAGGATGCTTCCTAGATGACGCCATGGTGAGGTGTACTGGACACATCTCACCAGGAGGAGACCCAGAGGAAGACCCAGGACACACTGGAGGGACTGTGCTTCTCGGCTGGCCTGGGAACACCTTGGGGCTGGTCCAAGTGGCTAGGGAGAGGGAAGTCTGGGCCTCCCTAGGCTGCTAGCCCCACGACCCGGACAAGCAGAAGAAAATGGATGGCTGGATGAAATCTGAAACCTCCTCCTCTGTTTAAAGTTGGTTTCTCTCTTTTTACATAGATCATTTCTTTCACCCCCTCTCAAACCATCTGTCTTCTCGGTCCAAAATATTAACATTTTGGTCCTCAAAGGAGTGTCTTTTATACTTGAGGTGTAGGTGAACTGCTGAGTCTTGTCCTGAAGAGTTGGCTCTCCTTTGTTGAGCCATGTGTCTGTGGAGAAGCTGTTTGGTTTCTCCAGTATAGAGTTCTGGACATTCCTCACTGCACTAAACTGCATACACCACACCACTCAGTTTGTGTTTGGGTGTTTTGACCTTAGGGTGGACCAGCATTTGTCTTAGAGTCCTGTTGGGTTTGAAATGTACTGAGCTGTTGTGCTTGGAGAAAATTCTTCTGAGCTTCCTATTCTTATTTCTTATTATTTCCTTCTGATACCTATTGCAAGTATCACTCAGCCCTAGTGTATAGCATGTGGCTGTCAGGGCACTAACGATCAGTCGATAGACTGGTGGTTCTACTTTTACATGTGAACAACTAGTTTTGGCTGTCACAAAAGGTGCTGCTTTTAAGATTGAAGGGCCCTGAATATTCCATCCTAAGTCAAACAGTGACACGTGAAACACAGTCACGTGTGTTGCGGGACATTCATTTTCACACACCTTTCATATTCCACAAGCCACAGATGCAAAGCTCCTGAGAAACACCTCCTGCTTTATACATCACTGGGTGTGTTTCTTCCTGCCAGAGTCTTAAATCCATTCTTGCATTCACCATTTGTCCAGAAAGCTATC
Source organism: Hypsolebias coamazonicus (assembly GCA_032273985.1). Lineage (NCBI taxonomy): Eukaryota > Metazoa > Chordata > Actinopteri > Cyprinodontiformes > Rivulidae > Hypsolebias > Hypsolebias coamazonicus. Next base: position 3,370,394 of record JAVCKU010000059.1, on the reverse strand, counting down.
ATGAAGAAAACACATAACTTTTCAGCAGACAGGATCCTCCATACCCAGTGTCTGCACATGCTCCATCCAGTAGTTTTTGGCCATTTAACTAATTTAGTGCGTTTGAAGAGTCATGAATGGGAATGTCGTGAAATGTGAAACTGAATGTCTGAACGCATTTCCGCATTGACAAACATGCACACAAACTTCTGACCAATCATATAACACTTGGCCCATACGCCTGCGACAAGAAGTTCAGTCTTGTGTTGAGAAGGGGTGGGCTAAGTTCCTTGGCGCTACAAAATTACAAAATTTTTGTCACGCAGTTATGTCAATGAGAGCCGATTTCACCGCTTCAGAAGGAGTACGCAGGGCCATTGAGTTTGCTTGTAGTTCCTCAGCCTGACAAAGTCTTTTGGATAAAAGATGAAACATTTCAACAAAGAACCATCAAGAGGACCGGACTCAACCTTGTTAGATACAACAGGTAATTTGGGGCTCCATCATTCCCAGATCTGAGTTCAGATCTTTCACTTAAATGAAACTCAGCTTAAATAATGGTTAGTTTGACTCCTCAAATTTCATAACTTTGATTCTCCTGACTAAGATTACTCTGACTATTGTCTCTACTACATGTACAGTATAATATTGATTATAGATAAATCCTCAACACAACCCTGCTTCAACAACCAATTTGAACTGTTTAAAGATTGCGTGAAGTTCTCACTGAAATACAATTTTTTTACTTGGCATAGTGTTAGTATGGTCTTAATTTGCAGAAGTTATTTTAGTCCATAAAAATATCTTGGAGGCTCCCTTTATGGGTAATTTTGAGCCTAACTCATCTTATTTGAATCTTCTACAATTCTTTAAACAAAAATGTTGTTGACTGCCGTTTATTAAAGACAGGACAACATGCTCATAAGTACTTCATACAATTAAAAAAATAAAAACAAACTTCTTTTAGAGTTTAGAAAAGAAATGCAACATTGCACCATGAGCAGTACTAGCGCTTGTATTTGAAGAGGAATTTCTGGAGCTGTCAGGTGGACATATGTACAGGTATTAAATGAATAAGGCCATGGCTTCACTACTCTAGAAATTATTTTAACAAACTTCTCCCCTTCTGTTTGTGTAAAAATGAAATTTGTCAACACACTTATAACAAAACCACTACATATGCCGTACCATTAGGTGGCGAGAACGTCCACATTAACGTTTCAAAATACAGAAAAACATGATTATTAGCTTTGCTAAGGATTTTCCATAAACAACTAACTTTTGAAATTTTCACACACAGTTAATTTTTTTTATAAAGTACATACACACACAAGAAAATCTCAGTTTTGAAACAAACACAGAGTAGATGTGGCTTAAAATGAAAACAATCCGTGATATACATGGAACAGTCGGAATAAACAGACATCATAATAGTTACCATTAGCTACATGAAAAAGATTTATTTAACGAAAAATGTCAACGCAACAAAGTGTAAAAGTCAAACTATTAAAAAATTATAAAACTGGAACCAAAAAGAAAATACTGGATTAAAAATATGACTCCTAACCTTTTCAAATGGAAACATAAAAAAAAAAAAAAACAGCTTTAACCATGCTAAACATTAAACATTAAGATAAATAATACAAATCCAGAGTTATTTATGGTTATTTTTTTCCTTTCCATCTTTGGAACTTGATGCTTTTGATGAAATAGTTACTTTGGCAATACAGTATAAGAGCAATAAACACACACCTTGTCTACATTGCAGCACTTTTAATAAATAGACATTTATGTTTTTATGACTGCCGGTCATCCGTAATCAATGTTTCTCATGGAAACACTGATGTCACAGTGTCTGTCAGCCTTGTGAGCCAAAGTTTATTAGGTCAGCATGTATTTAAAACCAACCTATGACCTACCAACCAATCTGAAACAACACACCATGCTTGTAATCAAAATATGAATCTGTAGAGAAACTTTTGAGGACAAAACAATAGTTTTTATGATAGGTGACACTAGTTTTTTATTATATATTTGCACTGACTATGTTGTTTATTTTAGTTTATAATGCCTTTAAGTTGCGTAAAGTTTACGGAAGCTGCTAGTATGAGCTTTAAGAGACATGACAGTTGAATTGGGAATCTTGGCTTAGCTTCAACATCTGTTTATGCTCTCATACGCTTGAATTTTTTTTCCCTCTGTGCTTCGGTTTTGAAAAGAATGCATCACCTGCATCATTGGTACAGTAAAGGGTAAACTCATCCCTCTCTTTTTGTGCAGCGGCCATTGATGGAGAGATTTTGCCCTGAATGGAGAGGATAAGTCTTTCAGCGGACCTTGAATGGAGCTGAGCAGTTTAAACAGACTGGGTGTTATCCCCGATTACACTCCCCGGGAAATAAAAGCCCTTTTACGTGATCCTCTGCATAGTTTCATCGCCCTCGTGAAAAACTCTCTTACTGTAGTGGCTCATCCAGTTTTCGTTAGATCAAAATGCATGAGTAGATTGTGGCTTTATGGATTGAGCAATAAGTAAAATTTTTTAAAACATTTAAACAGGAATGTGTTTAAAGTGAAAGTAGGACTAGAGAAGAAGTGAGGAGTTTTGTTCTGAGCTGTGTGTCACGAGTTAACATTGATGACCTTTTTAGGGACACAAATGGAAAGTTTGTCATGTCACAGTCTGGATGCTCACGTGTTCTCCTCTGCAGAAACTCCTGTAAATGTGCTCACCCTTCCTCCCCATTACGAAAGATTAGGAGAAATATTTAAATATGTCAACAGAGACAAATTTAGTAGCAATATATAATCTTGTGTGGCATAGCAGCATTTTGAAGTAGGCTAAATGAGTTAACTACATGTCTTTGTTTTGTGTGACACTAAAGTTTTACAGGTTAGGATTTTTTTCTCCTGTAAAATAATTAGTATTTAGCATTAGTGTCCACTTTTACATGAACAGCACACAATTCTTTAAAACCAAACAATAAAATCCAATATGTTCTGCCATGTTCTAACATTAAATAACAGTGGTTCACTAATTTCTTGACTAAAGTCAAAACTCTATGATGGAGCTTTAGGGCCATGCAAATATATATAAAAAATAAAAAATAAAAAAACTTATATTGCCATGCTAAAAAAAAAAAAAAAAAAAAATAAATAAAAATTAAAGCCATAAAATTATGAGAACAAAGTTGTGAGATTTTTTTTTTACATCACGCGTAAGTTTTGTAAGAAAAAGTACAATGCCACGCTAACAAAAAATGTTTTCAACCTTTATTTAGGCAGGTTAATCCCACTGAGCCTCAAGGACTCATTTACAAGAGAGACCTGGTAAAATTAAAAGCCATAATAGTATTACGAGAATAAAGTCGTAGTATTACAAGAATGAAGTCTAATAAAGTCTTAATATTATGAGAATAAAGTCGTACGAGACTCTTTTTAAAAAAAAATTACGGCTGTTGTTAATTTTTTTCTCCAAAAGTCAGATCCGCAGCTCGGCCTGTCAATCAAGTAGACGTGTCAGCAAATGACCAATCTGAAGCTAACTGAGTCGTAATATTATCCGAACTCTGACTTTATTCTCGTAATACTGCAATTTTATTCTCGTAATTTCATGGCTTTAATTTTTTTTCCTTAGCATGGCAGTGTAATTATTATTATTTTTTAGCGTGGCCCTATGCTCCATCGTAAAACTCCCCTCTTTGAAGCCATTAAAGTCCAGCTGGTAATTTCTCTTTGCCAGCTTATGAACAATTTATTTGACAGCACCCATTGAACTGACCAATACTCAGAAGCATGAGAAAGTCCAGTAAAGCTCTAAAAAAATAAAAAAATAAATAAAAAATAAATAAATAAATAAAAAAAAGAGAGAGAATTGTTGATGATGTACACAAAGTGGGAAAGTCTTTTTAAGCATTTTCTGAACAACTTCAGGTTCTGAGATTATCAGTTCAAACAACTCATAAGAACAAGTTATTCAAGAGTGTCACAACTTTAAAGATCTGAATGAAGCCCCAAGAGGAGACACTTTTTAAAAAGTTGCACCACTATGGACCGAGATGGAGAGAAAACGTTGCTTCAAAAGTAACACCTTTAATTTAAGCTTTACTGAAAATTTTAACAAATATGAACGAGTCAAATGCCTTCTGGAGAAAAGTTTTATGGTCAGATTAGACATTTCTTGTGACAATAATTAAAAAAGTATATTTGAAGGCGTTAGAAGCTTTCTAACCTAAAAGGGATGAAGCAGGTGTCTAGCATGGTGGTGGTAGCATCAAGATGTGGTACTGCTGCATTGCATGAAGACGATGGAATAATGATGCAAAGAAACTATATTTTATTTAATACTAACCACTGCTTGTTGGTACCAGTTTATGGAGTCTTATGGCCTGTAAAAAAATCAAAGCTCTTAAATAAAATGAAGGAAGCTAATTAAATACATGCAAAGTAGAATTTCCATAAAAACACAAGTATTTTTCTTGAACTCCTATCTTGGCTCTTCCTGGGACTAGGAACTTGAGGATAATTAAAAAAAAAAGGTTACACATTTGGATCACAAAAGGGCTGATGAAGCTGGCATTTATGTTGCAACTGTAGCAGAAAGTGTTTCCAAAGGGTGCCAGTGATCAACATACAGTCACACCAGTCCTCCAGTCGGAGCTAAAAAGGCACTCGATTATTTCCTGTACTGGAAAAGTGCCGCCTCTTCAAAACAAGAAGAGATGCCAGTGTGGCCACAGAGCTCTCAGAGTTATTAGAGGCTTACTTCCTGTTATATTGGTGTCCTGAGTCCTTTCTAAATCCTCACTGCGTTCCTGGATTAGAGGTTGCTGACTAATAGGATCGCCGTGACAACATTAACATGTATTGGAGAAAAAAAAAAAAAAAGGAACGGGAATCAAACGATGGGGATGAATACTCAGTCACGTCCACCTTACCACGCCTTTTTCTCACTTCATCTGCCATCTCTCTCCTTGTCCTCCTCAGCATGAGTATTTCATCCTAGATGGTGATGTGTGGAAGCTCACGTAGTCTCAGGAAGTCGGGGGAAAAAAGTAAACTAGAGCATGGTGACTGCAACTGTGGAGAGAGGGTGTGGGGCAAGGGAGGTGAAACACTCTAAAGCGTTATTTCTAAACAGTTTGTGAGGTAAGTGAGGGTGAGAAAAGTAGATTCCAACATATGTTTGGACGTGCAATCATGTAATTCACGTTTGAAAGAACAAATGATCTAATTCGTTGAAGTCTTTGCTTGCTAAAGGATGTGAGACTTTTCACTGCTGGCAACTGCGTCTGTGCAAAAACTGCATGGGAAGTTTTAGTGTGCTACTTCAATTATCAAATGACAATTTTATAGAGCACAATTAAAGAAAAAAAAAAACATTTTCACCAATTTAACACATCAGACCTCACTGAGACTTTTTCCAAAAATGTTGGGATTTTTTTTTTTTTTTTTTTAAGGATTTATGCATTAATAAAAATACACAAATCTACATCTTCCCATGATATTCCTTTTGTTTTGTTGCCTCATAACCTGTAATTTAAGTTGATTTTCAAGTTTATTATTGCATAATGGATACTACAGTTTTATGTGGAAAAACTGCTTTAAATAACTCTAAAAATATATAAAACTAAACACAAATTCATGCATTGAAACTCCAACCATGACCTTCAGAAGCTACATTATTACCGTAGTTAAAAAAAAAAAATCCATCTTTTTGACCAGGGACAACACCATGCCTTGTGCTAACCTAACACCTCCTCATGCTGAGACCACTATCCCTACAGTGGTGGTAGTGTCATGCTGTGGGAATTACAGCGACACAGTGTTGTACAACAATGGAAAAAAGGAATAAGACTCTTCTTGCACATAATAAACAAAGGAATCATATGGCACATCACTTGGTTCCTTATTTTTATGACTACCCCAGCAGGACAAACACTGAAACAAAAGCAAAACTGGAATACATCCACTTTTACATAATGCATCATTTTTATGTCACTAAAGAATAAAATAAAATCATTAGAGCATCTACACTGAAGATTTTTCGTGTGTATTGCACTTAATGTTTCTATCTTCAAGGGAGAGACCACAATCCTTGATGATTAAAGACAAAGTGTTAGACAGTGGCTTGTCAGTGGAAAGGCAACAAATGAATCTCTGTTGGTAATTGTGAAAAATCCCCATGTCTGGGTCAATTTGAACTGTTAAGATAACAAAGAATTCTTGCATAGTACCTTTCAGTTCAATTCAGTTCAATTCAAAAATACTTTATTAATCTCAAAAAGATATTGTGTTGTCGTAGCTCATCATCCTGGTTTCATTTAAGAGTTATTATAGATGCTAATAGCTGCAGGCAGGAAGGATCTCCTGCAGCAAATCCGAAGAATCTAGCCACAGATACTGATCCATCCACCTGCATCCAGCTTGCTGTCAGATCCGGCGAGCCTCTCGGTCCTCCCAGGCAGCAGGACTGCCCGAAAGCTCCTTTTCACCACGGACAGACAGCTGAAGGTGCCGGAGTGTGATCCCCATCCTCTCTTTATCACAAGCCGAGTTTCCCACCAGCTCCATGATTGCGGTGGTCAGGTACTTGAGCACTGCCGCCAGGTTGATGGGAATTCATCCACGGCACCTCCTTTTCAACTCATTTCAAATGCTATCCAAGCTTAAAGTTCGAGGTACAGATAAATACAGTTTTCCAACATTTATATCTGTAATAAATGTGGTCAGTATGGGAATAAATTTATATTTGGCCTGGAACGATGTGACAGATGAACTAGCTATAAGCGCTATAAGGGACCAAGGCCTCAAGCCTTGGTCCCTTATAGCGCTAATTCTAAAAGTGGAAAAACAGGAGATCAATCCAAGAGAATGTTTTATTTTTTCTAATCTGATGGGGTAGACAACATAATGAGTTTAAGCATTGGTTGAGTTGTTCTGAATCTGTAGAAAAAACATTGTGTTTAATCTCAATAAACCTATATCTGAGTCAATGGTCAAATAGAAAGTGAACTTCCTTAAAAAAAGTCCAATTTGTTTTGAGCCTTTCTTTTCAACATGGAATTTATAGTTTCACAATGACGGTAAAACAATGGGGTTAAATGCTGAAAGACTTAAGAAGCTAAAAAGAGGATTGTGCACTGGGAATGTTTTAAGTGAGTGATTAATTAAAGGGTCGTTACAGGACTTTGGTTTGTTGTCTCAAGTCGTCAACACATTCCTTTATCCAGTTTTACATCTTCAAAAGTGGTACTTGTTGAATCATGGTCCAGATGTCCCTTCTTCAGCATCACCATAAAACACAAAGAAGTAAATACCTCACAAGGGAGTAGGTTGACTGGTTAATCAACTGACCAAACATTTCAGATAGGGGCTTTGAAAAAAGGATATACAAAAAAACAAATACTAAATAATTTCTATCAGTAACTAACAAAACTAATAATTTACTGTATTTGCAATAGAAAAAAAAACATTATTGGAGGTAGTGCTCTAGGTTTTTTTTGTTTTTGCTCTATATGTGTGACTTACAACATAAAAGCTAATAAGTAATACTAACGATCTTCTCATGGAGATGCATGTTACTGGCAGTATTTGGGTCATAAAGTTCCTGAAATGCTTTGACCCATACCACTAACCTAAACAGGCAGGCTAAATGCCCCCAAACCCCCTCCCTATTCATAGTGATGATACACCCCACTGCCAGACAACAAAAACAGAAACACAAAAGGAGCCCAAGGCTTTGATTCCTTTCTTAGAACATCCATTTGGAAGATGTTAAAGAAACTTTACCCCCAGAGATTTTTTTTTTTAACCCAAGAGAGGAACCTGAATCCAAGACACCCCGCCCCCCCCCACCCCCGAGTTCCTGCGATCATGTCTGTTTGGAGTTCATTTGGTAGCATCAACAGTAATAGACTGTAAATGTTTTTTTGTGGCTAAATGGTAAATTCTAAATTCCCTCACTGCTGCCAGCACGTCTCATTACAAAACTGAACATTGTCACACAAATGCAAGATAATAAAATGTAGACAACAAAGAGCAATAACTGGAGCCCTGCATTCAACATCGTGTGCAATCTTTACTGTTTCACATACAGCTATTTCCTTTGCCTACAGCCCCCTTCATACTTCATGCACCCTGTAACATTCTCTACGTTGTCTACACAACTTCTTAGACTATGGCTGAATTGCAGCAAATCTGAAAAAAACTTGAGTGTGAAGGAAATCTTGATACTGATATGCTTCTGGTACTCGCCACATATTTTTTTCCTGCTTATTTATTTGCCCAGAAATGCTTCTGCACCCTCACCATGCTTTAGACACCCACCTTGCTATGACTTTTTGATCACGTCAGTGTGCCACTATGGTTTTCACCTATGTGCTAGGTTGTTTTAATGAACTTGCCGCAATCCTTTGTCACGATTGACAAATCTGAGGCAGGACATGTAGATTGATAAACAGATGTATACTTTAATGTCCCCAAGGAGAAAGTTGTCTTGGGCATTAGTGCACAATGTCCAAGACAAATTTCTCCTTGGGGACAATAAATTATACATCTATCTATCAATCTACATGTCCTGCCTCAATTTTTTGACAACCAAGCCACACTGATGGGATACACCATGTCACCATGCCCCTCCACATTCCACCCAGGACTTGGATATGCTGTTACTGTTGGATAATTTAATTATCCTATCATCAACCCATTAATCAAATAAGCCACACAGAGAAATGTGAGATCTTTTTAACCCAGGTTTAATCCTTGCAAGGGGGTGCAGCATTGAAAACAGGCATACAAAGCCCTGATTACAAGGTTTGCTCGCGAACAACAAGTGAGTAAAAGCTTAAATACCCATTATCAACAAAGGGGAGGTCAAAACGACCACTGCTTCACAGCCCACAGTTTTTAAAGGTGTCAGAAGCAGGGGTTGCCATAATTTGAGCCAGATCCTGTCGGAACAAGATCCAGGAACTCTTATTTTGAGAGGTTGTGTTCCGGCAAAAGTTTGCTCAGCTCCGGCAACTCAAATCGCCACCCCTAAAAGACCAAAGTCATTGCGCATTTTAATTTTGATTATTTATTAAAAATACAATGTAAGGAGACATTGTCCTTAGCCCAGCAGACCAAGTCTGTGGAGTGGATGTTCCAGCTGCAGCACGTGTGGTGCACCAGCTCACTCACATGCTCCTTCCCAGGCTGGCATTTATGCACGGAGGTGCTGCGTGGAGTCCTTCTCTTCTCCTCCTCTCCAAACATTGTCCCTCCTCAGCGGTGCCGTGCACTGAAAAACACCCCCTCTCTCCTCCTCTCAGACCCCCGATCACCCAAGGATGTTGGGGGTGGGGCTGCAGCTCACACGAAGCTGCTGATATGGTGCGTTCAACAACAGAAACAATCATTTATTCAACAGAATAAAGGAATGCCCTGTGGGCAGTGCATGTTGTGCAGCGTCCCCAGACAACTCTACACAGTGCACGCACAACTGCTGATGTGTGTGAACTCCTGCTACATTTCAGACATAATAAATAAAGAAAAATCTTACTGTAAAAAATACATTAAAAATACAACAAAATTAATGTTTGATGTGTTACTCACATTACGTGACGTTGCAAAACAACGACCCTTATAGCGATCAAAATGTCAAAAAGACAGTCCAATTTTCTTTCATTAAATAAACGGATGGATGGATTGTCCTTAGTTGGACAACAGAGAATTGAAGCCTTCAGGTTCTTCAAACGGTGCCACAAGAACTGGAGCAGGAGCAACAAATTCAGTGAAGAATGGTTCAGCTCAGAACCATGAGGTGGGTGGAGGGAGGAGGGAGGGTTAGGACACCTGACAGAATCAAAGCTGCTCTGATTGCACACAACCTGATTTTGTTCTCCAAAATAATAAATTAATTGTTTACAAATAATAATAATAGTTACACATTGTCATCACTGTCTGTTTCCATACAATGGTGAAATTAGTCTCTGCATTTAACCCATCCACCACCAGGTGGTGCGGTGGGCGGATATTGGGGGCACCCGGGGGGGCATTTTGGGGATGGGGTGTGCTGCCCAGAGACACCACGAGGTATGCAATGACCGGGGGATTGAGCGTGGGACTTTTGGGTCCCGAGCCAGCTGCCCTACCTCTACACCATCTTGGCCCCCGTATTGTGAAGATAAATGTAGATGTTTAACAACCCGTAAAAATAAACCAGAATGCAGGAAATGGCATCTCTGTTATTCAAAATTTTCTGTGGGAGGACCCAAAGACCCCTCACCCACCCACTCATGCAACCCCCCCAGCCTGCCCATGGTTCATAAAACATAAAACTCTCCTCAGACAGAAGTCGTTCTCTCTTTCTCTCTGTTCCCAAAAGTTCTTCTGAGTGTTAAGGAAAAAATATAAAAAACAACAAAACGTAAAACAGAATGGCATCATTCACCTCCATTTAAACCATGTGAACACTTCAGTGTTCCGTCTTTATGAGGTTAAAAACCAGTAGCATTTATCTTTAATAGCAAAGTTTGAACATCGAGCTTCATCTTTCTCCATCCAGCTCTTGGCGACATGCTCCGGGTGTTTTTGCGTTTTGATTGGAGATGCCTCACATAAGATTTTTTCCGTTTTAGACAGTCTCCTTCCAGGTTGAGGCCTCATATTTCTGTGAGGCTGGTATTTACAGCGACAGCTTCCTATTTTCAGTCCAACCCATCTTTCTGTCCAAGTCCAGTCCAAAAAGGTTAATTTTAATTTCCAAAATCTCTCTGGCAAGAGAAAAACACATACACAATGACAAATATACCCATCTCTCATAAGGCACTCGTTTTCAACATGCATCTGTAGTATTGTATTGCAAGTGTGTCTTTTAAACATTCCAGAAATTAAGTTATTGAAGGTCTTGTTCAGGACTCTTAAAATATGAAACCTTTGAACTTTAATCTTTAAACTTCTAGAAGGTACATCCAACTTTCACACATTATTCAGCTTTTGATATTTAGAACCGTTCTTGTAAAATTAGCCTTGGCCAAAATTTTGATGACTCTCGTCTGAGAATGTTCAGTTTATTCTCTTAATTTCAGCCTTTTTTTTTTTTGCTCTCTTGTAGCTTCTTTCTAACCACTTGAGCTTCTATAATGTTTTTCTAGTTCCCACTCCTAAGCTAATTTTGAAGGTATTTCTCTTATGTCTACTTATTATTGCTATTATTTTATTCTTACCAAGCATCCATTCATCCATTTCCCCTATTTTTTTTTCTCCTTTTGGCATCTTTCTTCTTCCATAATCCCCTAGTTTTATCTTTTTTCTTATTAGTGCTATTTCAACAAATCATAAATCAAAATGTGTGATGGAGTAATAGGGCCACTCTAAAAAAACTACATTACGAGAAAAAAATCATAATATTACAAAAATAAAGTCGTAATATGTTCTGGGTCAGCTCACACCTGCTGTGGTCAGCCTCCAGTGCGAGTCACTTTGTTTAAGAAGTGGTCCATGATCACTTCTGGGTCACAGTTTGTGAAATATATCTCCATCCACATTATGTGACGACTAAATCAGTCATTGCAGCCATTAACTACAATGCCATACGGCTTCAGTTTATTATAAGAATCCATATGCCACAGTGCGTTGGGCCCCTGCTATTGTACTGCTGACGTCAACATTCATCATTTTACCGCAGTTGGAAGACTGCTTTTTCATGTCAGAGTTCTGATAATATTACGACTTTATCTTCGTAACATTTCAACTTTATTATCATAATATTTCAACATTATTCTTGTATGACTTTATTCTCGTAATACTACGACTTTATTCTTGTAATAATTATGACTTTATTCTCGTTTGTAATGTCATTTTTTTTCTTAGCGTGGCCCTAATACTCTGTCGTAAAAATGTTCAACTCTTTAAGGAAAAATATGCTATGGTATCGGTGCAACTTCTGCTTTTAGAAATATTTAATCTTTTTCTGTCATTTTATTTCTCATAAGAACTTAATTGACCTCATTTTACATCCTTTATTTTTTTTCATTCAACCTTTATTTAGGCAGGTTAATCTCATTGAGCCTCGAGGACTCATTTACAAGAGAGACCTGGCTACAAACCAAGGATGATTACAACAGTAACAGTACAGCAATAGATAATTCTTTGTTCCCAGCATCTCCATCACAAAGACTTCAGTTGTTCCCATTTATTTAGTTACATCATCAAAAAAACAACCAGAATATATAAACACAGAGGATGGATCAGGTGTTGAGGTGTTCTGAGCCGTTCTGTTTCTGTGCAGGAGGACCGACCTGGACTCCCTGGGCTCTGAGCTGCAGCAGTACAGGGATGGACACTCTGATCTGATCCAGTGGATCGAAGAGACGACAGAGAGACAAGAGAAGACACAAGCTGAGAAGGCGGACAGCAGAGCTCTGTCCGAACAGCTGGCTCAACAGACGGTCGGTACCACAGAACCCAAACCTGTTGTCTGAGTCAGAACCACCTGGTCATGGTGTCTCGTTCATGTCCTTCAGGCTTTGGTAGCAGAGATTGAGCAGAACCAGACCAAACTAGACGAGTGCCAGACTCACTCCAAACAGTACTGCTGCTTGGTGAAGGTGAGAAACTTGTTAAAGGTTCAGAAACTAAAACATTCTGTCCAGCAGTTCATGAGATATTTTGCTAACAGGACTACGAGCTGCAGCTCATGACGTACAGAGCTTTCGTCGAGTCGACCCACAAGTCACCTGTGAAGAGGAGGAGGATGCACTCTTCCTCTGACGCCATCACTCAGGAGGTGACTTTGTCTCGTCCAGACTGAATTATTACTTTAAGTGCCTTTGATGTTCATCTCTGTAAATCTCCTGCAGTTTATGGATCTGCGGACTCGGTACACGGCTCTGGTCACCCTGACGACCCAACATGTGAGATACATCAGCGACGCTCTGAGGAGGCTGGAGGAAGAGGAGGTGATGTCATCCTTCACTCTTCAATTATCACAGTATTGAGTTGTGAACTAACACTTTCCTCTTTCCCTCCCTGACTGAGCAGAAGGAGGTGGAGGAGGAGAAGCAGGCCCGGGTGGGGCAGGTTTCAGAGCTCCTGGGCTGGGTCAAAGGTCTCCAGGGGCGGGCTGGAGGTCCCAGCACCGAGTCCTCGCTTGCTGCTCAGCAGGTAACTTCAGGTTCCTTTGAGCTAAAACACTGAAATGTTGGTTTTGGACGGTGGATAAGCGGGCTGTGCTTCCTTTAAAGGCCATCAGCGAGCAGCTGGCAGCCAGGAAGGACCAGGTGGCCGAGGCCATCAGGAACACGCAGGTCTTTCTGTTGTCCAAACAGGCCAGCAAGTAAGTTCCTGTCGCATCATTTACATTTCCCTTCAAGCATACACTTTCCTGTAGACTCAAATATTTTTCTGGATCCTGAACTTCATGTTCAGTTTTTTAACTTGAACTTTACTGCAGGTTGTCCACGTTGAGCTTAAAAGATGTGATTAAACAAGTGAGGAACATTAAACCTTTCTTCAAGAGAAAAGGGCAACAAAGACCTGAGAGATGCTTCGTCCTGCAGCTCTGCGGCTGAACTCCTTTTCTCTTTCAAATCGTGTTTGGACATTTTTTCACAGATTCAACTAAACAGAACAAACTAAAACAGCTCTGGTCACTCTTTTCCAGTTAAAGAGATTCTTAAAACATGTTCTGATCATTTTCTGTGTTTAAGCAGCACAATGTGTGGATAAACAGCTGAGCAACAACCAGTTTCTGTAAAACTGACACATTCAGACTCCTTAACTATTATTTTAACATTACTTCTACGTGAGATACGTTTCTGCAGAGATCACTTAACAAATGCAGTACTGGAGAAATAAAAACGCATATGAACCTGTAAATATTCAGCTCTTGTGCCTAACTTTGTAAATAAAATGTGACATAACGATGCTCAGACTGTTCTGTGACTGACAGCTCGTTACAGCATCCAGTAACCACAGCGGGTCCTGAAACACTCAGAACATTAATCCAAAGAAAAGTTTGCATGTGGTCCACTAGAAGTAAAAAAAAAAAAAAAAACATCCCTAAACAGAGCTTTTCATTGAGAAGGATTCTGATAAACAGTTTATTAAAAAGAGAAAAAAGAAATAAAGCCGTACTTTCAGAATATCCTGAAGAATCTCAGTTAAATTATTTTTAGTCGGCCGGCAGCTGACTTTAGTTTTCATTTTTAAATCTGGTTATAAACACTAATTATATCTGAAAATTTGGCAGTGTTAGTTTATTTGAGGAATGACTTCAAACAGGGAGGATTGTTGAGTTTAATGAAATGTGTGGGCGGATCATTTGTATGAGAGGGCCCGTCAGCATGTGGCCACGTTAGGGATACGGGAATCGGTTTCGATCAGGTTGAAGTTTTCTTACAGGAATTGAACCAGGCATCAGAATGTCTGGTTTATGGCCAGAGATCTGGTGTACTGGACAACTTGGAAAAAGCAGCTGATATGTGTGTACTTGTACAGACCTCTGACGTTAATAGAGGAGTATAAAGAAGGTCAGAGAACGTCCGAGCAGAGGGGGTTCTCCATTCGGTCTTGTGCTGTTCAGAGATCCAGTGTTCTACAATAAACCCTGACTTTTCTGTCAATCAGAATCAAGGTGTCAGATTATGTAACGAGTAAAGTATCAATGTAGTAAAAATCTACTACAATAACTCTGCTGCTCTTGAAGGGTTTGTTTGTTTGTTTGTTTATTTGTTTATTCATTTCATTTCAGTTAAAAGAACAATACAATTTCAAAGGAAAAAAC
>JAVCKU010000059.1:3319327-3329450 GCA_032273985.1 Hypsolebias coamazonicus | reverse complement strand
AAGGTGCGACAAAGAAGGCCCAAGACGATTGAACAGTTAGAGGCCTGTATTAGACATGAATGGGAGAGCATTCCTATCAGAGCTACCACAGCCCTCTGTGTGGAGCAGAGAGCTGATATCTAGGGTGCCCGGGGAGCAGATGGTGGGGATTGAGGGCCTTGCTCAGGGGCCCAGAGTGGGGCAAATGAGGGTGGTGTCAGGTGTGGGTGTTTCACCTCTCCCACACACATTTGGATGCTTTCAACCTGGGGAGTTGAACCAGTGACCTTCTGATCACTGGCCCACCTTCTCTAACCTCTGCGCCACCACTCCCCCAACCACAAACACCATAATTCAACTTATAAAACGTACAAAGTAATGTCTTTATTATTTTAGGAGTACAGAGCACTTGTCTGTGTTCCTATGAGCTTCACTCTGCTCCGTGGATTCAAATCTTATCTTTATTGGATCTCTTTGCTTTCTGCAGAACTGTATAAACCCACCTGCTCCCTCCGACTCGCCCTGGCAGCCCACGAGCGGCTGCATCAAATGAATGTTTGAAGCTGTCCATCTGCTCCAATCTGAGCCGTCATCCAGCCTGAGGGTGATAACAGCCCTCATTTCAATAAATGTAATAAAAGTTCCTAGAGTTTGTGAAACTGTTCAGGAGGCTACATTTAAACCAGCAGGTTTTAAGTGTTATAAAGTGGCATTCATGTTTGTTTTATCATATCCTCTGCTGCTTTTTTGGCAGCAGTCACAATTGCATTGAAAATAATGCATGCTATTTCCTGCCTCTCTGAATAGAAACTTTTAAGGCTCTAATTGCTGTTTTTTAAACAACAGGGAAGTTGAAACTTCTCTTCTTTTAGTTTCCTGATGTCATACTTCCTCCAGTCTCACCTAGGCTTTGTTTTCAACACAGTAAATCAGTTTTGCACTTTCTAACCTGAGACAGCTGCAGCATTGACCTGTCCATCCTCTCCAACATGTTACTTGGCTTTATTCTCATTTGTCTTTGTTGGAGCACAGGTACATATGATTCTAACAAGTGTTTTGTGTTGTTGTGGATTGTTTTAATCTCTTACATTTGTTTTACTTTCAGTCCAATGTGCTGTAGGTGTAAGTACCGTGACATCCTCTACACGTTTCACTGGAAGTGCAACTTCTGCTGCTACTCCAGAAGGTAACAGATTGTTTCTTTCACCAACATAAAAGCAAAAACTACAATTATTGTTGTAACTGCAAGTTAGAATTGTGCTTTTTAATGAAAATTATCAGTCAGAAACCAACTCAGATGGTAAATGTACTGCATTTATATAGCACTTTTCTGTCTTATCAAGACTCTCAAAGCTCTTTACAACAATCTGTGCCTCATTCACCCATTCATACAGCACTCTACTAGTCAAGCCAAGTCATCTTTATTTCTAGAGCACAGTTAAAACAGATAAACTGCCATCAAGATGATTCACAACAACATCAAAGAGATATTACAGAAACGGTAATACACACTGATGCTAAAACTAAGAAATTGACAGTAAATGCATAAAATGTAAACTATAAAATGTATAAGAACAGCATTAAACAGAAACAGAAAACACAGAACAAATTATACTATGTTAGCTCACACAGTATGAAATGCTAGAGAGAACAGATGAGTTTTTAGGAGGGATTTGAACATGTGAAGGGAGATGGCCTAATGTTGGGGGGCAGGTTGTTCCAAAGTTTTGGGCCGTTGACTGAAAACGCCCAATTTCCTCAGAGCTTCAGTCGTGTTTTTGGAACCTCCAAAAGCATCTGATCGTTTGATCTCAGGGCCTGCGGGGGAACATATGGTTTCAGCAGCTCAGAGAGGTAGAGGGGAGCGAGGCCATTTACTGTAGGTATTTAAAGGTCAACAGCAAAATTTTAGAGTCGACTCTAGTTCGCACGGGGAGCCAGTGAAGGGAGGACAGAACTGGTGTAATGTGCTCAGACCGACGTGTACCAGTTAAAAGCCGAGCTGCTGCATTTTGGACGAGCTGAAGGCGTGCAAAAGAGGCCTGGCTAATCCCAGCATACAGTACATTGCCATAATCCAGGCGGGTTGTGATGAACGCATGGACTAGTATCTCCAGGTCCGGTCTGGACAACACTGGCTTGAGCTTAGCTACCTGCCGCAGTTGGAAGAAGCTTTTCTGCAGAACGGAGCTGATTTGTTTATTGAATTTAAAGTCCGAGTCAAAAGCCATCCCAAAATTTTTACAGAGTGCTTGAGATTGGGCTGGAGGGAGTCCAAGTTTATATGATCAGAGGCGGCAGCTGAGCTAGGGCTGAAAATGATGACTTCAGTCTTCTGATCGTTAAAACATAGGAAGTTTGAAGCCATCCATCTCTTAATGTTGTCCAGACATTTTAGGAGAGGGTAGAGTGTGCCTGCATTAGCTGGTTTCAGTGGCAGATCGATCAACTAGATCTCTACAAAGCCTAATCAGAGCTTTATCACATTCATACCCTGATGGGACACATATCGGAGGCAATGAGAGTTCAGTGTCTTGCCCAGGGACACTTCAGTATGTGACTACTGGTGGAATTGAACCCCCAACTCTTACACTGGACTGCTTTAATCACTCAGCCACAGCCACCCAACTCAGGGTGGCAATCATTAAAATAATGTATTTATGATTAAAAAAAGGATTTAGATTGATCAGCATTTTGCAACATCTGTACAGATATGAGTAACACTCTTGTCACATCTGTCTGTTTTATCTATTTCTGTGCATGTCATAACTGCAACAATAAACAGAGCAGAGGATCTGCAGCCTTGAGTGTCCCTCTGGACGATCCAATCCAATGTGATTTAATTGTGACAATCCTTCCACTGATCCATGCTATGAATCCTCATCCACCACGCTGATGAGCCCCAAAACCCATGGGTGGCCTGTCATCCTCAGAAATTGCCTCCACCTTTCGGTTAAGCTCGTAAAGCAGCTGATTTATTGAGGTCATGGCACAGATCAAACTCTCACTCTGACTCGGAAGCTTAGACATGGCAGTAATCGCCGCTGAAGTCTTCCTCAATTTCCGATAGAACAGTGCTCCACGCCGAACAGAACAGCTGCTGCCATCATAAATCCAATTATATAAACATCTTTCACATCCTCCACAGACAGGACTGACAGACACATGACCTTCCACTTGCCCCAGGAATCATCACGTAACCTCCAGAATGTGTCTGTGATGGGCAAGCTGGCTCCCCCAGGCCTTGTCACTTTGTGGAAAAAATCTTGTCAATAGAGTTGACCGTTCATGATACCAAATCCATAATCTCTTTGCATTCGAGAGATGAGTGCCGAGGAACTGCAGACAGGACAAAGAGCCACGCAGGGAGAGGAAAAGACGGGAGAGGAAAAGCAAAAGCTGCTGCTTGCGACCAGAGCAAGGCAAAAAATAAAAATAAATAAAAATAAAAAATTGCACCAAAGTCTAAGATTTAGCTGAAATTTACAGATATCTTCCAGATATGATGTTAACGCGCTGTGTTGTAACGACCATATAATGTGCTTAATGTGCGGACCGGGCCGGTCTCAGGCTTTGATGTGGTTTTACGAATTAGCACTAAAGAAAACTAAAAAATGCACAATATAAAATTGTGTTACTCTACTTGTTCAGGAGGAGGCAGGTCCGACCGGCCAGGTTAAGAGTAAAAAAAAAAACATGTTAAGCTCAGATGGACAGCTGTCACCGACCGTGTGCGTAAGCATCCACACGTTCGCTGACCCGCCGGTTGAAATGGATTTGCGAACTGTCCAGGTGCCCCCTGCCTCTCGCACAGTGATGGCTGGATATGGGCACCAGTGACTCCTGCTACCCAAAAAGGAAGAAGCGGGTAAATATTATTGATTGATAGATGGGTCAGTTTATCAGATGTGCATCTCCGCACCTCCTGTCATCTTTGGCGAAGGAAGTAGCAACATAAAAGCCAAAGTGGGGGGAAAAAAAAAAAAAACAAACAAACATAAAAAAAAGCCAAAGCGAGCAGCACATTCATTTAAAATAGCCTTGTTCTATATTTTTCCCAAATGTGCTTAAACAAAAACAAAATAACATCTCATTACATGTCAGATCCCGCCCATTTCTGTCCAAATCACAGAGATGCCTATTCACATTGGATCCGTATTATCACAGGACCTCGGAGTTCAGCAAAATATAGTAGGTAATTTGTGGGGGAATTTTTATGTTACAAATTACTGACATGGCCGACTCACACGGGATTAACAACACAGACAATCTCTGTAATTATTACAAATAGCATGTAGTCCCTAGGTAAAACTACCGGTAATCCCATGTGAATAGGGCTTAAGTCTTGTTAGTGTTTCCTGTATATTCATCAACTCTGTGTTTTTTCCTTTGTTCATGGAGTGCGCTGTAAAGCATGCTCTGTTTTCTATTCCTCTGTCTATAAGTAAGTTTTGCTGCCCCGACAGCTTTTGCTTTTGTTTCGTTGAAATAAATACTGTATACTCTTTATTTTTTACATTGAGGTCTCCCGTGTCTGCCTACACGTGGGTTCACAAATAAAACAACAGATCATGATAACGATGATGTTAGGTGAGGGTCCTAAGAGAACACCCTATGAGTAAATGCTGGTAAATGTACTGTATTTATTTATTACTACATGAAGGTAGTTGGAGTGAGGACAGAGGATGCAAAGGACAGAGTGAGGTGGAGGAGGATGACTCGCTGTGGCGACCCCTGAAGAGGGAAAAGAAGAAGAAGAAGAAGAAAAAGAAGATTTATTTATTGCTTCAAAGACACAAACGATTGTCCCTCTGTGCCTTGCAAGACCTCAAGGTTTTATCTTTAGATAAACAATAGATACCGTTAGATTTTATGTGCCATTCCAAGGGTGTGCTGTGCAAATCACAAAGTATTTTATTCTCGTAGTTTAAAAGTTAAAAACCTGTTGCGTGTAAATAAGGTTGATTTTCCCTGACAGGTTGTATGTTCTTAAAGGCAGGTGTGTGAGTTAAGCGTACACTGGATGAGTGTTCACGTGAAACTGAGTCGACAACGGAGCTGAGCAATAAAGAGGCCCCCCGGGGAAAGGTCACACACTACCCACTGGGAAAGCGTCTACAGTTTCTTTTTTGTTCAAATTTAACTTTAATTACTCGTTTTTGTGCCTTTAATTATTTATTGTGGGGTTTTATTTTACAGAATGCTCATTTAAATGATCTTATTTGTTTCCTTTGCTGTCATCATCACGCTGACATTTTCTTACATTCTTGCTTGAATACTTCTGTTTGTACTGTGTGCCTGCTTTAAAGTTTATGCATGTATCTGGGAGCGTGATATAACTTGTAAATGACTTTTGAAACTGGGTGGAAATCTGATCCAGATCGTAGTAAAAACTGTTCTCCTCTTTCTGTCTTCACCTCACCTGTTTCTCTGCTCTTCTTTTATCCTTTTCTTTTTCTACAATTCATCATCTTGTATTTTTTTCCCTTTTCATTCTCTCTTTTGTCTGAGTATCCTAACTTTTCTGACTAGCTTCTTCATGTCCTGCTCTTTTTTTAACCCCCTCCTTCACATTACCTCCTCTCCTGTCCTATTCAGCTTCAGGCCAAGGATCACAGTCACGGTCCCATGTTGTAACAAAGAACGCGGCATGGGTGAGGTGGGAGGTAGTATTCTTTAAAAAGGGGTTGTATTAAAGGTGGGATGGGAAAATCAATTCGCTTAACAACTGCAGTTGTAGGGATGCTAAAATTGAGGATTTTAGACATATGTTTGGCTCAAACCTGCATATTTTAAATGGAAGACACTGAAACAAAATGAAAAGACAGTGTTACAAATTATACAGATCTGACTTGTTCATAAAATTCAAGATTCTCATTCCATCACATGTGGTACATGTGGGTGGAACAAAATTGTGTATTATGTAATTATTGAGCATCCTGTGCTCCAGCATCAACGTGTGGCATGGAGGCTGCACAGCTGCAGAAAGAAAAGCTTTGCAGAGAGTGGTGAAGGCTGCACAGAAGATGTTGGAGTCAGTCTCCCCACCATCAAAGACACCTCCAGATGCAGGAAGAGGGCCACCTGCATCGTGAAGGACCACACTCACCAACCCTGTTTACATAATTTCGTTCCACCACACGTACCACATATGATGAAATGATAATAAAGAAACCTTGACCTTGACCTTGATACTGTATTGTGGTATTGTTAAGTTAGCCAGCCTGTTGAAAAGAAAGCAAACGCTGGATGGTACACAGAAAAAAGCCACCTTGGAAATTTGAAAATATGCTACAAATATCAATCACAGTTGCTAATACATGCACACATGCTTTTTATAGAACACTGGTCATGCAAACAATTGCACAAGACTTTACTTATGTAAATACTCGTGGCAGCTTGTAGAGGTTTCCACCATCACAGTGCATGTTTTATCTTTTAAAATGTCAGAAAAAGGGAACTGATTTCCACTGGGACAACCACAAAACAATGTGCCTCTGGTTCTTGTAACAGTGTCTCAAGATTCAGCCGTCCTCCTACATGGAATAGATATTTTTTGCCTCCTTTTTCAAGCTAAAGATGTGGCTAGAGAAGTATAATCACTGGATTTGAGAAATGATATGAGCCAGATTTGGCCAAGAAAAGTGAAACCATGAACTTATGTCTGCTCCAAACATTTCATCAGTGGTAAAGGAACAACGCAGGGCCACCCTGATCCTATCCTTGCACTTGCCACCTCATATACAGGTACAGTTACTTCTGGAACATCCATTCTACTGCAGCCTTGCATGGATTTGTATGAAGCTTGCATGCGTCTGTGCAAGCCCAAAAAATATATCACCATCAAATCTTCTTGAAATCAAGCAAATGCAGTGGCTTGAGTGATAAATGCACAAAAAGCCACCACTACACACAAAAACACCAATGAGAAGACACCAGTACACATACATCAAACTTTTCAGCAATCCTGTATCTTTCACCATGTGGAAGACCTTGGCACTCCAGCCAACATTTCAGCAGAACATTTGTGTATTTCCTGAAGTCTATTGTGTCCAACTTTGCTCTGGTAGCATTACTTTCGGTAAAGATAACACAACCCTCTGCGTTTTGTAGGATTCCTAGGTTTCCAGCCACACTCACTCTCTCCACAGCTGCAAACCATCATTAATCAGCCACCACTCCACACCTGTTCCAGATTGGGAAGGACTGCTCTGCTGAGTATAATCTCCTGCCAGATGTTCTCCCAGTGCTAGGTCATTACCTACCAACTGGTAATTAATGAATGTCCGACTAAATCTGTTTCCTCTTGCGATTTTCTTCAGTGACTTCCAAGTACTGCTTCTTCGAGTCTTCCAAGACCTCCTCGTAGCTCCCCTGTGACAACAAAGTTGTAGATCTCATCCCTTCTAATAACCAAACAAGTACCTGAAACAACTACTCACAACCTGGAACAACCTGCTCCTCTCTCCTCCGGCCTCCTCTGGATCCTCAATTTGCCCATGGAAACCTAGGACCATAAGGGAGTAGCTTACCCAGTGATGCAGGTGTGTTGAAGCAGGGAAACAAGTAAAACATGCAGGATCGTGGCCCTGCAGGACCAATATTGCATGTTTAGAAAAAGTTTATTTTTTTTGACAATTCCGAGAGCTCAACAGGCCAAAACAGTTTAAACATTAATCAAGTTCTTGTGACATTTTTAAAGTTGTTTCATTTAAGGAATCAGAGGTAATAAAAGGAAGGGTGATGTGAATTTACCCCCCCTCAGTTTAAATATGTCTTTTATAAGGGATCTCATGAAGTCATCACTACTTAGAGAAATAGAACACTGTTGAGGAGAGATTGAGCTTTTCATTAGTCTAGTACTAAAAAGAAACTAAATGTTCATTTTGATATAAAACTTTGACACTTTTATGGCTAGAACAGTCGTGGGAACAGTCTTGTCAAAATGTCTTCCCTATGGGGTTATAGTGACATCACCAGGTTATTTAAGTTTTCCAAGGGACTCTTGTTTGCATCTCAGTTTTGGCCTGTTGCTAATTTCTTTCCATTGTGATTTTAGCCAAATGCGTTTAGCTTAACAATATAATTTGACTTCAGTCACAAAGAAATGCTTCTCTTTTTAACGTCCTCGTCTTTCTGTAGACTATTGGGCACCCAATCTATCCACCCAAAATGTTTTGTTTTAACTCAGTAAATTAGCTGCAGATGTTGGTCTGCATGAAACATCTACCATATCTTAAAAACAATATATTTTCTACAGCACAGGAAGAAAAACACCTTAATGTTTGAAACAGACTGGCTGGAGAACAAACGACTGAACACCTTGATAACATAAAACTGCCGGCTTACAGACAGTCAGCTGGTTTAAGGTTTTAATAAAACCATATGAGATATCTTTTAAACCTTATTCTGGATTACTTTTCTAAATGAATAACGATTTCTAGATCACCTAAGTTTGTATTTATTACTTCCACATACTTTTATGGCAGTAAACCCCACCAATCATTTACAGAGAAAATAAAGGTTCTTTGACAAAGTTGGGTTTCTAGTGGATTCTTATTTAACATTCAGGGTAGATAACTTACAGCAAGAGATGCACACACTCAAGTAAAATGGTAAGTGCTTTTATTTACAAGTGTAGCATCAACAAAAACACAGGGACAATCCGTCGGAGATGGAGAATAGTATGTGTCAGAGGCTTTAGGTAGAGGATTTATGAATAGATGAGTTATCTTACAGTTCCTTTGTTGATTTACAGGCCAGAGGCCTCATGTACAAAGATTTACATAGATTTCCCACTGAAACGTGGCGTATGCTTAAATCAAGAAAACAGCATATGTATAAACAAATTCGGCTGTATGAAACCATGTGCACATATCCAAGCACACTTTCTTTGTACATACCAATCAATGTGGAACTGAACACACATGAGGGAATACCTGACTCCTCCCTTGACACACCTTCATTTAAATTTGCAAATAATTTAAATATGCCCTGTACCTGAGGAATTTTAATCTCTTACAGCAATGTGTGTGCAGTCGACAGCTCCAGTTACATTAGAAAAACTGTCTGTCGCTGCAAATTGCACTTTAATGTTGGCCTGTTCAACTGCATTGTAGGGAATTTGATGGTTGATCAGTGGATAATTCTATGCTACACAGCTGGCGTTGCTCGGCTCAGGGTTGACTAGCACAGTCCCGATCAGTTTTCCAGCTTCCTCTGGAATGCACCTGTTGCTATAGGAAACCCAGTGTGGTCAGCACCTGTATGTGCACGGGCAGCACACGGCTCCTCGATGTTTCGGCTCCAAGACTGGCTGCAGCTCCAAGCACAGTTCAAAAAGGATGGCCTTAGAGGCCCAAAACAGCTGCTGAGCCAGTCTTCATCATGGGCTAGAAATTCTTCTCTGACTCTTTGCGTATGGCACCATTGGCTATATCCTCTACTAAGTGCAAACCCACTGTTTAAGGTATTTTCAGCACTCCTTTGCACATGCTTTTATATCTACTTTTCTAATTGCATACATGTGGATGTATTAATTGTTCATCGTGTGTGTTTGGTGAGTACAATAATAGTTTTCACATCATTAACAGTTTCCCAGTGTCACCAATGGACAAATAACCATAGAAATGTGCATACGCCAGCCATGAAAATGGAAATGGGGCTGTGCATATTTCCACAGTCATTTAATTCTTGATACAGCTGAAGTTGTGCATGAAAAAGGGTGTACACCATGTTTTTGTGCATACTTTGTAAATGAGGCCCTAGGGGAGGAAGGTGCATGATTCCAGGACAAGAATGAAGACAAAGGAGGAATTGCAAAATAAAATTTCCACCCTGGGTGTGTTTGTGTTCATCAATAGCATGGTTTAGTTTTTATTCTCTTGAACTGATCAGGTATTACCCCTAAGGTTGGACCCAAAAAGGAAAGAACAACCACCTTCACATCAAGGTGAAGAAGACGAAGGAGATGATCGTGGATTTCAGAAGGTACACCCCCCGCCCCCACCCAAACATAGGAGGAACAGCTGAGGCCTCATCTGTGAATTAGACTGCCAAAGACTGTTGTATTTATCGGATGTACCCCGAACAAAGACCAGAGCTGAACAAAGGGAAACCAGACTCGGATGAAAATTAACAGTGT
>JAVCKU010000059.1:3300325-3311738 GCA_032273985.1 Hypsolebias coamazonicus | reverse complement strand
ATTTTGTTTTCTAATTACTGTACATATATGTTAATTGATATGTATTTTGTTATTATAAAATGAATAAATGGAATAAATGAGTCCCTGAGGCCCAAAGAGACTAACCTGTATACATTAAGGCTGAATGTCCAGTTATTATTGTTTTCTTTTCCAGGTCAGGGTCACTGGTGCCCATATCCAGCAGAGAGGCGAGGGACACCCTGGACAGGTCCATCACAGGGATACAGAGACAAACAACCACTCACTTTCTCACCTAGGGACAATTTAGAGTTACCAATAAGTCTAACATGCATGTTTTTAGTCTGTGGGAGGAAACTGGAATACTTGGAGAAAACCCACACATCACACAGAGAACATGCAAACTCCACCCAGAAAGATCCCTGGCCATTCAGTCCTTCTAGCTGAAAGGTGACAGCTCTGCCAACTGCACCAATTCATCCTTTTTCTGCAGTTTCTCCGTGGACGTGTTCTGGAGGCAGGTTTAGGAGGGAAACCCAGACATCTGAACATTCTCGAGCTCCTCCTGGGGGACACCAAGTTGTTGCAGGCCAGAGAGAATCCATTTAACAAGTTTTGGAACTTCTCCACTATCTTTTTCCAATGAGATGTGACTGAAAATCTCTAAAGGACAGTGCCCAGGAGGAATCCTAATCAGACATTTAAACCACTTCAGCTGACTCTTCTTTGTGTGCTGGAGCAGAGCTCCCCACAGCTGAGAAGCTCCCAACCCTGGACTTAAGGCCCTATACAGCCACACGTTTCCGGTATCTTGTTCTTTTTTGTCATGATCCATACCTCATGACCTTAGGCGAGGAATGTAAACAAACCAGTAAATCAAGAGCTTTGCCTCTCGACTCAACTCTTTGTTCATTTTAACAGTCTGGAGCAATGCCCTCATTACTGCGGACAAGGACCCTACCCATTGATCCACCTCCTGCTCCATCTATCACTCCTGAGCAAGACTCCCTGATATTCAAACCCCTCCTCTATTCTGCATTCCACCTTTGGACTGGATCTTGATCTAATACTTGAGATCATTTCAGGACATTCAATATATGCTGATGCTAATTAGTCATATTTTACCTGGGGCCTGTACAACATGTCTTAGGTAAGAGGGCAGATTTAAATAACCAACACCCGTGATCATCCCCACTAAAATGTAGACACTACCAATGGTGTAGAATACGGGTAGTCCTCGGGTTACGATGGTCTCGTCTTACGACGTTTTGACATTACGACGCATCTCCCTTATTCATGTTACGTCGGTTTTACGTAGTTTTTTTACGTAGTTTTTTACATTGGTTTTACGTCGGGTTTACGACGGTTTTACGACGTTAAACGTCGTAACGCTGCGCCGCAACGACGGAAGAATACAGTACACGGTGCAGCGGTGGAGGAATACAGTACTGTATGGAGGAGGACGGTGTCACTAGCATCCCAGTAGGCCATTAGCCCTTCATTATAGCTCCTAAAACGCAAGGAGGACTCTTCTGATGGCAGTGCATCGAGGAAAAGGAAGGCCATCTCCATGGACTTACGTCCAAAATCGGTTTACGCGCTTGGTAAAACAGGTACGTCACATGTATTTACGTACGTTCCGACTTACATCGAATTTGGTTTACGCCGCCGCGCGAGAACTGATCTACGCCGTAAGTCGAGAACTACCTGTACATTGTAGTGGGTATACTGTGTTTAGAAACCTAAGTACACCAGTTAGTACAATGTAATTTTCAATTTATTTTGATTTTTAAGCATATTGAACATCAATTACACAGATTATACAGATGTGTTTAACTGCCATTAACATATCAATGATACTAATGATATGCCATGTATCATTGGGCACTTTAAGTGGGCATACTGGAATTCTTAAGCTTTTCTAGTGGGTATACTTGCATATCTCCACTGGACATGGCACTACATACACCACTGTTAACATCAACCGTGGCCCCTTCTGTAGTGCAGTACAGGGGTGGAGCTGTCAGTCACTTCTGGATGTGTCTTTTAAAAGTTTGCCTTTGCAGTTGTACTTGAGACACAACATTATAGGCGCACACTTCAAGCGCACGCTCCTAATTCTGCGTCCTGTGACGCTCATGACATGCAGTGTGCGGGTCTGTGCAGGAAAATGAGCCTTCTGTGCGTTAACAGAGAGCTAGAGAGGGAGAGAGAGAGAGGGGGGGAGGGGGAGGGAGAGAGAGCTTTACGCACACCCTGACCTCCTCCACACAGAAGCAGTGAGGCGCACTGACAGGCGGCGGTCCTCTGACGGTGGGAAGTTTTAGCCAAAAGATTCAGAGGAAACAAACTAATCACCTTCATGTCGGCTCTGTTGGATACGAACCCGCCGATGCTATGGTTACCTTTATTACGGTAGGCACGCCCTTTATTTGTTTTCATGTGCGCGCCTGGACTGGGCTGAAACTCTTGTTTGGTTTCTGGCATCGGAAGGACGCGCAGACAGCAGCAACATATAGGTCACAGGATTAAAAAAAACAACAACAATAAAAAGTTTATGAATTGGGTTGAATTGGAGACTGTGCAGCAAGTTGAGCGTCGCTTTTTAAAAGTTGCGCCATTTGGCACCGAGTTTGCGTCCAACAGTTGGAACACTTTGGTTTGAAGACACTTATATGAAATTATTTCTGTCGCTTTGGAAGCCACAACAGAGTAGAGAGAGACGCACGCGCGGCGCGCGCTCCCTGAAGGCAAAAAACAGCGTGGAATACTCGTCTCCCTGTGCGTGCGCACAGGTAGACAAAAGGGATGGGTATTTCCAAAGCCGCTTCCCTCTCTGTCACACACGCACGCACGCGCGCGCACACACATAAAGGTTTATAAAAGGCGTGTGCTGCAGGGAGCGGGTCTGGCTGAATGCGCACGAAAAGCGACGCGCTTCAAATGGAGCCTTTGACCTCTCCACGCGCTAATTGTGGCCGGGCGCGCGGTTTTGTGGGTGTGAAAGCTGATCTGTAACAGATGACTCTCAAAAAACAATGGCCGACTATGAATGTGAACATTACCCCCCCACCACACACACACACATCCCGTGCACCTTTCCTCCTGGTTCAAGTCAGGAAGAGTAAACTGTGTCTGCGGCTCCGCTCAAGTGGCTCAAGTCCCCGAGGTTCTCTCAAAGTATCTGCACTCCTTGGGGGAACACGTGCCACATTTCAGAAAGTGTCTAAAATAAGAACTATGACAGTTTAAGACGTTGTTGTGTGAACAAAAAAAAAAAACAACAAAAAGGACATGCGTTTAAGTTTTACGCACGTCTCATAAAGACAATGTCCCTCCTTCTGGTGATGCTGTAGTTGCGTGGCGGGACAGTGTGACTGCTGTGCGTAATGGCGCGTGAGTGGGCGTCCTGAATCCTTAATGGATGCTTTGCTGCTGCTGCTGGAGTCTCTGTCTTGGCATGCCAGCTGCGGATTTTACGCACGGCCGCTCCGGTGCAAGCAGGGACTCAGCCGGCACGAAGAGGAACATTTGGACGCGTGGATGGAGGAAGGACTCACTTTATGAACCAGTTTTGGGCTCTTTGAGAGTTTTGGACAGGGATCACTACAGAGGGAGGGAGAGCGGGGTGTGTGTGTGGGGGATACATCATGGGTGGAGACATAATATACAGTTGAAAGGTGTAAAACAACAACAGAGATGTCCACTTCCTGTTATTCCTCACCCTGTTTTATCATCAAACGTATCCTTCCATTTACATCCATTTATTGTTTTAAAATGTATGAGGCAACATGGACGCAAGTTTGTTGACAGTGTGGACAAAACATGTGGAGAAAATGCGTTCAACCGGAGTGTGTGACCGTCAAAGAGGTTGTATCAACTTGTGAGTCAAAGCTAAAAGAGTAATCTTCATTTCAGTTTGATCTCAGCGGAAAGACTCAGTCATTTGAAGAGTGTTTGTCGAGTAGATTCTATCAGTGAAGGGTTCAGACAAGGGTTTTGATGTAAAGGAGCAGATGAATTCCAGAAATGTACCCCTTTTTTTTTGTGGACGTTGGACAGGCTCCTGCAGCATTTATTCAATCCACTTCAGTTGATTTCTGTAGCTCCAAGTCAAAACAGACGTTGTCTCAGGAACGGAACAGAAACATTCATATACTTTATAAAAAAAACAGTCAGTAAAGTTCTCTATCTAAGGAAGCAGCAGATTGTGTTGAATCTTTACTTTGTCACAGTCTCTCCTCCTGAGCGAGCACAAAGGAGACAATGGAAAGAAAAAACTAGGGAAATCGGCTTGTATGAGAAACTGATTTTACAGATTTTTTTTTGTTTTAACAACAATTGTCTAAACTTCTTTTATATTTCAGAGCACTACCTTGTGACCAGTTAAAACAAGTTTGTATTGTTTCTAGAATATTGTTCAAGGGTCTGTTTTTCAACAAAATAAGACTGAAATTGGAAGGCGCATTGTGACCTTACAACATCTAACAGTGTTGCTCATAAAACAATATCGGAATCGGCAAGTCAGACTTTGTAGAAATCGGTGATTGACCAAAAAACTACAATCGGTGCACCCCTGGAAAAAAACTCCCTTTTAGCAGGAAGAAACCTCCAGCAGAACCAGGTGGACAAGTGTCCATCCTGTTTGAGAGGACAGGAAGGAAAGACAAATGAACATAGGATGACAGAATATCATTTATGACTGAAAAAGTCATTTCCCATCGTCTACTGAATTTAGTATAGAAATACAAAATTTGCACGAGACTTAAAATTAGGAGAAATGATAAAACTTTAATCAGGTTTGATTTAACGTGCTGGTCCAATGTGATGAAGAGAGCGCTGAGCTGTAAGGAAAAGCTCTCCGTTTACCGGTCAGTCTACGTTATCTAAGGTCATGAACTCTGGGGTAGTGACAAAAAGAATGAGATGATGGATACAGGAAGTTGAAACGAGTTTCCTCTGCAGAGTAGCTGGACTCTCCCTTAGAGACAGAGTGGAGAGACTCAGAGTAGAACTGCTGCTCCTCCACGTCCAGAGGAGCCAGATGAGGTGTTTCGAGAATCTGGTAGTGATGCTCCCTGGATGCCTCTATAGGGAGGCGCTTTGCGCATGTTCGACTGGGAGGAGACTCTGGGGAAGACCCAGGACACGATGGAGAGACTACATCCCTCAGTTGGCCTGGAAGCACCTTGAAGTCCTCCCAGAAGAACTGGAAGAGGTGGCTGTGGAGAGAGATCTCTGGACCTCCTGCTCAAGCTGCTGCCCCCGAGACCTGACTTTGGAATAAGTGGAAGATAATGGATGAATGGAAGTTTGATTCAGGTTGTTTGTGTTTTATCACTCAAATGATTTTAAAAGTCATGTTTCCATCATTAAAACACACGGCCCTCCTGCTGCCCTTGGGTCAAAACGATCCAAAACTTTAATCCTCATGGGTGTTTTACACCCAAATCTGTCATTCCCAGTAAAGGCACAAAACTGTTTCCTGTTTTACCAGCAATCTGCCCCAAGTTTGTTAATATATATCTATTTTTTAATTTTCCGTTGGATTGGGAGAAGAACCAGTCTGTGTCAGTGGTTTTAAAAAAAAAAAGCATTACACTGTATTTTAAACACATTTCAGTGAATTTGAGTCACAATCAGCTCATTCTATACAGAAAGGATGGGACTCATTCAGAATGCACAATATTTCTTTAAAATCTCTGTTCAGGCAGTCCAAACGTCTCATTCTGCTGCAGAAATATGACAGACTTCTTGTGACTATTTAAACAGATAAACTACTGATAGTATAATTTCCTGTTGTCAGTTTAGACATATGCTTCAAATGTTATCAGACATTAAATGACCTATTATCAGTTGTTATCATCCCCATGTGTAGCAGTCAGACCCTCCTGTACCTCCTAGTGGGTTTAAAGGCACATTGTTAGTGCTGATAATAGGCTCATGTGGTTAGGTTCAGAGTCAGGTGTAAGGTTAGGTTTAGGAAAAGGGTTAAACACTTCCTGTTTTACCCATGCGTGATGCTTCATATTATCAGCGATACAAATGTAACTTTAAAACTGCTATAGGAGGTAGGAGGGACAATACAGTCCACTTAATGGGTTGATAACGTCTGGTTTAGATAATTAGTCAAGTGACGTTTCTTTGGTCAAGGTTACAAAGAACCAATGCACAGGCTCTGAAGAGTCACATGTGGCTCCAGATCCACAGGTTGCAGACTCCTTTATAACAGAAGAATCACTAACTTTATTTCATTGAACTCTCAGAAGTGACAGATCAGCATGAGACGTTTTCACCTTCTCTAAAGCACTTTCATATTCTCCGTGACCAGAAATACACAAGTGTTAAAAAAATAGTTTCAACTGAAAAATGATAGTAGTGAAGCAACAAAACCCACAAGATCTAATCACATCACTTCAATGCAGTTAGTGTTCTCAGTAAGAACACTTTAGGCTAGGACTGTGCTTTAGTTTTATGGTAAGTCCAACTTTTAAAGAATGTGATGAACTCCAATGCTTTTATTTTGGAGCGTATGCAGCACATGGCTCTACCTTGTGAATAAACTCCAAAAACAGATAAAAAAAATGCTTATATGGAGCATTTTCCTTGATAAATTTAACACTTTACTTGCTCTTGCTGAGGTCGGACACATCCTCCTTCTCTCCCTCCTCCGCTTTGCTTTGCTGCTCTGTCCTGTCTGTGAAACTTCTTCTGAGCCTCTCGCTACGTATCTTCCGAATATGGGTGCACCGATTGCATTTTTCTGGCCCATCACGATAACGATTTCTAAAAAGCCTGATCTGCCGATTCCGATTTTGGCCGATACCGATTTTGTTTGATAAGCGACACTATCAGGTGTTATGAGGTCATAATGCACCTTCAGTTTTCCATTATTATTTTACTTAAAAACATACCCTTGAACCATACCCTAGAAACAATACAAACTTGTTTTGACTGGCCATGAGGTAGTGCTCTGAAATATAAATGATGTTTAGACAATTATTGTTAAAACTAAAAAAATAAGTAAAATCTGTTTCTCGTGCAAGTATCGGCCGATTTCCGATTTCTCAAAATTAAGGAAATTGGGGCCAATAAATCGGCCGGCCCATTTATCAGTGCACCTCTACTTCCGAACCCTAATTTTGTGGATCTGGTCAGTTGGTCTCTCAATGCAATGGACAAAATTTTTTGAGACAAGCTTCAGGCGAGCTGATCTGCATATAATTGGATTAATGATAACAGGTTTCCTGTTTTTGGAATTGTCTGGTTCCTGGTTTATCAACATACAAAGAAGACAGCCGCAGCTAATCTGGCCTGGTCAGGCTGCTGCCTATCTGAAGGTTTGCTCCGTGTCTCGTGCACCTAGACTCTATAGCTTTGAGGACTGGATTGCGAACTGGATATGATGTGTGAGAATCGCAGGCCGTATGCGGCCCCCAAGACTGGCAGGATGGATCAAATCTTGTGGAATAATCTCAGGCACGGACCGGTAGTATGTCCACGTAATTTGGACCTTTCGGAATCTACATGAGACCGGCAAAGACTTAAGGCAGATTAAAATTAAAGCTTTGCCTGACTTCAAAACAAACGTTTCTCTGAATTTGGCTCCCTTGGCTGGCCTTGCAGGCCACTTTATCTCAATTCGCCTGGAGGACATGTAATCTGACGCTCTGCCCCCCTCCCCCACTCCAATTGAGGAATTCAACTGACAGCTAGAGTGAACCAGCTGAATAAACATTGTGTCATCATTTCAGGACTCTTGGATTCTCATTGCGTTGTCCTTGGCCGTTTTCCGACATCTCTCGAGAATGTTTATAGATCTCACCCGGGGGAGCTGGTTGATTATTCCATCCTTATCAGAACTCTTACAGTGCCCCTGAGAGCATCCTTGGACATCCTCACCACCCTTGTCATCACCCCTCCCCAAGCAAAATATCTACATCATCATGTGCTTGTATGTGTGGGGTGTTTTTTTTAAATATCAAGGTCTTTCTTCGCAGCCAAGAAGAAAGAGTTTGATAGGAATTTTTTTTGCCTCCAATTTTTATGTGTTCAGTTTCACTACATTTTGTATGTGTAAACAGATCTCACTTGTAAATGAGTCTTTGAGGCTCGATGTGATTTATCTGTCTAAATAAAGGTTGAACTGAATTGAAATTTAGCATTTTTTTAAGGTAGTTTTTCAACTTAAGGAGCTCTTGAAGCGAACAGGAGACACAAACCACAGAAAAAGCTATCAGACACTTTATTATAGTTGAAAGTTGATAGTTTTTGTGCTGATTATTGTCTGACTCTGTTACAAAGACTGTTTAGTTTGATTATGATTTACTAATTCATAATGTCATCATCATACAATCAGACTCACATCAGCCACTAAAAGACGACATACAGCCATCATCTAGTATTTTTTTAACCAGCTAAGAAAGATAAAGTCTAATTAAACATATTGTTTGCCACTAGTCATTATTTTATAGAAAGTAGTTTGTTTTTGTCATTGTCGTTTGGTAAGTTCTCAAAAAAAAAAGTTCTGCTGTCTTTTCTGTATTATTTAGAGAATTAGGTTGCCAGTGACTGGATTTAAAACTAATAGATTTTTGAAACTTTAAATAGCCAACAAAAGCACATTTTGATAATTTTGCCATTTTTTAAAATTTATTTTGAAAAAGTAAAGACTTAATAATGTTTACCTGTGAGGACTGAACTTTCTGTGGGCAAAATGTAAAAATGTACATTTTTTTTCTTTATCTCTGCTTTAAATTGAACCATCTGATTTGTGTTGATGGTGTCTAATAAAATGATCATGGATAATGTTTAGACACGCAGCACTCATGCATGCCAGACACAGTTTTATTGTAACTGCATTGTACAAAATTTGTTTGAATTTAGAAAACATCATCTTTTTTAAATAAGCGTAAAATTCCAATTCGCATTCATTTAGTAATACATCATAAAAACAAGTAAACAATAAAATGTTCCATTCTAAAGGGTGTATATAAAATATTTAATGTTAATGTGCAGATTTACTACAATAAATGATGGCAAATGTGTTGTTTTATTCAAAATCACAGAGATTTTCTGCTATTTTGAATTGAGTTTATCTTTCTGTTATTTTAAGGTATTTTTTAGCATTAAATGTGACCTCATCCTTCATTTAAAACTAAAACAAAGAAACACAAAAAAACATAAAATAAAATGCCAAGTAACAGCTAAAAGGTATTTAATTATGGACTATTAATGTGCTTTTGTGACATAATTAATTAAATAGGAGGATTTAATATTCAGTGTATTAGGTTTGATATTCATTCAACCTTTATTTAGGCAGGTTAATCTCATTGAGCCTCGAGGACTCATTTACAAGATATAGTTGGATAAATTCACAACCATAGATTTGCTTAAAATAATAGTTTATGAAACTCGACAGCAAAGTGAGTCAGTGGATCAGCTTCCAAAGCACTCAACAATATTTCATCCCTGTTGTCTCTGCTTTTCAAACCACTGAGGGGTTTCGGCGTTAAAGTCAAGTGGAGCTCAAGTACTTCAAAAACAAAATGGTTAAAATGGTCTTTGTGGGGCTTTTGGGTCAAGCACCTAAATGTTGATGTTAATTGCAGGTTAGTTCAGGGTTTGACCTGGACCTTGAAAGAAATTCTGATCGCTCAAGTTCTGCGTCAGACAGACATCTGATTTCTACTCAAATAAATAAATAAATAAAAAGTATAGATGTGAGTAAAGAGCCCAAATGGAAAACAACATGGGTGAATTCATTCTCAGCCCTACACTTCCCCTGGTATTCGTTTGGACCGAGCTGTGATCCTATATGTTCTCAGTTTCACGGCCCTGGCCAACCAAAGATGGTTTACACGTGTAGCAGAGTGTTTATGCGCCGCACATTCTTATGGTTTGTTAGAGCAAAACACGCTGCGAAGATTTTGAGCTGAGCCGACAGAATGCAGACACATAAATACACACCGGTACATTCACTTGGGACATTCATTCCTTTAACCTGTAACCTCTGCGCTCCCACTGATGTAAATCTCAGGCACATAGAAACAAAAGCTGCTCATCGTTTTGTTGTAGTTGACACAAGAGGCAGATCAGACAAGAGGTCACGGGGCTTCAAGGTGCGGCTTCCCAGCAGTTTGGTCACATGACTGCTCAGATGACCTCTTTATGTCCACTCTGACCTGGTAATCTGCCTCTCTGTCTTAGCACTTTCCTTTATCTTCCTCATATCTGCCTTCTGGAGCTTTATGGTCCCATGTTCCCCTCTTCATGTACGTCCAATCCCTCTCATCTTGCCTGCTTACTGTTCCTTTACATTAAAAAAGAGACTCAATGACCTCGGCCTCCATTCTGCCACAGCTAACCAGTGACAGGACAAGCTGGAACAAATTACTACTATTAAATTACTATTATTACCCTTAGTTATTATCCATTTGCATACATTTAAAGATAAGTCAGATCTATAATTGTGTTCTAAAGCATGCAAGACAGAACTAGTCGAAACTAAACTTGAAAAATTCACAACAGTGTAAAAACAAAAGGCAGATTTTGACAGTATGAAAAATGTGCCGCTGATTTAGGGCATTCATTGCAGGCATCATAAAACCACATTTCCACCTGTGTTTACTTTGGTTTTATGTGCCTGATCGCATGAAATAAGCTGAGAAAACCACAGAGAGGTGGCTTGGTGTCCAGTGAAAAGGTAGTTGAAGCGCATGTTCTAAAACACAATAAAACCAGTTTTCCTAACGAAGCAAAGTTGAGCTCAGTTCTTATAAAAAGAAAACCGCTACATCTTTGAAAAGTCTTGAATTCATGCATAAATTATACATTATCAGAACAAAATAGTACTTCAAAATAAGCAACTCCCAAAAAGCCACAATATAATGTAGTACCAGGGGGTGAGGGATCATGAAGCATCAAGTAGACAGCTCCGGTTGCAGTAAAAAGTGTACCCCAAAACATTTTTTGCCAATAGATACCATTTACCCACTCCGTGCACAGATACAGTTATTTTCTTTTTCTGAGATATCCAGGTAAAAACTCTCCTGTTTGTATGAGATCATATCTGTTCTGTAGGAGGTCCTAATGTGGATAGAGGTCCGGACCAAAGAGGGTCTAGCTCCAGATGCTTTCAGTGAGGCTGCATGTAATACACCTTTAGCTCTTTAGATGTTAGTACCAGGTGTGAATGAACTCTAGCACTCTCCACTCATGATGTCGTGCATACTATTTACACACACTGTAAATAAACCCGCTGCCCTCTCATGACTAACACGTATACAGGTAACCCCTGGTTTCCGGCCGAGTTCCGTTCTAACGGCCCGGCCGGATACCGAAAAAGCCGGTTACCGGGACCGGCTCGCGGGGCGGCTGAAAACGAAACTAAAACCAACATGGCGGCCGTCACGTCTTTTTAAACGCGTTATTTACAACCTAAAACAACGCCAGC
>JAVCKU010000059.1:2838219-2851831 GCA_032273985.1 Hypsolebias coamazonicus | reverse complement strand
TAGATTTAAATAACAAGTAGGTCAGTACTTTTATTGAGGTAAGAAGCAACTTGATGTATCCAGTAATTGTTATAAAATTACATTTACTACCAACATTTAGGAAGAAAATCGCAGTAATCTTTCACTTTACAATTAGTTGCTCTGAACTGAGGTACAAGAGGTTGCCGCTACGGTTACAGCTGTGTCGTGATGGTATTAAAAAATATTGTGATGGTATTGAAAAGGTATTAAAAGGTATTAAATTTAACTCAAGAATTTCTGTATATACCCTGTCTGTCTTATATTTTATCCTATTTGAGGCATCCTTGATTTTGTAAATATTATTTGACATTTGTTTTTTTCATTCTATATGCAAGCAGCTTTGCTGACTTCCCTCCTCCCGCATAGTATCTTTGTTTTGTGTACAAAAGTTTTTTTTTTTTTTTTTTTATCTCCCAAAATGCAATTTATCTCCGTTTTTATCCTTTTGATTTCTTGGGTTTTCTCCTCATTCCTATTGCTTTGTTTATGCTGCTTTTCTAATTCTTTTAAATCCATTTGTAATTTTCTAAGTTTTCCCTGTTTTTGCCTTTTTAAGTATGCAGACTTGGCAATCAGCTTCCCTCTCATTACTGCTTTGCAAGCATCCCACAATGTGGAGGGGGAAACCTCACCATTATTATTCTCCTTTACATGTATATTAATTTCTTTTGTAAGTTCCTCTTGCATTTTTTCCTTGTAATAAGTTTGAACCTCCACATTGTTGTTTTTGTTTCTTTTGACACTTCCAAGGTTACGTATACTGGGCTATGATCTGATACATCTCTCACCCCTGTATCGCACGTTTCCACTCTGTATCTATCCTTATTTTCCATGAAGAAATAATCAAGCCTTGAGTGTACTGCGTGAGGCGGAGAGAAATATGTGTAATTTCTCCCTGTTGTGTTCAGCTCTCTCCATACATCCATCATTCCCAGTTCTGTCATTAGTTCTCTAAATTTATTTCTGATTATAGATTTTTTGCTTCCCACATTCTGAACAGTCGAGGCATGGATTCAGTCTGAGATTCAAATCTCCTCCCCATATCAGGATATCTTCTCCTTCAGCTGTCAACATATCAAACATCTTTCTATAAAAGGACCAATCAGAGCCTGGGGGAACATATATGTTCATGATAGTTACTAACTCTCCTTCTAATCTCCCCTTAATCAGCACATATCTCCCTTCGTTGACTTTTTTTTTTTTCTGAAAGCTTTTCAAAAATGGATTTTCCCGATATAAGAATTGCTACACCTCTCCTGTGGCCTGTTCTATATGATGAATAATAAACTTGATTAAACCCATATATCTTAAGCTTGTCATGTTCTTTCTCAGTCAGGTGAGTCTCCTGCAACAGAGCCACCCCCACCCCCTCCCTTTTCAATTTTCCCAATATTTTAGACCTCTTGATTGGGATGAGCACCCCATTCACATTAAACGACACCAACTTTAACAATTTTTTCTGCGTTTTCATTTCCACCTTGTAAGTACGTATCTATCCCCCTTTCTGCACCTCTACCCTCATGAACCCTCCGGCTACAGGAAAACAACGTAATTGAACATAGAGTAACACATTTTCAGAACTATCACTGATGAACTTGTGATTAACAATAGAACTTCCTTAAGTGGGGTCTGTATTTTGACCCTTTTTGGGCTATGATGGAATATGTGCCCTAAGAGATGACCTCTCCCTGCCTGAAGGAGTGGGCTCTTACTATTTCCAACAGCTTTGTCCATGTGCCGTCCGCAGCACCAGAGTTCAGACCTAAAAAAAATTAAAACAAAATGGCACCCTGACCCATCTGATATATTAGGAAAATGTCCTTACTGTTTCTTTACATCTTTTGTAGACCCAGCCTCATAACTAAAATACATTACATACCTCATTCCTCTTTTTCAGTAACATTGGCTCTTGAATATTTTCCTGATTCCTCCTAAATCCTTGTAATCTCTGTTTATATCCTGTTACTGTATCCTTAGGTGTCTGCCCCTTCATGGCCCTGATGGTCTTCCAAGTCAGACATTTGATTTTCTGCATGCTGGTCTCCGCCGCTGTAACCACAGCCACCCGAAATCCTCGCCTCTCCATGTCCTTTGTCGCCTCCTCCGCCATGTTGCAGACCCGTGTCTCCACCCCGTAGAACACCCACGGTCTCGCTGGGAATGGCGTCTGGAAGCGTATATTCTTCTCTCGCAGAGCTCTCTTCGCCTCCACATATTCCTTCCGTTTTTTCAGCACCTCTGGAGCATAGTTATGGTCCAGAAACACTTTCTTCCCCTTGTACACAAATCCCTTCTTCTGCCATGCCTTCTTTATAATCTCTTACTTTACTCTGAAGTCCAAAAACTTTACCACTATCGATCTCGGTGGGGATTCCGGAGAAGGTCGTGATGGCAAAGCCCTGTGGGCTCTCTCTATCTGGAAGGGAAAGGACAGAGGTAGCTCCAGTTTTTCTCTCAGCAGGTTCTCTGCAAAATCCGACATCTTTCCTGCTCCTTCCTCTGACCCCTCCTTGAGACCATGAATCCTTATACAGTA
Organism: Hypsolebias coamazonicus; assembly: GCA_032273985.1. NCBI lineage: Eukaryota > Metazoa > Chordata > Actinopteri > Cyprinodontiformes > Rivulidae > Hypsolebias > Hypsolebias coamazonicus. The sequence continues at coordinate 2,849,274 of JAVCKU010000059.1, read as the reverse complement.
TTCCCCCTCCTGGATCTTGGTCCACTAGCCTTTTTTCAAACTGTTTCTGTTTCTCCATGAGTTCCAGCGTGGCCTCCTCAATGTGCTGTAAGCCCTCCTCCGCTTCTTCTATCCGCTTCTCTGCATTATCAATCCTGCTGTTAGCGACTTTAATCTCCTCTTTAATTTCATTTAGAGTGTCCAAGCTTTCCTGGCAAATCATTTCCAATTTTGCCATGTTTAATGCTGGGCGGGTCTCTGCATTTTGACTCGTTAGGTTTGATTCTGGACCGTCGCTTCCTTCTTTAGCTAACTCCGTTAGCCCCGAAGCTAACGCTTCGCTTTCGGCGGTCCCTCTGGTTTCTAACTCAGGTTTTTTTATATTTTCTGCCGTATTTTCCTCTTGTCATAGTATATGCCCTTTTTCAGATTATTATTTACCTAACTTATTATAGCTAATTTGTCACAATATTCGGGCTTACATGAATCGAGGTCGGGGAGCCCGCCTTTTACGCTGCTGCCATGATGGATTCCCGGAAGTCCTCTTGTTTCATTTTTTAATACCATTTTCTTTAATTTGTTCTCAATTTGTAGGCTTTCTATTATGATTGTCCATTGTTGTCATCACTCTTTGTTAAACTCAGGTCTCTCTTGTAAATGAGTCCCTGAGGCTCAATGGGATTAATCTGTATAAATAAAGGTTGAATGAATGGGACTTGGCCCTCATCTTGGAAATGGTTCCAGAGCTTTCTAGAGGAACACCAGGTTCTAGTTGTCCCATTAAATGGGCCTTCTAATGGGACAAACAGGACAGAGCGCATATCGACTGGTTCCAGTCTTACACCTGAGACCAGTACCTGAAGTTACAAGTCCATACCAATAGGAAGTACTGCAGGGGGTTTGGCAATTTTTTTAAGGGCTTTACCCACTGGTTTATCTGTTCTTTCCTTGGATGGATGATCTTTACAAGTTGTACCTCATTGGAAAGACGACTCGTTGGGCTTTCTAACTGTCTGAAAAACTCCACTGGCTGGTTTTGTGTTTAGAACACTGTAGGTCTGATTCTTATAGTCTGTTTGCTGTTTCAGGTGAAAAAAGGCCTGACTGTCCTCAGTGCACATCATCCCTCTCACTCCTTCTCAGTGGGATGTCCTCTGTTCAGAGAGGAGATGCTCCTGGACACAGACCTTATGACCTGGATGATTTGTTGCCGGAGGACCTGGATGGCCTCGAGGACAACGTCTTCATGGCTGTAAACCAACCTGTTGCGTTTGAAGTCATTGAGGCCAGCTCGAACCGCGGCAAAGACAAGCTGGTGGACAGAGAAGGGTTCTGCTACACTGTCAAGGTAAAGACCAGTAACTGAAGGACAAAGACATTGTCCTCCACCTTCAGTCCTGTGGCTGGTGGTGATGTATATTTTGTTCTCGTGTGTCCAGAGAAAATCTGGTGCCGCCACCTACTGGTGGTGTTGTGTGAGGAGAAGGAATCACCGCTGTCCCGCCACGGTGATCCAGCGAGGACAGGACTTCGTTCCTGGTAACAAGACCCACATCCACCCACCAGAACCGGGCAGCGTCTTCACCACCAGGCTGAAAGCGAAGGTACTGAGTAATTCTTTGGTCTTCATGAAATGCTGTATGACCACAGCGTTAACATCTCTCATGTTCTGCCTCCAGGTGAAGTCCTACGCTAAAGAACACGTGTTCTGTTCTGCCTCAGCTGTCGTAGAACACGTCATGGCTGATTTACAGCCAACCAACTCGTTTATTGTCCCAAACCCAACCAACCTGGTGAGGCAGGTGAACCGGGCCCGGCAGACCCTGAGACCCAAAGAACCGACAGACGTGAACTTTCAGGTAAGGAGAGAAACTCCACTGCTGTTCTCATCCAACTTCATTCTGATGAATCGTTTTGTTCCAGCTCTATCAGGACCAGTTGCAGCTCGTCGCTCCGAGTCCACTGAGCCTCCAGCAGCCAAGTACTGGTTCGGATCTCCTCCCTTTGGGACAGACATGATGCTGGTTCTGAGCTGCTGCAGAACTGGAGGACCACCTGTCGTCCAAACGTCCTCTGACCCTACCCTGAAGTGTCCCCGTTGTACACCGGAACCTCAAAATCTAATGTTAAATTATTTACGGTGGTGAACACCAGAACCGGCTCTTCTGCTGAGACTGACTCGGATCTGAGCTCGGTGCTGGTCCTGGATCACCTCGTTGTTGTTGTCAGGTTTACACACAGCGGCCGGCGGTCTGTAAAACAGGTCCGACGAGTAGCTTCAAGAAGAAAAGATTCGATCAGAATCATTCTCCTGAGAAATGACAGGTCTGTGATAATATTAATGATGATGGTCAGGACTGTTAAAACTCACTGTGTGAACCCACTTCAGAACCTCGGACCAGTTGTGGTACTGTAGGACTCCAGCAGTCCTCACTCCTGGTTCTGGAGGAGTTTTGGCTCACTTTTCTTTCCATTGTTGAAGACTCTGCTTAACTCTGATGGTCCACCACAGCATTAGGTCAGAAGGTTCTGGACTCTGAATGGACCTTTCTTTTTGACCTGATCAGTAGATCAGCTGCTGTGTTTGGGATCATGGTTCTGTTGGACCCAGTTTGGTCCAAGTTTCAGCTGTTGGACAGATGGACTCGTCTCCAGAACCATTTGGTCTAAGAGGAGTTCTGGCCCACTCAGTGACTGACAGGAGCCCAAACCATCAGCCTTCCACCACCATGCTGACAGCTGGGAGGAGCTGTTTGGTGCAGTGCATTCTGGGTAAACATCTGTACTTTGGTTTTGTCCCAGAAGACTTGTGCTTCCTTCACATGAACCCAAGTGGTGCTGCCATGTTGTTTTAGGGAGAATGGGCCATGACCTTTGACCTGCTGGCTGAGGCCTTTGGCATCTGAGCACTGCACAGTCTGACCTTCAGGGTGAATCAACTGTGTAGAATTATGGACTTTAAATGACCTTTGACCCCTCTCAGATTGAGTTTATCTTCAGGTGTAGATCCAGCGTTTTCAGGTGAAATAAATTCTGTAACAATAAAACAGTTTGAAAACAAATCGGGTTTAATTTCCTCCAGATGATTGACAGGAACACGTTTCACTTTCATTTCCAAGAAACTGATGAATTTTGCTGTAATGATCTCCTGCAGCTGGTTCTGGTTCTGGTTCCAGGTCAGCTGCCGGCTCTTCAGAAGAACCATAAAAAACAGCTGAAAGCCTAAAAAACAAAACAAAAAAAAAATGATTTTCTTTACAAACATTTAGTTTGTGGTGATCTCATCTTCAGGTCACTCAGCAGGTTTTTGGGTCGAGGTTCTGTTGATTTTGAGTTTAAGAAAACATCTGGTTCTAGTCTTGGTTCTGTTTTAAAATCTTGTTCACCTTATAACTCTTGTCTGTTAGCATAATATCTTGTGACCCACTGGACAGAACCCTCAAATTTGATTTAAAGTAATTCTCAAAGGACCAAGCCACACCTGGTTCAGCCCAGACTTCTCATCAGGCTCAGAGCACCATTTGTACAGTGAAGCACAGTGGTGGCAGCATCATGCTGTGGTGTTTTCCACTAGCAGGGAAACTACTGACGTCAGAGATCTGAGGCTGGGATGGAGGTCCACTTTCCAACAGGACCATGACACTGAACACACAGCTGAAAATCAATCCACTGGTTAGAAGGAGACCAGTTAAAGGTCCTCACCTGGTCCAGCTGAGAACCTCTGGTTAGATTTAAAGACTTGGACCCAAACAGCTCCGTCGGACCTGAAGGAGCTGGACATGAAGAATGGAGAAAAGGTCCAGGTTAAATGGACCTAGATGACAGAGTAGCACCTACAAAGATCTGTAAAATGAAACAAACAAACAAACAAAAAAAAAAAAAGGCTTTTAAGTTTCAGGTTTAATAAAATATAAAAGTAAAACCAGGATGGACAGACAGCATGAAGTCAGGTGGAAAAATGGACAGCCCTAAACGCTCCGAGTTAGCTTTAATTGAAACCGTTTAGTAAAGGTTTCATTTATCAAGGTACTGTATTATATACTGTATTTTATTTTATTTTTTAAATAAAACTGATTTTTTTTTTTTTACTTCGCTGTCACGGCTTTTATTTTGAAACTCAACGGAAATGACGTCCTCTTTAATCCCGGTCCGCGCGGTGTTTCCTGTCAGTGAAGCACACCTCACCAAACAGAACCGAACCGAATTTCAGTGAACCATGGGGCCGACAGGTGAGTGGTACCTGGACGGGTTTCCCGCCACAGAATCGTTTTTTTCCGTGAAACGATCGCCGTGAGCGGCGGGAAATCTGCGACTCGCGCTGGTGCTAATGTTAGCTTAGCATGCTAACAGTAGAGACAGGTGTCTCAAACTCACCTGGAGGTCCGTTTGGATCGAGGCATGTCGGTTCTGGGCGGAATAGAAAGGAAACATTTAGTGGGTCAGGTCAGGTTGAACTGTTTACAAGAGAATGTTTTTGTTTTATCTGCAGGTGTTTGTAGCACGATGCTAACAGGTGAAGCTAACATTCAACCTTTATTTACCGTTGGTCTCGTTGTGTATCTGTTCCTACCAAACCCAGCCCAGTTGAAGCAGATGATGCTTGTCCTGAACCTGGTTCTGCTAAAGGTTTCTTCCTCATGAGGGAGTTTTTTCTTTCCACTGTCGCCTTCATGCTTGCTCAAGATGAGAGTTCTATGATGGAGTTAAACTCAAAGCAGTCTGCTCCTCACATAAATAATGTTAAATTATTATTTTAAATATGAATGTTTCTGTTAAATTATTATTTTATGTATGAATGTTTCTGTTCAGTGCCCTGAGACGACTTCTGTTGCGACTTGGAGATATAGAAATAAACTGAATTTAAATGAATGTCGCATGGAGGACTGGGACAATGCCTGCAGAGTGTCAGACCAGAATAGTGTCTCCCATTTTAAAAAAGGGAGACCAGAGAGTGTCTTCTATTTACTCATCTCGCCCTCCCCAGCAAAGTTTACTTCAGGGTGTTGGAAGGGAAGGTCTGACCGATTGTCGATCCTCAGATTCAGGAGCAGTGTGGCTTTCATCCTGGTTGTTGAACATTGAACCAGACCTTTACCCTTACTAAGTGTAGAGATGCTAAGGTGGTCATGTTGCCTCTCCAAAACATGTTTTGTGGATCTGGAAGAGGCTTTTTGTTGTGTTCCTTGAGGCATTTTGTGAGGGGTGGGGTGGGGGTGGTATGGGAGTATTGATTGCCTGGAGTGCTTTTTTTCCCAATCTTTATTTATACAGGCTGATCTCATTGAGCCATGAGGACTCATTTACAAGAGGGACCTGTTCCAGACAGAATATATACAATACAGACAAGTACATACTTTTTAGGGCTATCTGGTTCCTGTAGAACCAAAGCAAGAGCTGTGTCTGCATTCATGACACAAAGTCAAGCTTGTTCTCAGTACAGGTTGGACTCTGCCAAGGCTGTGCCATGTCTCCCATCTTGTTTGTGGTGTTCATAGACATGATCTCAAGGTGCAGTCATTGAGAGGAGGGGTTCTGGTTTGGGAACCTCAGAGTCCCATCTTCTTTTTGCGGGTGATATGGTTTTCTGTTGGCATCTTCAGGCCATGACCTTCGTCGTGCACTGGGGTGGTTCGCAGCTGAGTGTGAAGCAGCTGGAATAAGAGTCAATTCTTCTAAATCTGAGGCCAAGATTCTAGACCAGAAATACTTGGAATGCCTCCTCTGGGTAGAGGGCTCTTTGCCTCAGGTGGAGTTTCAGAACCTGGGCATCTTGTTCACGAGTGATGGTAGGATGGAACAGGAGATGGATTGATGGATTAGGGCTTCGTCCTCAGTAATGAAGATGTTGGTTCGGTCAATCATGGTGAAGAAAAAGCTGAGTCAAAAGGCAAAGCTCTAGATTTACTGGTCTGTCTATGTCAGCCCTCACCTATGGTCATGAGGTTTGGATCAGAACCGAAAGAACAAGATCCCGGATACAAGTGGATGAAATGGGCTTCATTCGTAGGGTGGCTGGGCTCAGCTTTAGAATCAGGGTGAGGAGCTCCGTCATCCAGAGGGAGCTCAGAGTAGAGCTGCTGCTCCTCCACCTTGAAAGGAGTCAGTTGAGGTGTTTCATCTGATCTGGACGCCTCCCTTTAGAGAGTTTCCGGACATGTCCCTATAGTAGGAGGCCACAGGGAAGACCCATAATTTGCTGGAGGGATTGTGGATCATCTCTGGTCAGGAAATGCCTCAAGGTCCCCAGAACGAGCTGGAAAGTGTCTCTGGGGAGAGGGAGGTCTGGGTTTCCCTCCTGGTCCTGTTACCTTGGTGACACGACTACAAATAAGCAATAGAAGATGATGTAGCTGTTTCATGTTGTTGTTTTTGTCTCATGTTGTTGTTTTTGTGTCATGTTGTTGTTTTTGTGTCATGTTGTTGTTTTGTGTCATGTTGTTGTTTTTGTGTCATGTTGTTGTTTTTGTGTCATGTTGTTGTTGTCTCATGTTGTTGTTGTTGTTGTTGTCTCATGTTAGTGTGTTGGTTTTAAATGTTGTGTTGTCTAATGTTTTTGTCTCATGTTGTGGTTTTGTCTCATGGGGTCTCATGTGTTGTTGTCTCATGTTAGTGTATCGTTGTTGCTATTGTCTCATGTTGTTGCCTTCTCATAATGTTGTTATCTCAGGTTGTTGTCTCATGTTGTGTTCTTGTCTCATGTTGATGTTGTTGTATCATGTTGTTGTCTCTTCTTGTTGTCTCAGGTTGTTGTTGTTGACTCATGTTGTGTTGTTGTCTCATGTTGTTTTTTGCCTAATTTTCTTGTTGTCTCATGTTGTTGTTCTCATGTTGTTTCATGTTGTGTTGTCTTGTGTTTTTGTCTCATGTTTCTGTCTCATTTTGGGTTTATGTCTCATGGTGTCTCATGTGTTGTTGTCTCATTTTAGTGTATCATGTTGTTCTTGTCATTGTCTAATGTTGTTGTCGTTGTTGCTGTATCATATAGTTGTTGTCTCATGTTGTTGTGTCGTGTTGTTGTTGTTGTTGTTGTTGTGTCATGCTGTGTTGTTATGTCATGTCGTGTTGCTATGTCATGTTGTTGTTGTGTCTTGTTGTTGTTGTATCATGTTGTTGTTGCATCATGTTGTGCTGTTGTGTAATGTTGTGTTGTTGTATCATGTTGTTGTTGTTGTGTCATGTTGTATTGTTATGTCATGTTGTTGTTGTTGTTGTGTCATGTTGTGTTGTTGTATCATGTTGTTGTTGTTGTTGTGTCATGTTGTTGTTGTGTCATGTTGTGTTGGTGTTGTTGTGTCATGTTGTGTTGTTGTGTCATGTTGTGTTGTTGTATCATGTTGTTGTGTCATGTTGTTGTTTTTGTGTCATGTTGTGTTGTTGTGTCATGTTGTTGTTGTGTCATGTTGTTGTTGTGTCATGTTGTTGTTTTTCTGTCATGTTGTGTTGTTGTGTCATGTTGTTGTTGTGTCATGATGTTGTTGTTGTTGTGTCATGTTGTGTTGTTGTGTCATGTTGTTGTTGTTGTGTCATGTTTGTTGGTGTCATGTTGTGTTGTTGTGTCATGTTGTTGTTTTTTGTTGTTGTGTCATGTTGTTGTGTCATGTTGTGTCATGCTGTTGTTGTGTCATGTTGTTGTTGTTGTGTCATGTTGTTGTTGTGTCATGTTATGTTGTGTCATGTTGTGTTGCTGTGTCATGTTGTTATTGTTGTGTTATGTTGTGTTGTTGTGTCATGTTGTTGTTGTGTCATTTTGTGTTATTGTGTCATGTTATTGTTGTGTCATGTTGTGTTGTGTCATGTTGTTGTATCATGTTGTGTTGTTGTGTCATGTTGTTGTTGTGTCATGTTGTGTTGTTGTGTCATGTTGTTGTTGTTGTGTCATGTTGTTGTTGTTGTGTCATTTTGTGTTATTGTGTCATGTTGTGTTGTTATGTCATGTTGTTGTTGTTGTGTCTTGTTGTATTGTTGTGTCATGTTGTTGTTTTATCATGTTGTGTTGTTGTGTCATGTTGTGTCATGTTGTTGTTGTCATGGTGTTGTTGTGCCATGTTGTTGTTGTGTCATGTTGTGTCATGTTGTTGTTGTATCATGTTGTGTTGTTGTGTCATGTTGTTGTTGTTGTGTCATGTTGTGTTGTTGTGTCATGTTGTTGTTGTGTCATGTAGTTGCTGTGTCATGATGTTGTTGTTGTATCATGTTGTTGTTGTGTCAGGATGTTGTTGTTGTTGTGTCATGTTGTGTCATGTTGTTGTGTCAAGATGTTGTTGTTGTTGTGTCATGTTGTTGTTGTCTCTTATTGTTGTTGTGTAATATTGTTGTTGTTGTGTAATGTTGTGTTGTTGTGCCATGTTGTTGTATCATGTTGTTGTCTCTTGTTGTTGTTGTGTCATGTTGTTATGGTTGTTGTTGTTGTGTCATGTTGTTGTTGTTATGGTTGTTGTTGTGTCATGTTGTGTTGTTGTGTCATGTTGTTATGGTTGTTGTTGTTGTTGTTGTTGTTGTGTCATGTTGTTGTTGTTGTTGTGTCATGTTGTTTTGTCATGTTGTTGTTGTGTCATGTTGTGTTGTTGTGTCATGTTGTTGTTGTTGTGTCATGCTGTATTGTGTTATGTTGTTGTTGTTGTTGTTGTGTCATGTTGTTATGTCGTGTTGTTGTTGTGTCATCTTTTTGTGTGTCATTTTGTGTTGTTATGTCATGTTGTTGTTGTTGTGTCATGTTGTTATTGTTGTATCATGTTGTGGTTGTGTCATGATTCTGTTGTGTCATTTTGTTGTTGTGTCATGTTGTGTTGTCATGTCAAGTTGTTGTTGTTGTTGTTGTCTCTTATTGTTGTTGTCTCTTATTGTTGTTGTGTCATGTTGTTGTTGTCTCTTATAGTTGTGTCATGTTGTTGTTATGTCATGTTGTTGTTGTGTCATGTTGTTGTCTCTTATTGTTGTTGTGTCATATTGTTGTTGTTGTTTCTTATTGTTGTTGTGTCATGTTTTTGTTGTTGTGTCATGTTGTCGTTGTCTCTTGTTGTTGTGTCATGTTGTTGTTGTTGTGTCATGTTGTTGTTGTCTCTTATTGTTGTTGTCTCTTATTGTTGTTGTGTCATGTTGATGTTGATGTTGTTGTCATGTTGTTGTTGTTGTTGTGTCATGTTGTGTTGTTATGTCATGTTGTTGTTGTGCCATGTTGTTGTCTCTTATTGTTGATGTGTCATATTGTTGTTGTTGTGTCATGTTGTTGTTTTTGTGTCATGTTGTTGTCTCTTATAGTTGTTGTGTCATATTGTTGTTGTTGTGTCATGTTCTTGTTGTCTCTTATTTTTATTGTGTCATTTTGTTCTTGTTGTGTCATGTTGTTGTTGTTGTTGTGTCATGTTGTTGTTGTCTCTTATTTTTATTGTGTCATATTGTTCTTGTTGTGTCATATTGTTGTTGTTGTGTCATGTTGTTGTTGTCTCTAATTGTTGTTGTGTCATGTTGTTGTCTTTTATTGTTATTATGTCATATTGTTGTTGTTGTGTCATGTTATTGTTGTCTCTTATTGTTGTTGTGTCATGTTGTTGTTGTCTCTTATTGTTGTTGTGTCATGTTGTTGTCGATTGTTGTTGTTGTGTCATGTCGTTGTTGTCTCTTATTGTTGTTGTGTCATGTCGTTGTTGTCTCTTATTGTTGTTGGGTCATGTTGTTGTTGTCTCTTATTGTTGTGTCATGTTGTTTTTGTCTCTTATTGTTGTTGTGTCGAGTTGTTGTTGTCTCTTATTGTTGTTGTATCATGTTGTTGTTGTCTCTTATTGTTGTTGTGTCATGTTGTTGTTGTCTCTTATTGTTATTGTGTCATATTGTTGTTTTGTGTCATGTTGTTGTCTCTTATTGTTGTTGTTGTCTCTTATTGTTATTGTGTCATATTGTTGTTGTTGTTGTGTCATGTTATTGTTGTCTCTTATTGTTGTTGTGTCATGTTGTTGTTGTCTCTTAGTGTTGTTGTGTCATGTTGTTGTTGTCTCTTATTGTTGTTGTGTCATGTTGTTGTTGTCTCTTATTGTTGTTGTGTCATATTGTTGTTGACTCTTGTTGTTGTGTCATGTTGTTGTTGTCTCTTATTGTTGTTGTGTCATATTGTTGTTGTCTCTTATTGTTGTTGTGTCATGTTGTTGTTGTCTCTTATTGTTGTTGTATCATATTGTTGTTGTTGTGTCATGTTGTTGTTGTGTCATATTTTTGTTGTTGTTGTGTCATGTTGTTGTTGTTGTCTCTTATTATTGTTGTGTCATGTTGTTGTTGTCTCTTATTGTTGTTGTGTCATGTTGTTGTTTTCTCTTATTGTTATTGTGTCATGTTGTTGTTGTTTTTGTTGTGTCATGTTGTTGTTGTCTCTTATAGTTGTTGTCTCATATTGTTGTTGTGTCATGTTGTGTTATTGTGTAATGTTGTGTTGTTGTGTAATGTTGTGTTGTTGTGTAATGTTGTGTCATGTTTTTGTTGTCTCTTATTGTTGTTGTGTCATATAGTTGTTGTTGTTGTTGTGTCATGTTGTGTAATGTTGTGTTGTTGTGTTGCAGCTGCAGCCTCTGCTCCTCCTCAGCGGGGCTGACCTCCTGCTCGCCTCCTGCTGGGTGATCGGAGCTGCCTTCTTCTTTCAGCCCTGCTACAACCTGAACACACACTGCTACAACCTGCACACTGTGGAGCAGGTAACACACACAACACACAACAACACACTTTTCAGTGTTCAGATGGACCTCAGCCCGGTCCAGAACCCCCACAGACTGCTGAACTCTGGTTCTGGTTTTAGGGGAAAGTTTTCGGGTTTTCCTTCAGCTGTGAACCTGAATCTAGACCAGGTCCTGCTTCCTCCTCAGACCAGAACGTTTACAGTTGGAAAGTTTCCACTTCCTCCAAAGTAACCTCAAATTAAAAATAATCCAGTCGCCAAAGAGCAACGGACTTGGATTTACGACATCTAACAAATGCTCACAGTGCACAGGCAATATACCTGATGATTATATCCACACACTCTGGTTCTGTCCACCAGTTCAGAGGTTCTGGGTCCAGGTTTGTGAAGACTTGTCTAAATGTCTGAAATGTAAT
>JAVCKU010000059.1:2822337-2838119 GCA_032273985.1 Hypsolebias coamazonicus | reverse complement strand
AATTATTATTTTATATATGAATGTTTCTGTTAAATTATTATTTTATATATGAATGTTTCTGTTAAATTATTATTTTTTATATGAATGTTTCTGTTAAATTATTATTTTATATATGAATGTTTCTGTTAAATTATTATTTTTTTTATATGAATGTTTCTGTTAAATTATTATTTTATATATGAATGTTTCTGTTAAATTATTATTTTTTTATATGAATGTTTCTGTTCAGTCCCTGAGACGACTTCTGTTGTGACTTGGAGCTTTAGAAATAAACTGAATTGAATTAATACAGTACTGTAGTGATAAGTTCAATAACCTGATCGATTAATGATCAGAGTGTTTACTGTGGAAATAAAATATGATTAACTTTAAATTTTTGTAACTTATTTAAAATAAGGCAGAGTTCTTGGTCTGAGATAAATCTGTAAATTAAAGATTAATTTAGACTTTGATCATGTAATGTTTAAAACGTGTACTTTTTGTTTTTCATTCATTCAACCTTTCTACAGTCAAACATTTTGATTGTTTGAGGTTCATTTTAAATGAAATAAACCTTTAAATCAATGTAATGTACGGTGGCCCTGAAGGCCAAAACACCACATACAAGAAGAGAAAATATGTAAAAATATTATTTTATTTTGGCGTCACTGTCCTGTAACATCCAGATCCAGCTCTAATCCTGAGCAGTAGGCTTCTGACCTTTGACCCCGTCTCACCTGTCTCTGTCCTGTCCCCCCAGGTGCGGTGGTGTTTGGCAGCCCGGTGCCAGTCTGTGCTGAGAACCGGCTCCGTTGGGACCTGGGCCCCGAGCGGATCCAGCAGCTGTCCGACGAGCTCATCAGCAGAACCAAGAAGGTCTACGACAGCGTGGGAGCCCTGGACCTGGACAGGGTCTCCTTTGAGAACACGCTGAAGGCCCTGGCTGACATGGAGGTGGAGTACACAGGTGAGCTGCTCAGTGGACCTCCTGGTCCTGACCCGACTCTGAATGAGTGAACGGAAATGTCAGACATGAAAGTTGTCTGCTCCTGATCCAAACCTCAGACGTCTTTGAGAAGCTGCTTAAAAACCTGTGCAGAACTTTAACGCTGGGTCAGAACCAAGGCTCAGGTCTGGGTCAGAACTTGAGTTTATCTGAGCAGAAACAGGAAGTTAGACCCTAAACTGCAGCAGATGTTCTGAACACAAGCTGAAGTTAGCGTGAAGCTCATTTACAGCCAAGGCTTCTGCTGCTAAAGAGAAATAAAGCTGAAACCATCCAACATGCATCCAACTGTTCATCCAACCCTCCAACTAACATCCATCCAACCAACCAATCATCCATTCATTCATCCAATCATCCCTCCATCTATTCGTTCATCCAACTCCATCCATTCGTTCATCCAACCATCCATCCATCCATTCAGTCATTCATCCCTCCATCCATCCATCCATTCATTCATCCCTCCATCCATTCATTCATCCATCCCTCCGTCCCCTGTAGGTTCTTGTACGTTCAGATCCGGATCAGCAGGAAAACAAAAACTTTGGTTTTGTTGCAGGAGTTGAACTGGTTTTAGTTTCCAGAGAAACTGGAGACTACGTCTTTAGTTCTGGTTCTGACCCGGTTGTTAACTTCATTTTTGTCAGTTCTGTTCACAGAACACTTCAGATCCGGTCTCAGTCTCCTTCTTCTGGTCTCACTGTGAGATCCTATGGGACTGGGGTGCTAATGTGGAACTGCTGAGGTCTTCTTTGGTTCTGCGGTGCCGGCTCCATTCATGGTTCTTGAAGGAGTAGAAGAGTCCGAACGAGGGACTCGTCTCTGCGAGCCTGTTGTGGATCAGTTTCTGGTTGGGTTTTTGATCCATCATTGTCTTAGTCCAGTTTCTGAACCAAATCTGGATCTTAAAGTCCCCCTAAAGTTCAGAGGTAATCAGTTCTGACTCAAAAACCAGGAACAGCGGTCTGACGTGGATCAGTTTTCACAAAGTTCTGATTGAAACCAGAACAAAGTCAAGACTCTTAAGCGAGTGGTTGGAGCAGTAAGATTTAACATTTATTGAGTTTTATTTCAAATCTTCTGACGTGTCTGCAGCTGAACCTGAAAAGTTCAAGCACGTGGACATGGGAGGACTGGGCCCGGTGGTTCTTTGTGTCTGTGGTGGAGCTGAGTCAGCTGGGTCCGGTTTGTGAGTGAAACCTCGTCAGCACTTTGTGGAGGAAAGAGCTGAAGCAGCTGCTGCTTTGTTCTGATGCTGGACCCCCAAAAAACTGATCCAGTACCTGAGCCGTCCTCTTGACGCCCAAAATTGATTCAGGACCTGAACCCTCCTGTCCCCAAGACCTGATCCAAACTGTCCGGTACCAGTTAAAAACATAAAATATTATTTATTACAAATCAATAATTTTATTCACAAATCAAATATTTTATTACAAATAAGACTTTTGACAAAAATCAAGACTTTTGTTCAAAATTGTTTCCAATTAATTAAAGTTTTAATGGATGGCGGGGGTTGGATCTACATCCCTGACCAGATCATTTTTGTTTTCTGCTGTTTATTTTTTATGAATCTGTATTTTCCATGGACAGGTGGTCCTCCAGCGCCCTCTGCTGGTCCACACAGGAAGTTCTGGTGTCGCATGTTTGTACAGTAGTCCCTCGTTTATCGCGGGGGATCTGTACCCTGAAGCCCTGTGATAAGTGAAAAGCTGTGAAGTAGGAATAGTAGTACAAGTAGTAAGTAGTAGTTTATTTAACCCTTCCCGCACATTTACAATATTCTAACTAATGTTTCTAAGCTCTGAGCGCGAGATCGTGACACGCTGCAGGAGGAAGTTTGTCCTGCAAACTAATTTAAAATAATTTATTTTAAATAAAAATGTCATGCCGATCGTGCAGCTCATCCATCAATCAGCCAGTTGTGTGTCATGTCCATTTCTTATTTTGAAAAACCACAATAGAGCGAGTCCGCGACAAACCAACCGTGAAGTAATGAGGGACTGCTGCATTAATTAAATTCTGTTTGTTTCCATCGCTCCGAGTCACAACAGAAGTCGTCTCAGAGCACTGAACAAAAACATTCACAAAAATAAAAATCAATTAGTAAAGATCTCTATGGAAGGATCGTCACTTCATCTGTCGCTCATTCTGAGCAAGCACAAAAGAGACAGTGGACAAGAAAAACTCCTTTTAACAGGAAGAAACCTCCAGCAGAACCAGACTCAGGACAAGCGACCATCTGCTCTGACCGGCTGCTTTGAGAGGACAGGAAGGAGAAACAAACACAGAATGACAGGTCCAGATGTTGGTCCAGATGTACCTGAAAGATAAAAACGTTAGGATATAAAAATAATGACAAATACAAAACAGGTGGAGCAGAGGAAGTAAAGAAGCAGCAGAGAGAAGAAGTGTGGTCAGTTTGTCCTCCAGCAGTCTGAGACTACAGCAGCAGAACTAAGGGACAGCTCAGGAAACCCAAGCCGACCCTAACTGTAGGATTTATCAAAAAGTCTTCAAACTGGACAATGTGTTGGTCTCATGGACAGAAACTGGAAGTTGGTTCCACAAGAGAGGATTGGTGTTACCTGTGCAGGTAAGCACATCCTGAGCCAGTGTGTAACTCCGCCCCCTGTGTTTTTTTTTTTTTATCTCCACCCTCTGCGTCTCAGTCCAGAGGAACATGTTGGACTTCCCGCAGCACGTGTCCCCCTGCAAGGAGGTCCGGGCGGCGAGCACCGAGGCCGACAAGCGCCTGTCCGAGTTCGACGTGGAGATGAGCATGAGGGAGGACGTCTACCAGAGGATTGTCACTCTGGAGGTGAGCTGATGTCACGGGGCTGTCCACCACCAGTCTGCACGCAGGTGGAGGACACTCTGTTGGTCCCTGTTCTCAAAAACTGGAGCTGGTCCCCCTCAGTCTGAGAGCAGGTGTAGAACGGTCCAGCTTGACTTCCTGTTGAGTAAAGTGTAAATACAAACAGAACAGATTTATTAATCTTATAAACTCATATTTTAATAAGACGTAAACACAGGAAACATTTAGAATAGTTTCATTTTAGGAAAAAACATTTAGTTTATGAACTGAAGTTGTTCCAGGAGCAGAAGAACATTTAGAGGTGAATTATCAGCAGCTCAGTCTGAGGACAGAAGTAAAGGTTCTTCACTGGTTAACTGGACATCATTAACTTCACACAGACTCTTCCACTGGAACATTTTCATCTTTAAATCACTTCTTGGTCTGCTGCCTTCATACATCTCCTCCTAAATGTCACTGCGTGAGTGCAGCTACAGCGTGCGCTCTCAGGACATTATTACATGTAGTGTTTTCTCAGTGCGGAATGAACATGGCAAAATGGCCTTCTACTCTGCTGCTGTATCCTGGAACACCTTGCAAAAAGATCTGAAGCTCTCGACCTTGACATGTCTAAGGGATTTTAAACATCTGCTACGTTCATGGCAAAACCCAACACAGACATGTTCCTGTTTTGAGTATTTTATGCCGCTTTATAATGTAGCTGTGTTTGTTTCATTTTTATTTAATTTCTTCTATTTACTTTTCATTTTATATGCTTTTTAAATGATTGTCTACTGTTGTCACGTGTGTTCTTGGTTTAAAACAGGTCTCTCTCGTAAATGAGTCCTCGAGGCTCAGTGAGACTAACCTGTAAAGGCTGAATGAAAGTGCTCATACAGAATGAAACTGGACTCTCGTTCTTGTTTCTTGAAGACGTTTTCTTCTCACTGAAAGCCTTCAACAGAAGAATACTTTTGGATATATTTTACTAAAGCACTATCATGTTCCACATACTGATAAACAACGTTCAGCTGAAAAATGTAACCTTTATTTCTGTCATATTATCTTGTTCTCATGTCACAGGGCCACCAAACCTAGATGTACGTTTTCAGTGTATCTCAAAATATGACATTCATTTTAAACTACTTTATTATTTTTTTTTCTTTTGGCTGCTCCCTTCTTCAGGGGTCACCACAGCGAACTAACTCACCAAAAGACTTGGCAATTATTTTAACACCGGATGTCCTTCCTGACACAACCACAGACCACCGAGCTACCACAGCCCTCTGTATGGAGCAGAGAGCTGCCATCTAGGGTGGGGAGCAGATGGTGGGGGTTAAGGGCCTTGCTCAAGGGCCCAAAGTGGGGCAAATGAGGGTGGAGGCAGGTTTGGACACTTCATTTATCCTATCTACACTTTGATGTTGTCAGTACCAGGAGTTGAACCAGGGATCTTCCCATCGCAGTCCCACCTTCTCTAGCCTCTGCGCCACCACTCCCTCATTTTTAAACTACTTTAATTATCGTGATAAAACATTTTTAACATCTCTGTTATGTTGACACAACCAAACAATTGTTTCTGGGTCACAATGTGTTTTTTTCCATGGCTCCATCTGGTTTTATTCTTCTGCTTGGTGGACAAACTCTTCCCAGGAGGTGTGAAGGCATTTGGTTCCATGTTAGCCACAGCTGTAAGGGACCGAGGGAGAGTCATCACTGCAACACAACTTGGTCAGTCATCGTAATTACATAATTTAGATGTCAAGTTGTTATAAAATTCAGTGCACCTTTACTACATTTAAAATAAAACTACTCATTTCTCATGAGCTTGTTTGTTGGATTTGAATCAATGAAGCTGGCTAGTAATAGAAAGTGATTGTTTGTAATGTTTCTAATAAAAAAAACTTGTAAAAACATCAAAAAGTGAGAGTTTGTGTTTCAGCAGTGTGTTATGCAAGTTACTGGCTCTCACTTAAAACACACACACACACACACACACACTTAATACCCACCTCCACCCCCACCCCCACCCCCACACACTGTAAATTGATGCAGAACACACACCAAAAGTACCTTGGCAGGATTAAGCAATGTGCACATTGTTTGTGAGTCATGCTCCACAGAACCAGCAGGCTGTGGTTTGAATTTTAAGTGAGGTATAATTGGAAGCTGCAGCAGGCTGCGTCTGACCTGTGTTTGAGGTGAGCGCTTGGAGTCTGGGTGGTGATAGCATGACGAACAAGAAGTGTGGCCTGAAATTTTGAAGCAGTGCAGATCAACACTTGACACTGCTTATTCACACGTTTTGCGGACGTTACCATCAGATGACCTTTCTCAGCATTCAAACAGATAAAGTGTTGTCTTGTTCTACTGCAAACCCCTTAATTAGACATGGAACATACATTTTCACCTTGATATATGTTGATATTTAATTGCCAGAGAGTAGATGACTGTTATTTGGGGGGTCATATGAAGATTTAGTAAACATTTATGAAGTAGCTTTTAAAGAGCACACTTAAAGTTTCTCTGTTCTGATTTTACATTTAATTTAACTAAGTGAATGTTCAAGAATGCTGAGAATGTCCTTGTTCGTAATTATTAATGATGTTGCAATTTTCCTGTGATCATTGGTTGACAATTCTGTTATCCCACTAGTTTCATCAATTTTGTTTCCTTGTTTTCTGGAAAAATATTTTTGTCTACTTGTGATTTAGTGATGTTGCATTGTTCAGTGTTTCTGTCTCAACTCTTGAAAATTATTTTTTTAGTGATATGTCAAGTTAAACATGCAACTCTGATGGTTTGGGTGTTGTCTGTTGTGACATTTTCAGTTTAGGTTAACTGCTAACTTGACCGTTTTAATATTTGGCTAAAACAGAGTCCTTTAGCTTTGCTGTGAGTTTGAATTATGTTCCAGTTATCAAAATAAATTTGTTTTTGTTACTTTGAAATAACTAAATGTTGACCATTAAATTAAGAGAAAAAAGTAATATTTTGAGATGTTAATATGATGAATCCAAATAATATCATGTAGGTCGAAATGTTAGGATGGAAATAAGTGTCTTGTGATCTCTTGTTACCATAAAGAAGAATGAGACAATCAAAGTGAAACGTCCATCCATTATCTTTAACCCACTTCTTCCATTTTGGGTCACTGGTGCCCATGTCCAGCAATCACTATGTGAGGAGCGGGATACACCCAGGACAGGTCTCAAGTCCATCACAGGGACATATAGAGACAAATGAGACAAACACTCATTCACTCTCTCATTCACACCTAGAGACAATTTAGAGTTACCAATCAGCCGAACATGCATGTTATTGGTCTGTGGGAGTACCCAGAGAAAACCCACGCATGCACAGAGAGAACATGCAAACTCCACCCAGATAGGCCCACCGGACTGGGATTTGAACTGGGGACCTGCTTGCTGAGAGGCAACAGCTCTACCAGTTGTGCCACCGTGCTGCTGCCCCCAAACAGAAACAATTCCCTCAAATATGTTTAAACAGTGAGAAGTAAATGACAGATAGATGAAGCTAAGGGAAAACAAAACAAACCCTTGGAAACATTGCTGCAATTACAGTATGTTTTTAATATCCACATAATTCTCTCTGGCATGAATTTATAGCCCACAGTGGCATGAAAAAAAAAATTGCTCTGAGAAATACAAAGTAAGTGTGCTCATTAGAGATCACTTTTTGGAAACCAATCTGCTTTGAGTTTTCTTCTGGTAAATGTGCAAACTGTACGTTTAATAGTGTGACCTGTGATGAGTCATTATTGCTTCCCCTGCTGACTTCCACTCTTTACTGCCCTCATTACTGCCATACAGTCGTTCAAAATAAGCTTGAAACAAATTTTTCACATTTAGAGTAGAGGTAAAAGAGACTTCTGTAAAGCCATCAGTTCAATTTTTGGGAAAAGTTTCAAAAATCTTCTTTAGTCATAAACAACTTGGACACCACATTGCAATTAAAGAAGTCCTGCCTGGGATTAAAAAAAAGAATCATTAAAAAATCATTGAGATACTGAAAGTTGATGTATAAGGAATTACTCTGGGCGGACTCATTACAAAATTTTGCACCCCTGACTATTTAATAATGAACCCATGAGCTAGTATGAAGCCACATGTTCCTTTTATTCCTGACTGATTTATGAAGCAGTAACACACACACAGTCCATGCAGACATCAGGGTCCCAACTGGAGCTTCATCTAAGGACACTGGCGGGGTCACTCAGCCACCTGGCATGGTGAATAAACGAAATCTGATACAGTTCCTACTATGACGTTTTTATTTGGATGGCAAGTAAGAAACACAGTCATACTTCTTTGTGAAAGTGAATAAACGAGTACATCATGGACATCAGAGGGCCTAACTGCTTACAGTTGGAAGAGAACGAAAGCTTTTTACCATCGGTTTGCAGATGGGAAACAGATGGTGTCCTTAATCTTAGTGCAGCGCAAAAAGTTTTAACCCCAAATATGGCAGAAAAGTCAGATTTTATTTATTTTAGTTTATTTTTTAGAGCGGCGAGTGTGTCTTGAGGCGATGTAACACATAATGAAGTGGAGACTGTGTTTAATCAGAAAATTTTTATTTTAGAAGTTTCTTCACTGTGCAATAGTAGAAGCAAATTAGGTTTTGAGTGAAATACAACGGATATCTCCCAAAATGGCTGTATAGTACAAAGTAAATGGACTGTACTTATGTATTACCTTTCTATCTCGTCAAGACACTCAAAGTGCTTTACAACACAATTTGTGCCCTCATTTACCCATTCATACACTCTACTAGATCTCTACAAAGCTAACTGAACAATTAATTCTAAAGAGACTAATCAAAGCTTTGTCACATTCATACACCAATCGGACACACATCGGAGGCAATGAGGGGTTCAGTGTCTTGACCAGGGAGACTTGGGCATGTGACTGCTGGTGGATTTGAACCACCAACTCTTGCATTGTAGAACAACTGCTCTAACCACTCAGCCACAACCACCCAGTATATAGTCTATAGTCTATAGTACAATTAGAGAAAATGTATTTCATTGATCACTCAATATGCTCAGTGGGAAGTAAATGGCACTATAAGTGAAAAAAGGCATAATCACATGGAATGTTAAAAAGACTTCAAAACAAACAGAGTGATTTTGTTTATAGGCCGGTATTTACCAAAGATCAGAAATAATTCAATCATAGTTGTCAAATTTACAGTGGATTTGATGAAACACAACACTAATTCAACAAGTCCGACACAGTCGTGAACTGATAAATGCACTTCGGCAGAGCTCTGATATGGTCTGCCTCAACAGATATTTGTACCAGTAACTCATTAGCTCCTAAGGAATTTTTTTGGGGGGCCAAGATACATAATGAATTTTTTTTTGGGCCAAGAGACATAGGCCATCATGTCTTATAGATTACAGAAGTACCTCGATACTTGGTGGTTCGTTTTTCGTGGACTCGCTGTCGTGGTTTTTCAAAGTTAAACTGGACATAACACTCAATGGCTGATTGATAGATGAGCTGCATGATCGGCATCAAATTTTTATTTAAAATAAATTGTTTTAAAATTATTTAGCACAGTGTGCTTCCCACAGCTGTGGGAGAAGATTCCTCCTGCAGCTGAACAGCTGATCTCTGTGCAGAGCTGAGAAGTGTGCGTGGCTGAGAGTGGAGCCAGAGGTAAAGAGCTGAAATCATGACAGTCTGTGCTCTTAGAGCATTTAGAGTTTAGAAACATTGTTTAGAATATTGCAAGAGTGTGGGAATGGTTTTAAACTCACATATACACTATACACTATATACTCTCTTGTAAATGAATCCTTGAGGCTCAATGAGAACAACTTGCCTAAAAAAGGTTGATATATATATATATACAGTATATATATGCTCAAATAAACTACTTACTACTTGCACTACTATTCCTACTTTGCGATTTTTCACTTATCGCAGGGCTTCAGGGTACAGATCCACTGCGATAAATGAGCGACTACTGTAAAGGTAAAAATCTGCATTTTATCAGCTGCACTTTGATTAATTGGAAAAACTGAACATGTTTAAATAACTGACAAAACTAAGAAAACCACAACATAAAATATTAAACACCTAGTTGGGAGAATAAAATAATTACATAATAATTATATACTGTATATTAAAAACTTGTTTTCATTTCAATAGTTTTTAGTCAAGAGAAAAAAGACACCTATTTTAACTACCGGGTAGATAAAACATAAAAATTGAAACAAAACTAGAAAATGGGCAAGATCCTTTTTTTCTTATATTGATTATAAAAGATGATGAACGATCCATCCATCCATCCATCCATCCATCCATCCATCCATCCATCCATCCATCCATCCATCCATCCATCCATCCATCCATCTTTATTTGCGTCTTCCATTTAGGGTTGCAGGGGGTCACTGGTGCCCATGTCCAACTGTCACTGTGCTAGAGGTGGGGGGCACCCTGGACAGGTCTCCAGTCTATCACAGGGATTTATAGAGACAAACGAGACAAACAGCCATTAACTCTCTCACTCACACCTAAGGAAACCGGAGTACCTGGAGAAAACCAACACATGCACAGAGAAAACATGCAAACTCCACCCATAGAGGTCCTCGGCCGGTATTCAATCCGGCACCAACTCTGTCACCATGCTGCCATAAAAGAGAAGAAACAATTTCTGAATAAATATAAGTGGTGCACAAAAGGAGAATGCTCTCTAAGCATGGGGCGGAATATGACTGTATGAATTTTCCAGGCGGCCATTCTAGTGAATTTGTTTTACCTTTGACAAATAATTGTTTGCCGCTCCAAATCTGATGATCTTCTATGTTGTTTGAAAATGAGAAATGCACTGAAACAACTAGCACGCTTGCTAGTACAACTCTTATTTGTTGACACCTTGCAATATCATATTTGTGAAATAGTATTATAAATTAATTATACAGTAAGAAACTTGCCTTTAAATTAGTTTAGTTCTGTGAAAGACTAAGAAAAAAGTTTATCTTGTTCTTTGCCACACCGTGTGTGTGTTACTGATAAAGGATCTGTTTAGCACTGCCATGCAACCTTTCAGACACAACTCCACGCCCAACCCCCAATCATTGCCACACACCCCCTCTTCCCACAGTGGGACCTTTGTTTAAGTGGTACGCAGTGTGAAAAGAGAAGAAATGGGAAAAAGAATACATTTGTTCCATCCTCTTCTCAATGCTGCTGAATAGACCCCTGTTTGACAGGGAATAAGCCTTGGATGGACTGAGGGTTGTAAACCCTATTAATCCCCCGGCATTGCCTGAGTAATCATCCGACCTTGTCTCTCTCCAAACCACATGTTGATTTACGTTCCCACGCAAGGCAATCTGTTTCACATGTTGTGCTGCTTGCACTTTGGAGAAATTACAAACTTTCCATTTCAAAGTAGGGCCAAATGCAAGAAATTTCAAAATGAGCATGTAGATAAAATCTAAATGGAGAAAATAAAACAGAAAAAAACATTAATGCACTTTGTGTTAATATTGTCTTTCAAATTTATCAAAAAAAGTTCTTCACAAACACTTGGTTGGGTGTATTTGTTTCAAAACCTGTGTGTGTGTGATCACTTTCCAAGGTTGAGTGCAATGACTTGAGGTCAGTGTTTAATAGAGACTTTGAGGTACTTTCCCCAAGATGAGATCCTTTCAGTGTTTATAAACAGTTCTGAAGTGTTAATGTTCAATGACTGATTAGTTATCAGCTTTCAGCAAAATATTGCAAATGCATCCTCCCAAATGAGTGGCATACTTTTTGGAAACCACAGTTTTTCCACTAGTATCAACCCATACACATTTTCCTGTGTTTTAGAAGATACATACATCTCTCATCTTTGCACACGCTCAGTGTAAACACTGTTTGAAGGCTGTTAATTGCTGAGAGTGGTCAACTGAGGGGGTTGAGGTTTTAGAATCAGGACCACCCCCACATAAGGCACCAGAGCAGCCAGGAAGGCATCCCACCTAAACCTAAAATGAACTCAGGGATTGTGTCATAGGACAGTCCACAGCTGCTCCTGTTTCCCATTGAGGTCCCCCAGGATGTGAATGCATGGAACATTTGGATTTTATATAAACATTTAGCTATTTCACAATTATCTCCTCGCTCGTGTTCAGCAGCAGTAACAAACTTTCTGCACAATGTGCCTTTGTTTCCTTTTAAAACACAACAGATTCAAATTATATCCCTCCAGCAACATTTATCCTGACGGCATTTGTAACCAGCCTAAGATTGACAAATGGCTGCCACTGTGGAAATATCAGAGTCTGCACTTTCAGATGGAGAAGAGACATTTTTCCAAAGTGAAATGGATTATAAAGCTCAACCCTGATCCAGGAGTTGTCCTGCAATCCCATCCAAGAAAGTTCAGGTCATAGCCTGTAGCAGTCCAGAAAAACTGCTTCAAACACAGCAATATGAATTGGATCAAGTGTGACGTTCAATTTAGGCCCATTTCCTTTCATTTTCCTCACATTCTGTTTTCTTTCAACCCTTTCTTATATCCTTTTTTTTCTTCTTCTTTGTCACAGTGTTCAGAGGTCTTACTGAACTCTGGGTGGTGACAGATGCTGTGAATATTTTAGGTTAGGCCTAAAACTCCATTATTTTGACACAATTCTCTAAGGAGTTCAAATCAGAGCAGATAAATGGGCTTCTTAATTATGAAAAGAAGGAAACACAAGAGTACCGATCCATCTTTCACACAGAAGCTTATCATTTTTTAACTTTAGTTATCATTATAAAGGAAACATGCTTTAAGTTTTACTACTGTACATTAAAAATGTACAAAAATGGGCAACCAGATTAAAAAAAAAGAATGCATTGACAACACACTGAACACAATATAAACGCAATGCTTTTGCTTTTGCTTTTGCTCCCATTTTTTATAAGCTGAAGTCAAATATCTAAGACTTGTTTTATGTACACAAAAGGCCTTTTTCTTTCAAATATTGTTCACAAATTTGTGCAAATCTGTGTTAATGAGCACTTCTCCTTTGCCAAGGTAATTCATCCACCTCCCAAGTGCGGGATATCAAGATGCTGATTAGATAGCATGACTATTGCGCTGATGTGCCTTAGGCTGACCGCAATAAAAGGCCGCTCTAAAATGTGCAGTTTTATCACACAGTACAATGCCACAGATGTTGCAAGTTTTGAGGGAGCAGCAATTGGCATGCTGACAGCAGGAGTGTCCACTAGAGCTGTTGGCTGTGGATTGAATGGTACTTTCTCCACCATAAGCTGTCTCCAAAGGCATGTCAGAGAATTTTGCAGTACATCCAAACAACCTCACAACAGCAGACCACTTGTAACCACACTAGCCCAGGACCTCCACATCCAGCATCTTCACCTCCAGGATAGTCTGGGACAAGGCACTCAGACAGCTGCTGCAAAAATTGGTTTGCATAACCAAAGAATTTCCACCCAACCTGTTGGAAACTATTGCAGGGAAGCTCATCTGCATACTCGTTCGCATCAGGGTCTCCACCTGACTGCAGTTTGTCATAAGTGACCTGAGTGAGCAAATGCTTACAACTGATGGTGTTGGAGAGGTGAGGTGACCTCTTTATGGATAAATCCCAGTCTTCACTGTACAGATGGCAGATTGCATGAATGGTGTCGTGTGTGAGCGGTTTGCTGATGTAAATTTTGTGAACTGAGTGGCCCATGGTGGCGGTGGGATCATGGTATGGGCAGCTGTATGTTATGAACAATGAACACAGGAGTTCGTGTTACACATGGTCTGCGGTTATGATGTCGGTTGGATGTACTGCCAAATTCTCTGAACATGGACATTCATACAGTCAGCGTGTAGATTGCACATGCCACTCCCTCAAAACTTCTGACATGTGTGGCATTGTTGTGTAATAAAACTGCACATTTTAGAGTTGCCTTTTATTGTGGCCAGCCTAAAGCACACCTGTGCAATATTTATGCTGTCTATTCAGCGTCTTGATATGCCACAACTGGTGGAAGGATTATCTCATCAAAGAAGTGCTTATCAGTGTAATGTGTAGTATTTGCACTCATCATGATCAAAAGCTTTCCTGCTGGAACATTCTGCAATGTCCAGTCTTTTGCTGATGTTTGTGATGTGTGCCATTAATTGTCCCATGTAATCACTCTTACCAGTCAGTGAGGAACAGAAAAAAAAAATAGTTTTTTTTATATGATATTGATATGATAGAGATGACATGATATGGTGACGTGTCTTCAAGCAGAGTCCTTGACTCAGAGCCACTGTTTCCTGTCTGCAGCAGACCTTTTGATGACAGCTTGGACACGGAGGGGATGGGCTGAGGGCTGGGCTGGAGTTTATTCTATATACTTGTTTGATTCAGAAGTTAGAGCAGGTCAGCGTTTCAGACGGATGAGTGCACTGATAACAGTGTAATCTTGTAATTACATTTAATGCTTTGTGAATGCTGTACTGCTCTAGAAAGCTTGGTAAATAAAACTGATGAACTACATCTTGGTCTGTTTGGGAATCTCCTTTTTTCCATTCATGCTTATTAACACCTTTAAACAAATTTGTGAACAATATTTGAGCGAAAAAGGCCTAATGTGTACATGGAAACATTTTTAGATTTTGATTTCAGCTCATGAAAAATGGGGGCAAAAAGAACTGTTGCATTTATGTTTTTGTTTACTGTATAAGTAGAAAACTGAACTGAGAGGACACCAAACAAAGAGGACAACTAAGTGTTGATGCTTAGCAGCAGTGGAAGAAATGAAATAGTAAGAGACCACCTGTGCAATTTTACAAGAAGTCCATAAACATGTCATGGAGTCAGTGAAGGAATTAAAGAGAAAGTCAAGTCTCATGTTAAACCACGAAACAGACATAGTTTAAACATTGTGTATAAAATCTGAGATCCAGCACAACTTAGTGCCAATTATTTGGACGGCTGATACGTTTAAGTCTCACAGAGGTAGAATAGGATTCAACACATCTGTAAAATGAAGTGGAGTTGGAATAATTTGTTTTATCCATCCATCCATCCATCCATCCATCCATCCATCCATCCATCCATCCATCCATCATCTTCCGCTTATTCCGAAGTTGGGTCGCGGGGACAGCAGCTTGAGCAGTGACGCCCAGACATCTCTTTCCACAGCCGCCTCTTTTAGCTCTTCTGGGATGATTTCAAGGTGTTCTCAGGCCAACTGAGAGACACTCTCTCCAGCGTGTCCTGGGTCTTCCCCGGGGTCTCCTCCCAGATTGACATGCCCAAAGCACCTCCCTAGGGAGGCACTCAGGGAGCATCCTTAGCCTTAGCCTGAACCACCTCAACTGGCTCATCTTGATGTGGAGGAGTAGCGGTTCTACTCTGAGTCCCTCCCGGACAACTGAACTCACCCTATCGCTAAGTGAGAGACCAACTGCCCTGTGGAGGAAATATTTCAACTGCCTGCATCTGCGATCTCATTCTTTTGGTCACTACCCAGAGCTCGTTTTAGAATTTGTTTTAGTGAAGCTAAGATAATTTTTTTTTATATTTTACTTGAACCAACCACTTTTTTTACAGCTGCTTCACCATGCTGTCCTACTTACATAAGAATAAAAATTAGAACTTGGTAACACTCTGCAAAAAAGTTAATGTGATAAAAGTAGTTGGTTCAAGTAAACTATATATATAAAAAAATAGAATCTTTATTCTCATTGTAACTAAATTATTGTAACTGTAATTAAAGCAACGTTATAGACATCCTTCCATCCATCTATTAACTTTACACACTTCTTCCTTTTCAGGTTGCAGGGGTCACTGGTGCCCATATCCAGCTGACACCGTGTGCAAGGCAGGGTACACCCTGGACAGGTTGCAAGTCCATCACAGGTTCACATAGAGACAAATAAACATTCTCACTCTCACCTATAAATTTAGAGTTACAAAGTACCAATTGGCTTAAGATGCATGTTTTTGGTCTGTGGGAGGAAACCAGGGCACCCGGAGAAAACCCACGC
>JAVCKU010000059.1:2755943-2766959 GCA_032273985.1 Hypsolebias coamazonicus | reverse complement strand
GTGCATAAAGCATCAGTGGCTGCCAAACATTTAAAATAACATGTAACAAGAAACTTTTTAAAATATTTAATCTTCTCTGGGTTTTTTTTTTTTTTTTTTGAGGATGTATTTTCTTGTCATAAAAATAATAAAAATGAAGTTGCTTTATTATAATTATTGAGCAATGGAAATTATTTGAACTACAGCCCTGTGGAGCTCACAAAGCACTGAAACTCACTGCTGTGTTATGGTTTAACCCAAACATGCTTTTCTTGTAAAGGTCCTGTTCTCCACCTTTGGCCTTGCATGCCGTGCACGCCTCAGAGAAGATGTTCACATCATATTGTCTTCCAGCCACACTTTTAACTTCAAACACTTGCTCGCTCTTGTGTCTCAGGAGGAATGAAGGCACCACAGCAGCCGGTCCTCTCTGCCTTGCTGTGGTTAACTATGGCCGCAGGCTGGTGCACCTCCCTGTGTCTCCTGATACCATGGCAGACATGGTGGAGAGGGTGTCCTGTAGCCCCACAGCCCCCAGTGAGCCATGTCCCTTCACTGGGGATCGTCCACAGGTTGGTGCAACACAAATAGATGATAATTAAGAAAAGTGCATTAAAGAAAATAAACTTTCGTGAGTTATGAAAATAATTTTGAGTTGCATCATCAAACGCTGAGTCCAAAAAATGTTTTCAACTCTACAAGTTTGTGCAGGGAATTAGTTGCTCTGCCCATGTGTGAAGAGTGTCCTCCCTGTTGAAATGGTGATGTCGAGCTCAAAGGAACAATGCGCTGGATTTACTTTATTATGAACAAAGCCTTTGTCTGAGGTGCTCACATTCTGAACTGGTGTCCAGAGTCCAAGAGCCGCTTTGAACTTTCAGGTCAAAGACATCACAGAACCGACGCGCTGCTTCACATTCATCTTGTATCTCACACAGGAGGTCCACCACATTTGTCCTTTTGAGTGTCCTCAGTTTCTTCAGAGGACTGAACCATAAGTCACCTCAAGACTTTTATGCAGAACAGAAGTGAAGAACTGCGATTGTTCCCACTTGTTCGCTTTACTTCCTGTTGCTGCAAAGAACCGAAATGTCTCTTCCAATCAAAACAACAGATTACATAAAAAACAGCATCAAACTTCAATTAAATGACAGAAAAAGGCTTTAGCTATATCAATAGAAGGGTGGGCTTGAATATGAAACCCTTGGTCATGAAATATGCAGAGCATGCCCACCACAGAGAATGGCTGAAAACACAGGTTCTTTTGATGTTAAGTCCTTTGGTTGTGCATGTCTTCATTCAACTAGCCTGTGGATGTTTTAACCTTCTGTAAAACTTGCTGCTGCACCCCCCCCCACCCCCCCACATCAGAGTAATGTGGATCTTCTTCACTTCTGCCCATGATTTTTATTTCATGAACACTAGTTTTTTTTTTTCCTTTGCCGAGCTTCATGCACGCCCGCTGTAGCATTTACTATTCTTATTCAATATCCTTTTATGATTGTTGATAATGTTGTCAGGCACTTTCATGGCCTCACTAAGGTTGCATTTATTGTTGGCTGCCTTTTTTAATCCTCAACCGTGTTTTGACTTGGAAAACTTATAGGGTACAAAAATGCAAAGGCTTTGTATTTAAAAGGAAATGCATTCTTTGTGCACAGACAGATGCGCTCCGTTTCAAACAAAGTAATACAAATGGGACTGATAATCAATAAGGCACAGAAGACGCATCCTTTGACTGCAGGCTGTTGATCAGATGAGCCAGTGTGTGTGCTGTGCTGCAGTACTGACTGTTAGAGTTTTGATGATCCAGTCTCAGATGAGAGGAAACGTATCAGAGCATCGAGCATCACGGAGCGGAGATGAAACACAATGCCTCACATGGCAGCGCAAATAATTACAGACAAATATTGTCTTCACTGCAGCTACCCCCGTCGACGTTTCCATTTAATGTGCTGAGATCTCTGTGGAAGTGTAAGGACCAGGCAATGTCCCAGCAGTTGATCTGGGCACCGCTGGTCTTATAAGCTTTTAATGCTCCAGAAGAGAAAGTCAGGACTGTTTGGTATTCACTGGACATAACAAGGCCTTTGATGTAGCCAGTATTCTTTTTACTCACCAGAAGCATCAACATTTAATGAGACCTGATATCAGCCTTTTTAGGAGCTGTGAATATTTTAGATAAAAGCAAATTGTATCCATCAGCACCAGTGGACGTAGAAGTGGTCAGAGGTTCGTTGTCACCTGCACGTTCCCTGTGATGCGGCGCTGGAGCTGTGCCTTTGTGTGATGGGCTGTGTTCATTAAAACAGACCCATTTCACTCCCTGTTAATCAGCGAGCGCACGTGTCATGGGAGCATAGAGCCTGCAGCCAAAAACTGGTGCATAATTCATAACCGCAGGTCAGGTTGTGCAGTGTGTTATCTCACCAAAGATGCTCCTATCAGTCCATTTGGCCTTTATGTCTCAGTGCACAGGTAATTTTGATTAATTATCAACACTTATTGTTATTTTTTGCACACACAATATATGTAGTGTCCTCGTCTTTAAATTAAAATTGAAGGTAGCTTCCTCGTCAGCATCGGTCCAACAGTTTCTACGTCTGTCAGCGTGAGGGAGAGATGATGTGAGGGCGAGTGTTGGAAAGTGTCACAGTGAGCTGTGACTCTGCAGGTGTTTAAACTGTGGTGATGTAATTGGTCACAAGGGGAATAGAAACAAGAGCTCCACAGTCCTTGATTTGATCCCTTGGTTATTGATTTCTCAGCCTGCTTCTAACAGAAATAATTGCCACATGTAATGTATTATTCAATTACAAGACACTGCTCTCAAGTTTGGGTTTGATGGTCCTTTTTGAATCACTGAGACCTATAGATAATTCAGCACTGTCAGCCCATTAAGCAGCGCGAATATTAAATGGTATGCGTTAATCCTGCCTATTTATTAGCAGCCGTCATGTTCACCAGAACTCAAAGTTTCCCCATTTTCATCCTTTGTATAGTTGAAGGGAGTGGGCTTAACTTTCAGACACCGTTATTGTGACTCATCTAACAGAAATGGAAGTTTGGTTTAAAACAAGTTGCAAAAATGAAAACTACACTTATTGTTTCATTCGATAAAATGGAAGTTTATGAGACATAAACAGTACATTGCATCACTGATGATGTTTATAGCGGGGTCTGCCACTTTCACAATCTGAAAATGGCCAAGAGGTACTCATGGTTTTTAACACTTTTATAACTTATTTTCACCAAAACCATTGGAAGAAGCTTGTTTTGCCTGAACATTAAAAAAAAAAAAAAAAAGTATCCTAAACTCACAATAAAACACTGCAAAAAAGTCAAATTTACATGTGAAAGGATATTCACTTAATAAACTATAACAGTATGCTGGTGAAGATTCTCAGTCATTCAGGACATGATATACGTTTCGCTCTTCATTCCAAATACTTTTTTCATTTGTGAAAGCTGTTTGGAATGAAGAGCGAAACGTCTTTCTGCTACAAATAAAGTCCAGTTGTTTCCGTATTGAACTTTTTTTGAAACTATAACAGTGTAGAAGTAAGTATGAAATGTTTTATATTGACAAACCCATTTAGGTCTACAGAGACGGAGAGCCCTGGGAGTCCTGAGTCCAACAGGATCCTCAGGATTCTTGGAACAGATAGAAAATACAGAGTCGCCTGTCTCAGAGAGCTGGAAACTGGATGGTATTTTCTGGGAAGGTGTTCTATTATGAAACAGAGATAAGATGAAGCTAAGAAGTTTGTTTGTTGAGATGATTCATCTCTGCTAAACTGGTGTGGACACTAAAATATGTGGGTATGGAACTATTCTTTTGTCTATTTGGTTCTGTTGTTCTTTTGTTTTTCCCTTCTGATTCTATCCAGCGCTGCTGGTAAACGACACAAGCCCACAGAAAAACCTCACAGGTGTATCGTGCATGCTGAAAGAACTTGGCCCACCTAAGAGGTGCAACCAGAATCTACCAACATTTTCCCTTGAATTCCAGTCAGGGAAAGCAACAGCGTTCAGTCTGTCAGAGACTGGCACGGGGTTCTGCTGTTGGTTCAGGAAAGCAGACTGAACCCCAGAGATCTCTGGAAAATGCCTCTGTTTCTGAAACTGTTTCTTGTTAATAAATAGTGTTAAACTTTTCCTCACGGCTCCTCTTCTCTTTTGAATAAGACGAATAGCGCAGAACAGGTTGGTATAAACTTGGAGTCAGATTGATAAATGGTTCTAAAGTCACATGAAAATGCATTTTGACCAGTCATGTGAGTGTTTTATTGGTTGTCACAAACAACTTTCCAGCTTTCCAAATGGGACACTGTTAACTTTGAAGGGGTCCTTCACAGTGGAGGAAAAAAAAAATCAACTCCCTTGGATGATGTTTTTGCAAAATTAAGCTTAAAAATTCTTTGGTGGAAAAGTTACCAAACCCAATCCAAATAAAAACAGTCAGCTGAGGTGCATCGCCTGCGTTGCCAGACTCGTCTCTTTGAATTGAAAATCATTCACACTTGTCCAGATCAGATTCTAGCTGCACATCCAGTTCATTAGGACACTCACTTTGCAGCAGTTTTAATACTGAGTTGCACATCGGCAGTAGCAAATAAAAGTGGCGTCACATTCTGTGGTCTTGGAAACAGTTTCAGAGTCCCACCAGGGTCAGAACCTCCTTATTAAAAGACTTGTGCTCAGTTAGGTTGTGCACCACTCTAAATGAAGCTTCTGTTGCTGCATGGACACCTTTGTAGG
Source organism: Hypsolebias coamazonicus (assembly GCA_032273985.1). Taxonomy (NCBI): domain Eukaryota; kingdom Metazoa; phylum Chordata; class Actinopteri; order Cyprinodontiformes; family Rivulidae; genus Hypsolebias; species Hypsolebias coamazonicus. The sequence continues at coordinate 2,762,219 of JAVCKU010000059.1, read as the reverse complement.
GTTGTTGAAGGACGGTTACCTCTGAAGTGATATTAGCTCCTTAACCCAGTCTTTTTGAAGACCTGGAGGAAAGTACCACAAAAAGTTGCTGCGAACTTTGGTAAAATGGCGCTCCATGTTGCCTCTTTTCCCACCGAACATGCTTTCTGTGCAGGTTACCAATAAAATATTACATTTTATGTCTTTTATCGAGATAGCTACTTGCTACGGTCATGGTGGCTGCATGTCCCACATCAACACCGACAGCACCGTAACAGTTTGACTGACAATTGTCAAATATTCTTTTAAGCATTCTTAAAAGACATTCTTAAAATACTTTTAAAATATTTTATTTGTTTAAGAAGGGTGTGGGGTACCTATGAATGGATATTTGCTTAGATATTAATATAAGTTAGAAGGTTGCCAGATAGAATCCCAGCCAGAACCATTCTGGGTGGAGTTTGCATGTTCTCTTCGTGCTGCGTGGGTTTTTCCAGGTACTCTGGTTTCCTCCCAAAGACCAAAAACATGCATGTTAGACTGATGGTAACTCTAAATCGTCCCTAAGTGAGAGAGAGAGAGAATGGTTGTTTGTCTCATTTGCCTCTACGTGTCCCTGTGATGGACTGGAGACCTGTCCAGGTGTCCCTGTGATGGACTGGAGACCTGTCCAGGTGTCCCTGTGATGGACTGGAGACCTGTCCAGGGTGATGCCTCTCACACAGGGACTGCTGGATATGGGCACCAGAGACAACCACAACCCAAAAATGAAGAGGCGGGTTAAAGACGATGGATGGGGTAGTTCACATTTGTATGCAAAGGTTATGAGCAGTAAATATCTTACCTGCTGTAGATGGCTCTTCAATCAACCTCAGTTTGTAGAAATGGTTTAATGCAGACGGATCTGAGGTTTTCCTGGACAGAGATGGCTGCAAACCAAAAATAAAATTTATTCTTCAGGAAAATGAAACTTTTATTTATTTATTTTAAATCAGCTTTCTGTCTAATAGTTAAATTAAAACTACTGAAACCTAGTTTTAATTAAAACTAGCGGGTCGCTGTTCTGGGGCACTGGAAGTCTGAGCTCCAGGACTTGACGGGCGGAGTGAAGACGATAAATAAAAATACAAACTCAAAGTAAAGCTACAACTTTCTGTCTCCAAAAGACCAACTACTCTGAATGAGACCAGTTGTAGGAACGTCATGTGACTCCATGATTGAGTGGGCGGGGCTTTTGCTGCCTTCCATTTACCTCACGTCGGTCAGACCCGACTAGTGTTTGAGGCACGACTTGGAAAACCAGAAGAGTTCATAGTTTTACTGAGTGCTAACTGCTGTTAGCGTTACAAGCTAACGATGGATGTCAAAACACAGGCTGGAAAGGACTGAGACTTTTAATGTGTCAGCCATTTTGGATTTTGCGGTCAGCATCGCCAACGTAAGAGACATTCTGCCTGATTTTCCAGCTTGAGTCTCATAAATCCTGACTTCCACTGCCAATCGGAGCGCAGCGTTAACACCGGTGCTGGAACCAGTCTAAAGGGAGCTGGTACCATTCTGGCTTCAGGATCTGGGTTCCCACCGGGGACTGGATTTCTTTTGAAATCCATCTCCAGGTGTTCCAGACCATGAAGCATATTTAATTTCTGCAGAGTTCTGGTCCTGACCCATATCGCCTGACTGCAGGCGAGGGTCAGAGTGTAACTGGACCGGTAACTCTAACAAAGTTAAGTCTGGTCCTCTGGACGGATTAAAAAAAAAAACTAAAAACTTGTTGAAACGTTTCGTCTTTCATCCAAAGGACTTCTTCAGTCTGAGGAGCTGCAGCAGACTCAGTCTTATAAATAGCACCTTCTCATGGTGGATCAACCAGTTTGTTGTTGACATCCAGAACCAGCTGTTCACATGATCAAGAGGACCATCATCTTAACGACTGATCGTTAGTGCCATGATGGCCGATTGCTATTCACAGAGGGCTGTGTGATGCAATAACAAGATTGTAGGAGAAGGACAGTTGGACACGGAGGCTCCGCCCCTTTTCAATGATGGACAGGTTCTCTTCACAAAGGCCTCCTTCACTCCTCTCTCAAACCATCGTTCCTCTATCAAGGATGGACGAACTATTTCCACCCTAATGAGAGGAAGAGGAAGATGTTCATGGGAGGCACAACTGAACTTTTCAGTCGGGTGAAAACCTGAGAAAAACTCAAGACCTTCAGGAAGTCTGGTCCCTTTGAACCGTTCCAGGAAAGTCTGGATCTTTGGGGGTTCTGTTGTTTTTAGGTCCGATGCGTTGCCTGATCATGTTGATGGAGAACTGGTCTAAACCTGGTCCCGAGTGTCCGGGTGTAGACCAGCTCTGATCTCTGCACGAGACAACTGAGCGGACGAGTAAACCAGAAACAACAGGTGCCACAACAAAGGTTTTCTTCCAGCTCGGTAAGCCTCTTAGGCGCTAAGTCTTCCTGCAGGGCCTCTGCTCTGACCACTGATTATTTAATCCCTCGTGGAAGAGGCGAGCCTGTCGGAGGCTCTCGCAGGTCTGTCACCGTGCCAGGACCACCCCACAACCTTCCAGGCATGGAGGACCTTCTGTTGCCGAGCAGAGAGGAAGATTCCCGCTCCGACCAGAGTTCCTTTGCTCCGGGAGCTGCGGGGAGGACCATGGGGGACCGGGCCAAGTTCTTCCTGGACTCTGTGACGAGGAACCAGTGGCGAAACCTGAGGGACTTCTTCAAGAGGAACGGGCTGTTGACGCTGTCGGTCGTGGCCGTGCTCACCGGGTGCACGTTGGGCTTCATGCTGAGAGGAACTCAGCTGTCCACACAGGTACAGAACCAGCACCCAGGCCAGGCTCGGGGACTCTGTGAGGTTCTGGGGGCTGAAGAATGACTCAGGACCTGTCAGTCTTGGAGGTCTGAAAGTGGGGGGTGGACACCACAAGCTAAATGCTTAAGAATGACTGAGGTCTGAGGGTCTGCTGCTGTTTTACAGACGGCCTTCAAACACCCTGTTGGGCTCTGGTCCTCGTAGAACCAGGAGCAGTCCTGGGACAGTTGGTACTGGTCTGACTGGGGTCCACAGCAACAGCTGAATAAAAACCTCCAGCTTCATAAAATGTGCTGGTTTCATAACTCGGCCAGTTTGACAGGAGTCTCAGATTTCTGTTTGGGTTGTTACTGACCCGGTTCTGAGACAAATCAGAACATTTAATCTGGACTCGATGTTTCCCCCTGAGCAGACACACTGTGTCACCTGTGGGAACCGTTTTAGAACCCCTCGTTTTCTGTCAATCTGGACTTTCCACAAATTCAGCTGCAGGTCAGAAGTAAGAAGCGTTCAGGACCAACCACAGAAACTCAGAACCGTTGGTCCAGAACCAGCAGGGTCCAGAACCAGCAGGGTCCAGAAACAGCAGGGTCCAGAACCAGCAGGGTCCAGAAACAGCAGGGTCCAGAACCAGCAGGGTCCAGAACAGCAGGGTCCAGAACCAGCAGGGTCCAGGAGAGAAAAACAGAAACCAGGACCGGCTCAGGAGTTTTGGACCTCGGCGGTGAATCAAATGTAGCTTTCTGAGTTTACGAGGCATACCTGAATGCACCGTGCTTTGTTTATCCCCTCAGGTTTCTTTGTTTACGCTTCAGCGTCGGGTCACATGACCAGCGGGCCAGTGGCCTGGTCGTGTGAGCGGTGACGGAGTCGCTTAGTTTCTTGCGGTGCCCGTGAACCAGTGGTCCATTACCGTCATGTAAAGACTGTTAGCAAAACATCTCATGAACCAGTGGACAGATTTTAATGATGTCCAAAAAATACTGGTAAAACATGATTCAAGATGGCCGCCATAGCCAACACAAACACGGCTACAACTTGTACGTTCCGAGCTAATCGCTCGTTAAACTGAACAAACGTAAAGTCCAAAGTTCAGCTGAACAAAGAAACTTTGGTTTAATTTGATTTAACGTCTGTTTGTTGGGTCAAACGGTTCTGGTCAGGCGTACTTCCTGTGAGAACTGAACCAGGTCCAACTCCAGAATGCCGGCCCGGTTCTCTTCAGGATGTTGTTTGTTTTGACTAAAAGTCGTTTTCTTCTGTCCTCGCAGGCTAAAATCTACTTCTCGTTTCCGGGAGAGCTGCTGATGAGGATGCTGAAGATGCTCATCCTTCCTCTCATCACCTCCAGGTACCAGGAGCGAGGAGCAGAACTTTGGTTCTGGTTCCATCAGTTCTTTGCTTCGAGAAGACTCTGATCTCGGCAGGAACGAGACTTCCCTCAGGTTTCCCTCAGGCTGTGACGTTTTTACCTCTTGCTTGTTAGCAAAATATCTCAAGACGTCACAGTTAGAGCTTGGAGAGTGTTTAACAGATGTGCTACCACACATCTGTTAAACGGGCTGAGGTTCAGCTGCGGTTCTGTTGCTTACGTTGATTAGCTGTGGCAGCCATCTTCTCTAAAACTGAACCAACCAGAACCATCTGAGGGCTCCACCGCCATGCTGCAGTGCATTCTGGGTAACCACCTGTCCTTTGATCTGGTTCTGACCCAGAAGTCTTGTGGTTCCTTCAGATGAACGCTAGTGGAGCTGCCATGTTGGTTTTTTGGAGAAAAGACCATGACCTTTGACCTTTGACCTGCTGACAGCTCTTCTGTGTTTATGTTCAGTTTTTATGCCCAAGTCCTTGTCCTCGCTGAGTTCTGGTCCTCTGTTCTGGTCCAGTTTGATGTCGGGCCTGTCGTCGATGGAGTCCAAGGCGTGCTGCAGGATGGGTGTCCTCACTGTCACCTACTACCTGTGGACCACCTTCATCGCTGTGGTGGTGGGCATCGTGCTCGTCCTCATCATCAAACCTGGCGTGGGGACGGAGATGGACAGCAACCGTCTGGGCGGCGGACCCGTCATGACGTCGGCGGACGCCCTGCTCGACCTGATCAGGTGAGAGAGGTCGGAGGTCACCTGTCAGACTGATGGTTGATCTAGACTCTGCGTTACCCATGAGCCTCTGCTGCTCACCAACGCTGAGTCAGCTTTTCTTGTTTTTAAATTCTCTGTGCGTTTGGATTGTCTAACTACTTCTTCAGACTTTGTGCTGTTTCAGACATTTGAACTTCCAAACATTCGGCTCTTTCAGCTGATGGGTGCTGAGACTTTTGGTTTTAGTAAATATTGTTCTTTTCTAACTATTTATCTTTATTTACTAATCTAAATATACATCAAGATCTATTTCATTTATTCCAAAACGTTCTCTTCGAAATCCTCTTCAGCTGTTGTTGCCGTCTTTTGATGCTTTCAGCTTCTAGCTAATGTTGCTAATGCTACGTTTAGCTTTTTGGTCCATCTCCTGCTCTCTGGTACCGTCACAAGACTCCCAGATACTGGATCTCCTTCGATGGAGGCGGACTGAGGTTCAATAAACCAGACCCCCTCCTCCCCAAAGACCACCAACAGGCTCAGAGACCCGGGACAACCCCGGAGGAGTCCAGTCCAAGAACAGGATGTAGACACTGCTCGTGTTTTGGTTCTACAAGGACCGGGTGGTCCATAAAGGTGACCTGACTCCTCCACAGAACACCTCAGGTCAAACCAGGTTCAAGTTACATTCCGGACTAAAGGCGACTCGTTGGAAATGTTCAGTGTGACTGAGTCCGCAGAAGGTTCTGCTGTGGTCCTTTCACACGGAACAGGTCGGTACCGAAGGCCCGGCAGTCAACAAGTTGCAGAACTTCCTCTCACTCATCAATCCCATTAGAGGTGGGGCTGATGGAGGTATTTTTAGTAATCCTGCAGGATGAGTGACAGATTAACTGTCACTGATCTCTGCTACAGCACGTTGGCAGCCCACGCTCTCGTGCATCTTTGGACCAGGCTGCACGAGCGACACTTCGTCATCCTGGTGACCTTTGACCCTCAGCGGCTGCAGCTCTCCACGAGTGTTGGTGCTGGTTCTGGGCTCTGGACGGCTGTTGGAACCAGCTTCCTTCCAATGGTCACCCAGGTGGAAAGGTGGATTACCTGGTTACCATGGCAGCAGTCAGTGGGCGGAGTCGATCAGGCAGCCGGTGGATTTTCTGTCTGTGAAGTGGTTGAAGCAGAGGATTGAATCAACTTGGACCAGAACCAAACTCGTGATGGTTAAACAGCTGGGTCAGAACATCTCCACATCACAGTCCCTGTGACCCACATCTTTAATCTGTCCATAAGACAAAACTCCATTCCAGATGTTTGAAAACAGCCTTTGTTTCTCCTTTGCTGAAGGGAGGTGACCCCACCTCACTGAACAACTATCGACCGATCTCTAAAC
>JAVCKU010000059.1:2623898-2642170 GCA_032273985.1 Hypsolebias coamazonicus | reverse complement strand
ACAATACCCGAAAAAAACCCCGAAAAAATATAAAATGCTGCATAAAAAGACAACGTAAGGTGTGATGACGTCACTGGTGGTGGTGGCCGTAAACGTGAAACGCCGTAAACCGATGACGCCGGAAACCGAGGGTCACCTGTAATCACGTAAACCTGAAAGACTCTCTGCCAAGATTTAATCAGCATGTGACCATACCAACACGGGGAAGTAACACACTCAGCCGTGTTTACATCAACATACGAGAAGCATACAAAGCTGTACTCCGCCCCCACCTCAGCCTCTCTGACCACATCCCACCTTCTTGGCCCCTGTCTACCTCCTCCAGACCCACACAGAGGACCATCACCGTGTGGCCCAGTGACTCTGTACTGCAGGACTGTTTTGAATGTACAGACTGGCAGATCTTCAGGGAGGCCGCTGTAAATGAGGGACAGCTGGATCCAGAGGAATAAACATCTACTGCCCTCAGATACATCAGTAGTACCGGTACGCTGACAATGTCACCACCACCAGAACTGTGAAGTACGACCTGAACCAGAAACCCTGGCTGAATGTAGAGGTCCATACCCTGCTGAAAGACAGGGACACTGTCTTTAGCTCTGGTGACTCATAGGACCAGAGGAGAGGCCAAAGCCACATACGCATGGAAGATCCAGGGACATTTCTCCTCATAGGACCCAAAGAACACGTGAAAGGACATTAAATGTACAACATAATATAAAAGCAGAGGTGCACAACGCCCTGGGGACCCATCACTGCCTGATGCTCTTAACATGTTCTATGCCCATTTTGAAGACTGAAACAGACCACCCAGCACCAGACTCACCTCATCATCTGAAGATGAGTTCCTCAGCGTGACCTCAGCTGAAGTAAGGAGGAGGGTTACCCGGGAAGGTGCTGAAAGACTGTGCCGATCAGCTCTGTGAGGTGCTGGCCGACATCTTTAACTCCTCCCTCACTCTGACACACAGTTCCCACCTGCCTGAAGACCACCACCATCATACCAGTACCAAAGAGCTTCACAGTGACTGGTCTGAATGACTACCGGCCAGTGGCCCTCACCCTGATAGTCGCTAAATGCTTTGAAAAACTGGTCATGACCCACATCAGAACAACCATCAACATCATGAGGACCCTCATCAGCACGCATACCGCGAGAATCCATCAACAGAGGACGCCATCTCCTCTGTGGTCCACACTGCTCTCACCCACCTGGAGCAGAAGGACTCATACGTCCATATGCTCATACCCGTCTACTCACTACAGACTCATGTTCAGGCTGCTGTTTAATGCACTTTATTATCTTACATCATTAATGGTTAGTGTATTCCTTAGATCCTCGTATACTGTTTCTTTTTTTTATACTTTATATTTCGCTATTTTTGGGTGTAACTGGGACTTTGAGAACATAATTTTGTTCCACCTCATGTACCACATGTGATGAGAATGACACTAAAGAACCTTGAACCAAATTTCCCTGAAACACCAGACAGGTTCTGATTACACTCTCCGAAAGCGATCAATGTGTCCCCGCCCAGTTTTCCACATCGATGATTAACATGTTTCTGATTAACTGGCCGACATGATCCGATACTTTCCACCCAAACATGAATCCCACCAGCAGAGCCTGAACGCCACGCCGACACATGAACGCCACGCCGACACGCACACAGAGAGGAGAGAACAGGTTCTGACCGGATGGCGAGCAGCTCCGTCTTCTCATCTGGATCCTCAGAACGATCCCCTGTCAGTAAACAAATAGGCACGTTAGCATCACAAGGTCCGTCCCGTTCGGAGCGGGTCCTGAGCGGGTCCTGAGCGACCCGTTTCAATCAAGAAGCGACTCACGTCCGCTGATCTTGGAGCTGAGCCTCTGGACCAGAGCGCTGCCCTGGGCCAGCTGCTCCCTGAAGCTCTGGCCCATGTAGTAGTCCACGTCGTTGGCCCTCAGCAGCTCCTCGAAGGTCTTGGTGGTGTCCCCCAGGTGCTGAGTGAGGACGCTGCAGACGCCTCGGCCCTCACGCAGCTGCTGGCGCAGGTGGGACAGCTCCCGGGCCTGGGCCTTGATCAGCGAGTCAAAGCTCCTGAAAGAAACAGAACCAAGAAGAGGCCATGACAGTCGAACAGGAAACTGATGAACAGGAAGCTGATGAACAGGAAGCTGATGAACAGGAAGCTGATGAACAGAAAGCTGATGAACAGGAAGCTGATGAACAGGAAGCTAAAGACAGTCGGAACAGGAAGCTGATGAACAGGAAGCTGATGAACAGGAAGCTGATGAACAGGAAGCTAATGACAGAACAGGAAGATGGTGACAGTCAGAAGAAGACGCTAATGAACAGGAAGCTAAAGACAGTCGGAACAGGAAGCTGATGAACAGGAAGCTGATTAACAGGAAGCTAATGACAGAACAGGAAGCTGATGACAGTCAGAACAGGAAGCTAAAGACAGACAGAAAAGGAAGCTGATGAACAGGAAGCTGATTAACAGGAAGCTAATGACAGTCAGAACAGGAAGCTGATGACAGTCGAAACAGGAAGTTTATGACAGTTGGAACAGGAAGCAGATGAACAGGAAGCTGAAGACAGTCTGAACAGGAAGCTAACAACAGTCAGAACAGGAAGCTAATGAACAGGAAGCTGATGCGTTGCGTTCTTCTCGTGCGTTGACACATTTTCTACAGGAACTAAAAATGTTTCCACGCTTCGAGAAACGTCATCAGAAAAGAAATCCAACCATTTAAATCCTAAAACGTTGAGAAAGTTTCTCTGAACGAACCAAAGGTCAAATGTTTACCCAGAATGCACTTGGTAACTCACCCTGGCCACGTGGCAGAGCGTCCATCCTCCATCTTCTGTCCACCTCTCCTCAGCTGGTCCTCCAGTGCGTCCACTCTGGACGTGAGCTCCTGCAGGTCCTTGTCTGGGCGAGGGTGACGGGGGGACGAGGACACTCCTCCGTCTGAGGACTGCCAGCCCTCGTCCTCCTCCGTCCCACTCTGTGAGGCCTGGAAGGACCAGCTGACCTTACGGGGGGCGGGGCCGGAGCGGAGGCTGTTCTGCAGCCCGCGGATCACCGCCTGAGAGCGGGACAGCTTCGAGCGCAGGTCCTCCACCAGGCGCTGCAGGGACGAGACTTCATCCCCAAAACCAGAGCCCTGCGTGGGGGTCTTGGTGGAGCCGCTGGACCAGCACTGGGACCCACAGTCCAGAGACAGACACATCTCCAGGTCATCGAACTCTGGAACATCCAGCAGGTCTCCATCAGCACCAACATTTAGCTCTCATCACAAACATCAGCCGAAGCCTCAGCTTCAGCTGAGCTCCCACCCTCTGGTTCAGCAGTTATTTTGCTAACAGACAGACACCTTGGACATGTGCAGGACAGCTTGAACCTTGCAGGTGTTTTGACCCAAGGGCAGCAGCAGTGTGTGTGCACTCGTTTGTCTGTTAGCAAAATATCTCAGGACCCACTGGACAGATTTTATTGCAGCTCATGAATGTGTCTCTACAAGCCAAACCACGAGTTAACGGACACGATGAGAGACAAAAACCAGCAGGACTCAGGTCTGCCGGCACTGTTAGTAGCTGAGAGTCGTCCCAACTCACACTCAGAGCTAACGGGTCAGAGAACGGTTTGAGGACGGCCCGGGTCCGACCCACCTGGACTGCTGGTTCCGTCCCTCTCAGCCTCGTTCTCGCTGCGGCCGCTGGTCTCGTAGCCCAGGTCCTGCAGGTCCACCTGGACCTGTTTAGTGTCCTGCTGCACGGCTGTCTCTGCTGCAGAGACACACAGGAGGACGGTCCGTGAGGACGGTCAGTGGACGTCATGAGGACAGGCGTGAGGAAGGGTGGACTCACTCAGGAGGTCTCTGTAGTCCTGCAGCTGCTCGGCCTGGACCAGAACCGTGGCCTCGGACACCATCAGCCTCTCCTGCAGGTCTCTGCTCTGCTGCTGCAGACGGAGCGTCTCACTGGGCGGGGAGGGACGCCGCACCCTGTCCCTCAGCTGCTTGGCAGGGTCCTGGTTCTGACAGAGCACAGGTTCTGATGGGTTCATGTTTTAGAACTTACAGAACCAATAAAACAATGTTCCACTCCTCCCACCTGTGAGGAGGTGCTGGGGAGGTGCTGACTGTTGGACTTCAGCTCCTCTTTCTCCTCACCGCTCCGACCTTTGACCCGAGACAGAGACACATCTTCGTCCCAGGCGTCCCACGGCTCACAGCTCTCCTCCTCCTCCTCACCTCCCAGCATGCCCTGCAGCCTGAGAACAGCCATCCTTTAGACACAGAAGACGACCCGCAGACGTCAGACTTGGACATGAAAGATGGACGTCCAACCAGCTGGTACCTCATGGGGGACAGAGACGGGAACCCAGAAGTCTTCAGCTGCTTCTTCAGTTCTGTCTCCACTTCCTGTTTCTGCTCCGCCAGCGCCTGGACCCCCGGCAGGCCCGGTCCAACGACGTGCCCGTCCTGTAGGAGTTCAGAAAGTGTCAGTAGAGACGGCAGGGACAGATGTTGACGTCCACTCTACGGTTACATCCGTCTTTAAATCCAGAGGTTGCGTTTCGTCTCATCAGCTTCGTTTTATTTGAGAATATCTGTGTTCAGCATCTTAGGCCACACCCCTGTCCCGGTTAATTCATGCTTTGGTGTCTCTGGGACCTGAGACAACTGGGACAGAGACACAGTGGTCCTCAGCACTAAAACCCTTCATGTGTGGACCCCACCCAGAACGGGGGCCGTCTTCTCGGGACCACGATGTAACGGAGATGTTCTGTGGTCAGACGGGTCCAAATCTGAGGTTCTGTTTGGAAACCGTGGACACCTGTTATCAGCTCGCAGTGCAAAAGCCTGCCTCGCTGATGGTATAGGGGTGCATTAGGGCTGCCTCATTTCAGAGGTCTGCAAACAAACTCTTCTTCTACAGTTAGTCCAACAAAATGTCTTCACGTCCTGCGTCTGCCTCTGAGCAGGGGGACGGGAATCGTACCTGCGCGTCCGAGTCGCCTTCATCGACCCTCTTCAGCTCTTCGTCCTCCTCATCCTCGGAGCTCGGACCTGCAGGAGGAGACGCGAGCGTTAAACAAAAACCTTGAGCTGGATTAGTTCCTGTTTGTGAGCGTCACGTCAGTTTTGTTCTTTTTCAGGTTTGAAGCAAAACTTGTTTTTAGATTATTTTATTTTGAATAACTAAATTAATATTAGATGATAAAACTCGACTCGAACATTTAATCTGAGGTTATAATCTGCAGCTCAGACTCAGATTTGTGTATCAAACGTTAGATTTCATCATTTTATCTGTAAGACCAGCAACTCCCTGATGAGTAATCTGCCCAGCAACCGTCTTTAATCTTGTTAGTTTACGTTGAATTATGAGGAGTTATAATCTGGATTATTCATTTCTGTTGGGTTTAAACCGTTTCAGGTTCCGACAGTTTGATCTTTAAAGTTTGTTTCCACTCTGTCAGATTAAATTCAGGTTTATTTGTTTCAGTTCCATGAATTCTTAGAGCTCGATGGATTTTACGAATAATTAAAAAAAAAAAAAAAGATCCTAGATTTTATTCCTGCAGCTAAAAGATAAAAACGAGTTTCTGCAGAGTCCGATCGTCGGTCGAACCTCAGATCCAGGAGGAACGATGCAGGTTCCGTCCTGGCTGTGGACCACTGGACCAGCTCTTGTCTCTATACAAGCGGTGCGAGAGTTTGGTTCTCATGGCTGGTAGGAAGTCGGCCCCTTCAGGGTGGAGGACTCCACCAGGGCGGCCCGTTGTCACCGATTCTGTTCAGAACTTTCATGGACAGTTTCTCGGAGCAGTCAGGAGGTGGAGGGAGTCCAGTTCTGTGGCCTCAGGATCCATCTCTGCTCTGTGCAGATGATGTGGCGTCATCGTGCCGTGATCTTCAGCTCTCACTGGAGAAGTTCACAGCTGAGATGAGAACCAGCTCCTCCAAATCTGAGGCCGTGGTCCTCAGTCAGAAAATGATGGGATTGTTCTCTTCAGGTCCATGGTGAGGTTCTGCCTCCAGTGGAGGAGTTCAAGTGTCTCTGGGTTTTGATCATGACTGAGAGAAGAATGGAGTGAGATTTGACAGATGAATTGGTGCAGCATCTGCAGTGTTGTGGACTCTGTGCCGGTCCGTTGTGGTGAAGAGGGAGCTGAGCTGTATGACAAAGTTCTCAGTTTACTGGTCAGTCTACGTTCCTCCCCTCACCTCTGGTCATGAACTCTGGCAGAGACTGAAAGAATGAGATCGTGGATCCAGGAGGTTGAAATGAGTTTCCTCTGCAGAGTTGGACTCTTCTTTAGAGACAGGCTGAGAAGTTCAGTTATCAGGAGACTCAGAGCAGAACCGCTGCTCCTCCACATCCAGAGGAGCCAGTTGAGGTGGTTCGTCTGGTATGGATGCCTCCTGGACACCTCCCTAGGGAGGTGCTTCAGGCATGTCCAACTGGGAGGAGACCCAGGACACACTGGAGTCACCTTGGAGTCCTCCCAGAAGATCTGGAAGAGGCTGTGGAGAGAGACGTCTGGACCTCCCTGCTCAAGATGCTGCTCCGAGACCTGAGTCCAGAACAAGATGGATGGATGGATGGATGAAGAAGTGTTCACACTCACTGGTTCCTCACTTTAATGTTTTCAGACGTCAAAGCTCGAGTTTCACAGAAACATGAAAATTAAACAAACGTTCAACAAAAACACGTGAAAATTGAACAATTTCAAAGTTAACGACTGAAACGGTACAGAAGCTTCGTTCAGCAGATTCAGTGCATCTTGAGCAGAAAGCTGTAAAAACACGACAACCGTGTTAAAAACAAACAAACAAACAAACATTTATTTTATTGTCTGGGATGCAAACATCTGGAGATCAAACAAGTTACAGAAAAACATCTGTTGTTTAATTTGAGCTTTTTCTTTTGTTCCGTTTCTCTTTGAGCCTGAAACGTTTTGACTCTTTTTCACTTCCTGGAAACAGAAAACTGAATTCTCTTGGGTCTGGGACCGCACGGGTCCAACCGGGTCGTGCAGCCAGAACTGGACCTGATCTCTCAGCTGAAACCTCCACCCCGATCCAAAACTGAGCCTGGACCAGGTCAGAGCTGCTGAGGTTTTAGAGATCCAAACCCACGGCAGAAGACCAGATCCAGGTGCTGACCCACCTGTGCCAGTCCTGAAACTGGTTCCTCAGAGGTCCATCCATCAACCAAAGACAGAACCTCCTGGAGCGGTCGTTCAACCTCAACAGACTTTATGGAATCCTCAAAAACCCTCCAGGTCCAAACTACCAACGGTACGACGGCCACGCCGGCACAAGAACCTGGTCCAGCGGTCCGACCCCCAAACACAGAACTGATCTCCAGAGACGAGACCCTGAGTCTGAGAGGACAAACCAAAGTCTGAACGTCTTTCAATCATCTCTGCAACATCAGGCTCCGCCCACTGATCCACCTTTATGGAGGACTTGAACCAGTCAGGTTCAGGTTTAATGAGCAGGTGGACTCCTCGTCTGAGGAGGATTCTGAGACCCGGGTTAGCGCCTCTTCACTAAAATAAGATGTTGCACGAACGTTCGATTTCTGACTCCACCGACGTGCTTCGACACGCCGCCGACGCCTGGTAACTTCAGGTCGGGGGTCATAACTGAGCACAGCAGGACTTAGAAGAACCTCCAGATGTTTCCTGGACCAACCAGGGTCCATCTGGCTCGTCTTCAGGAACTTTATTTCTGTGCAGACAAGGTGGGCTGTGACCAGTCTTGCAGCCCCGGTAGCACCTTCCTCAGCTGATCCGAGTCAACAATCACCTGCAGGTACCCTTTACGCTCGCAGGTTCGGTCCAGAACTGCGGGTCAGGGTCTCACAGCTGCGAGTCTCCAAAACGTCTCGGGGGTTCAGTTCCTCGGGTGAGGCGCAGGTTTGGTGCACAAACTTTTAACGAGCTGAAAAAAAAAAAAATAATAAAAAACGGTAACGAGACAAACTGTCTCTGAAAACAGAACGAGCGCCTGGAGCTGGAGAGAGTCTGAAGGACTGAAGCTGCCGACAGAAGAGAAGACGTGAAGAAGCAGAGTCCAAACCTGAACACGAAACCCTCCAGGTGGACCGGAGCTCACTTCCTGTCTCATGAACTTTAGGTTTTCTGCTCCGTTTATTTTTATTCTGATTTACAGGGAACTCCTTCAGACCCGGTCCAAACTCTGGATATTTGTTCAGAAACATTATTTCATTGTATTTTGTGTTTGTTGCACCCACTCCCCTGCTAACAGGACCACTGTAGTACCACACCGCTCCACCAGAGGGCGACCGTTGAACCTCATTGTGTTTACTGCTGCAGATGTTTTTGCACATTTTAAACTTTTCAAATCATATTTTGTGAAATTTGATATTTTTGTACATCTGTCAATCATCCCATCAGGTGGTCTGTATCTGAAGAAGACGTGGCCTCGTCGGTCAGGGTTGGGGGTTAAGGTGGAGTCACATGGTCCGGTTGGTCCACGTGGGTTAGTTTTCACTCAGAACCAGCCGGGCGTTAAATACAGGATTAGTACAAACACCACCACCGCAGTGAGTCCGTCCGATCGGACCCCAGAACCACCGTCACCCCCGTGCAGCAGGAGGAGTTACAGACACCGCCCCATGCTCCTCTGATGCCCACCTCCGAACTCGGGCTGCTGGTCCCGGCTCGGTACCAGGTCACCGGCTGCGAGGGCATCCTGCTGGACCAGAACCTCCCTCAGCTCCTGGACCTCCTGGGTGAGCCGCTCTACCAGCGGGAGGTCCGCCGGGTCGACCAGCTGCCTCTGAAGATCCTGCAGGTCGCACAAACAAAGACAGCAAGACCCAAACGCTCAGACGGGTTTGATCAGAACAGAACACGAGACCCGAGTGACCCGGACTGAAAGAAAGGAAATGTTCTGAAAAACAGGAAGTCTTTTTTAGTTTTTAAAAATCAAGAAAATACGACGAGTTTTAGCTTAAATGGGAATAATTTAAATGAAGACTGAGCTGCTCTAAGCTCCGCCTCCTCCTTCTGCTCCCTGAGAAGGCGGGAATCACCATGACGACCGGTGACTCAGCAGTTTTCTTTTATTTGTGACCCGTTCTGCCAAATATTTCAAATTCTGCATTTAAAAAAAGTTTCCAAATGATCTGAAGTTTGTTAAAATATGCTGAGTCATCAGCAGCTAGCAACAAGCTAGCTTTCTTTACGAGCTTCTGATTTTTTTTTTTTTTTTTTTTTCAGATTTTTTTAAAAAAAGATTTTATTGCTTTGGAATTATGTCATCACCTTTATTTATTTAATCCCTAAGCTACACAATGACACCAAACACTATATGAAGGGATTTCCCGGCGCTACAGCAGTCTGACACTTTGAAACTGTGAAACCAACACAAAGTTCTAACTGGAGGGAGTTCCCGTTGGGTTCTCACTGACCCGGATCAGCTCCTCCTTCATGTCCAGACTCCGGCTGAGGGAGTCCAGCTGGGCGGGCCGACTCCAGCTCAGGTCCTGGTTCTCCTTCTCCCTCCTCAGCGCCAAACGCAGCTCCTCCTGCAGGACCTGCAGCTCCACGGTCAGCTCTGGACCCGATCCAGAACCTGAGCTCAGCTGTCTGCGAAGCTCCTGGATCCTGGACGTCTGCTCAGCCAGAACCTCCCCAAACCGGCTCGCAGAGTCCTGGGGGGACACCGTGGACTCTTAGTCAGTGTCAAACTGGTCTGACGGGTCTTTGGTTCTGATCCTCTACTTTACCTGAAGGTACTGATCCCTGCAGCTGATGGTTCTGAGCAGATCCTGGATCTGCTCCTCATGTTCCCGGGCCTGACGAGTCCGGTCGGACAACACTTCCTGGAAGAGGCGGTCTTTAAGCTGGAGGCGGAGCTTCAGCTCCTCCAGAACCTGGCCCGGAGCAGAACGGACCTGAGCCAGCAGGGAGCCACGCAGGTCCTGCAGCCGACAGGAAAACAACCGTCAAAATAAAACCTGAGAACAAATGTTTGTTTGTTTGTTTGTAAATAAGACTTAAAGCTACACAGCCCTGTGCAAAAGTCTTAAGCCAACCCTAGTTTCTTTAACTTTTGTTTTGAAGGAACCGGACTTTCTTAAACCGTTCTAGTGAGTCCTGAAGGACGAAGCTTCTCACAGGTTCTGGTTCTGGTCTTTGATGGATCTCTTCCCTTCAGGTTTTGGTTTTATTCTGGAAAGTTGTTTTTAAACCTGACACTTTTTAAATCTCCACTTTCAGGTTTCTTTCACGCTTTTCAGCAAAACTGCATAAGATTTCAGAATAAATCATTTTAATAAAACATAAAATGAAAATAAAAATAATTTACGTTCAAATACTCCAACTGGACCTGGAACCAGAGCTGGACTAGAGGAAGTTGTAAATGTCTTCCTGTGACTCTGAGCTGTGCCTTTATTTTGAAATGTGACAAATGTTGCTGTTTTTGGATCTGAACTTCCTGCGTCTGAGCGTGCTTTTATTTTGAAATGTGACAGGATGTTGCTGTATTTTTGGACCTGAACTTCCTGCATCTCAACATGCTTTTATTTTGAAATGTGAGAGGATGTTGCTGTGTTTTTGGACCTGAACTTCCTGCGTCTGAGTGTGCTTTTATTTTGAAACATGCCAGGATGTTGCTGTGTTTTTGGACCTGAACTTCCTGCGTCTGAGCGTGCTTTTATTTTGAAACGTGACAGGATGTGGCTTTGTTTTTGGACCTTAACTTCCTGCGTCTGCGCGTGCTTTTATTTTGAAAAGTGACAAGATGTGGCTGTGTTTTTGGACCTGAACTTCCTGCGTCTGAGCGTGCTTTTATTTTGAAATGTGCCAGGACGTGGCTGTGTTTTTGGACCTGAACTTCCTGCGTCTGAGCGTGCTTTTATTTTGAAATGTGACAAGATGTGGCTGTGTTATTTGACCTGAACTTCCTGCGTCTGAGCGTGCTTTTATTTTGAAATGTGACAGGACGTGGCTGTGTTTTTGGACCTGAACTTCCTGCGTCTGAGCGTGCTTTTATTTTGAAACGTGACAGGACGTGGCTGTGTTTTTGGACCTGAACTTCCTGCGTCTGAGCGTGCAGCGCCTCCTGCAGCTGGCCCATGATGGTGTCCCTCTCCATCAGGATCCGGTTCTGCTGGTCCTCTGCGTCCCGCTGCAGACTCTGGACGTTCCTCTGGGCCAGGGTGACCCGGTCCAGCTCCAGAACCTTCCCCCTCAGCAGCGCCTCCAGACTCTGAGACATAAAGAGACGGTCAGGCCCGAGGCGGGACGCGGCGTCGGACCGGAGCGGCGCCGGTCGGCTTACAGCGATGGTCTCCTCGTTGCTGCACAGGACGCGGCGCTGCCGGTCCAGATCTCGGTCCTTCTCCCGGAGCAGCAGCTGAAGACGACGGTTCTCCTCCTCCTTCTGCTCCTCGGATCGGAACCTTTGGTCCAGGGCTCGCTGCGGTGGGACAGACGAGCGGGTCAGAAGGTCCGGTTGAGATGAACGGGTTTTGTTCTGGATGGGTCGTCTCACCTGCAGAGCTCGGTCCCTCTCAGTGATTCTCTGACGGAGTCTCAGGACCTGGGAGTCTCCGGGCCCCTTCGGACCCTCCAGCACCTCACGGTACTCCTGTCAGAACCGAACAGAACCCCCAGCTCAGACTCGCATCCTAAAAACTCTTATTTTGAAGGAGCAGAACCCCCCAGCTCAGACTCGCATCCTAAAAACTCTTATTTTGAAGGAGCAGAACCCCCAGCTCAGACTCGCATCCTAAAAACTCTTATTTTGAAGGAGCAGCGATTCTGACCTCCAGCAGCTCCTCTTTGCTCCTCAGGGAGGCCCTGAGCTCCCTGAGGCTCCGCTGGCGCTCCTCCTCCTCCCTCCGGCTCTCCTGCTGGTTCTCCCTCAGCAGCTCCTCCTTCTCCTGCAGAACGGACCGGACCTCCTGCAGAACCAGCTGCAGCTCCTGAAGGTCACACAAACAGAATGAGGACGGGTTCAGAGGACCAGGACCAGGACCAGGACCAGGACCAGAACCGGCGCCGCACCTGGTTGTGTCTCTCCGCCTCCCTCCTCTGCTGCAGCGCCTCCTGCAGGTCTCTCTCCAGCCGCTCCAGGGCCCGGTTCTGGTTCTCCTGGGCCCTGGCTGCCTGCCGCTGCGCCCGCTGACCCGCCTGCAGCTCCAGCTGGGTCTGGAACAGAGACGCCTGCAGGACCAGAACCTCCATCTGACCCGGAGCAGCTTCGGAACCGGACCTCTGCGGGTGAGAGGAGCAGATGGAAGGTGGTTCTGGGTTCACGGTACCGGGTCATAAATAAAAGACAACGGACCTGGAGCTGGCTGCGGCCCGAGAGTTCTCTGAGAGAACCCAACATCTGGTTCTGGTCCTCGATGACCCGCTGCAGCTCAGAAACCTGCAGACAGAACCAACATGGGTTTGGACCTTTACTTCCTGGTACCAGGCCCGTCTCCTTCGACTTACCTCGGCCTCCTTGGAGCGGACCGCCTCGGTGAGGTTCTGGACGCTCCGGGCCTCCTGCCGGGCCGAGCCCAGCTCCAGCTCCACTTCAGCCAGACGCTCCTGCAGCTTCTGAAAACCAGACAAAAGGTTCTGGTGCCGGTTCCACGGGTTCCTGCTGGGACTCAGACTGAGGAGGAGGGTGCTGGTACCTGGTTCCTGGTCTCGCTCTCCCTGATCTTGGTCTGCAGAGAACCGACCCGGTTCTGGGCCTCCTGCAGCTCCACGACGCTCTGACCCGCTGCGCCCTCGTGCCAACCGAGCCGGACCTGCTGCTCGTCCAGCAGAACCTGAGGAAGCACATGACAGCAGCTGAAGTCCTTCAGCATCCAGTCCTTCTGCACAGCTTCAGCTACTTTAACCCTTCAGCAAAGCTTCAGCTACTTTGTCTACAACACTTTCAGCTACTTTAACCCTTCTGCACAGCTTCAGCTATTTTAACCCTTCAACAAAGCTTCAGCTACTTTAACCCTTCAGCAAAGCTTCAGCTATTTTAACCCTTCAGCAAAGCTTCAGCTATTTTAACCCTTCAGCAAAGCTTCAGCTACTTTGTCTACAACAGTTTCAGCTACTTTAACCCTTCTGCACAGCTTCGGGTACTTTAACCCTTCTGCACAGCTTCGGGTACTTTAACCCTTCATCAAAGCTTCAGCTATTTTAACCCTTCAGCAAAGCTTCAGCTACTTTGTCTACAACAGTTTCAACTACTTTAACCCTTCAGCACAGTTTCAGCTACTGTAAATCTTCAGCACAGCTTCAGCTACTTTAACCCTTCAGCACAGCTTCAGCTACTTTAACCCTTCAGCACAGTTTCCGCTACTTTAACCCTTCAGCACAGTTTCCGCTACTTTAACCCTTCAGCACAGCTTCAGCTACTTTGTCTTCAGCAGAGTTTCAGCTACTATAACCTTTTTAAACTTTTATACTTAAAAAATGTAATTTTTAAAAATCATATTTTAAAAAAAGGGGGGTTTAAAAATTTAGCTACCTTTAGCTATTGTTTTGTAGGATTTAGCTATTATTTTGATCATTTTAGCATTAAGCTACTTTTGTTTGTATGTGCTGGGGATGACCTTCGGCTACTGCCACACCAGATTTTAGCTCATTATCTGTAAAACCGAGTCGAAGCTGTTTTTGTTTGTGGTCAGGGCGATTAGCTGTGGCGGCCATCTTGAGTCGTGTGTGAGCTGTGGAACAGCCGACGATCATTTTCTGACAGTTTCATTAAAACTCACGAGATATTTTGCTAACAGGCAGACAGAAGCTGAAACGCGATCACCCTCCTGTCAAGGCGGCGGGCGAGTGGACCGGTTCTGTAAAGGTTCTGGGAGCGGTCCATCAAACGTGCCTTGTTCAGACTCTTCATGACAACAGGAGGAGGCTTGGAGACAGTTGCCACGGCAACACCGGGAGCTGCTTGAACGCTGGGGGAGGGGGGCGGTGCTCCCGTCCCCGTCTCTGGAGGACAATCAGGTGGTCTCTGTGAGACCAGAGACACCCGACCCGGTTCGGTCCGGAGGTCTGCAGCACCATGACTCAGCAGGCGCCACGTTTTTATCTTTGCCACGTCCGCTCACTTCATGTTATTTTAGCTGATCTCACATCAAAAC
Source organism: Hypsolebias coamazonicus (assembly GCA_032273985.1). Taxonomy (NCBI): domain Eukaryota; kingdom Metazoa; phylum Chordata; class Actinopteri; order Cyprinodontiformes; family Rivulidae; genus Hypsolebias; species Hypsolebias coamazonicus. The sequence continues at coordinate 2,628,044 of JAVCKU010000059.1, read as the reverse complement.
GTTCGGCTCATTCAGGAGCTGCAGGTTAAGATTTTTTATAACGTTTATATTTTTCAAAATGTTTCGTTTAAACTTTTCCCCCAAAGAAAAACGAGACGATCTGTTCATTCAGAAACTTTCTCCTGAATTCAGCTGCTCTGATTCTGGACTCTGAGACTTTTAGCCTTTTGTTACTTTCAGCTGCTAGCTAGCCTTCTGCTTTCATTTTATAGACTTTAGCTACTATCCTGCCATATTTAGCTAGCCTTTAGTTACTTTCAGTTTGTAGACAGTGCTTGGATTTTTAGCTTTTTGCTAGCATTCTTCTTTTAGCTTTCATTTAGCATTTAGCTACTTTTAGCTAGTGTTTTGCTGTTTCAGCTGTAAAACTTCAGTTCCTGGTTCTTGTAAGATGAGGCTGATAATCTGGTTGTTTCCTACATTACCCACAATCCTCCTCTCTGTGGAAACCAACCTTTCTGAACCTGGTTCTGGGACTCCCTGGTCTCTCTGGGTCCTGGTCCACCTGCCCAGACAGAACCGGGCCCAGCTGAAGGTACTCGTCCAGCCAGTCCTCCATGTCCCCCAGCTCCTCCTGCAGGACCAGATCAGGACAGGGGACCAGAACCTCGGCGCCGGCCTTCTGGGGGTCCAGGTCGCAGGGGGGCCCTGGGGTGTGGGACAGAACCTGTTCCAGTTTAGACTTGACCAGAACTGGGAGCTTGCTGCCCCTGCGGGTCTCCACGGGTCGGTACTCCGAGGTCCGCAGCAGGGTCAAAATCAGGTCCAGGCTGGACCAGAAGTCCCAGGGGGCGTCCGGTCCTCCTGAAGTTTCCTCTTGTTCTGGTTCCAGCTGGTCCCTGTGGAGGTCCAGGGACTCTGCAGAGGATGCAGGACTGGGGGTCCTCAGGTCCGTCCCTGGTGGTACCTCAGACCCAGCAGAGGTTCTGGGATCCTCCCCACCCAGGGAGAACCGGGCTGCCGGTCCACAGGAAGTACTCCTGGGCCCGGTCCTCCTGGGTACCTTACAGACCGCCTCGTAGTCCGGGTCCGGGACCCGAAGCGCAGCGCAGCCCCGGCACCGCCTGGGCTTCAGTCCAGAGTCCGGCCCAGTACACTGGTGGACCTGCTGGTCCGGGTCCTCCTGGTCCGCCCAGGACTCGTACACAGAGTAGGCCAGGTCGTCCTGGACCAGGTCCGAGTACCCGCCCCCCTTCAGAGCGGACAGGTCCAGCTCCTGGTCTGGTTCTGGTGGACCGGCATCCTCCGGGTTGTTCCGGCGGTACTGACCCGCCACGCAGAGCCGCAGGCGCTCCTTCTCCTGCAGGAGCCGGTGGAGCCGCTCCAGGGACAGGACCTGCACCCGCGCCACCACCGTGTCGAAGCGGAACATCCGGTCCAGCATGAAGGAGCACTTGGAGCAGCAGAACTCGCCCCGCCCGTCCCGGGTCAGGACCCGGCCCAGCGCCTGGGACAGCAGGACCTGCAGGCTCACTTTGGGTCCAGGGTGGAAGATCCAGCGGCGCTGGTTCCCCCAGAGCTCCCGGGCACAGATCCTGCAGGTCTCCTTCATCCTCACCAGAACCGGGTCTGACGAGGGCCGAGAGGACTGCTTCAGGTCTGGGACGGTTCTGAATGGATCAGTGGTCCTGGTCCTTCTGGTCCTGGTCCTTCTGGTCCTGGTCCTTCTGGTCTTTCTTCAGTGGTTTCTGGAAAAGGTTCTGAATCACTTAAAAGGTCCAAACCTCTGATTGTTCTGAAGCTTCGCCTCAAACTGAAACGTTCAGTCTGACAGGAACAGAACCAGAGTCCGGGTCCAGCTGGACCGTGGGTCTGTTTCTGGTCCTCTGAGGTTCTGCAGCATCAGGATGAGACAGAACCTCAGTCCTGATTCGGTTCGGGATTTCCTGACTTCAGACCTCAAATCTCGCAGCCAGAACCGAGCCCCGTGACCCAGAGGCCGGATGTGGATCTGCTGTCACGGGATTATCTTCACTCCTCCGGACAGAACCAGAACCAGAACCAGAGAATCTTCTAGTATTTCCTGTTTGTTTTTTTTTTCAGGATGCTCCGCTTCCTGCCTTCAGCTCCTCTTTGACAGCATCTCCCCGCCCGGAACCGACAGCGTTTCACGTCGGTTCGGAAAATTAAAGGTTCACCGGCCCCGGTTCGTGTTCTCGTTCGAGGTTCGGTTCCGCCGGGCCGGACGGAGAACGAGCTGTCAGCCGGTTCGGCCTTTTTTTCACGAGCAGACAACGCGGACGCGGTGTCAGCGCGCAAAGCTCGTCTATGAGCGAGAAGATGCGTCACTCTGCCACTACCAAAAAACAACAACTTCATTTTAATCCAATTACAAACTGCAACAGAAAATAAAGAAACTATAGCTTTTGCTCAAATACAGTGCAGTGCTGAAACTAGCTAAACATTAATTAAAAGCTTAAAGACGCAAAACACTAGCTTAAAGCTTAAAGTAGAAGAATAATAAGTTAGAGCCTAAAGTAGAAGAATGCTGGGTAAGTGGCTAAAATGTGCACTGAAAGCAAAATGTAGTAAATAAATACAGTAGTTAAAAACTAAAAGAAGAAAAAGGGTAAGTCAAACCTAAAAGTATGAAAATAGTAGCTAGAAGCTAAATATACCAAAATGCTAGTTAAAAGCAACAGTTAGTTACAAGCTAAAAGCATCAATAGGCTAGTTAAAAGCATTAAAATGCTAACTAGAAGCTAAATGTAAACAAGCTAAATTATCAAAATGGTAGCTGGAAGCTCAAAGTAGCAAAAGACTAATGTAAAGTTTAAAAGTTTAACGAAAAGCTAAAAGTAACAGGATTTTAGTGAAGTGCTAAAATTAAAAAAATGCTTAGTAAACCTAAAATCATTAAAAAAAACTAGCTAAAGGTAGCACAAGACAAAACTAGAGCCAGTAGCTGAAGCAGATTTTTAACAAGAACGGGTTTTAGCTGTTTTTTAACGACAGCTCTGACGAGCTAAAGGCTAGTCCAAACAACTCCTGTCCCTCTGACAGGTACCGTGTAAAGTCCAGACCTGAGCAGCATGACTTGATCTTTTCAGTCAAAAATAAATGAACTTTTAAAGAAATGTGTTATTTTTGTTCTATAGGTTAAATATGAAAAGTTTCAGTTTGTGTCTATAGGACAATAAATTAAAGACAGAAACAATAATAACTTTTGAAATTTTATATATACGTATATAGTTTATTAGATAAATAAGGAGCAGATTTAATAAGATTTTTTCTTCATCTGCTGCCTTTCATTTTATATTCATAATTGTTTTGTAATTACTGTACATATATGTTAATTGATATGTATTTTATTTTGTTATGAAATGAATAAAAGTATAAAATATAAAAAAGAAGAACAGTAATAAGATCTAAGATATGAGCTAAGAAAAACATAAACTAAAAATACAAACACTAAGCACTAGTAGCATAAAAACATTACCACGAACAGCAGCACAAACACAAGTCTGTCTGAGCAGATGAGCACAAATGAACACAGCAACATTAATCAGATCAGCAGCAATATGAAACAGATCAGCAGCAACATTGTGTGCTTTTTTTTTTTCACAGTGATTATTCTAGTTAGATATTCATGAGTCTAACAGCCAGAGTAGAAGCTGTTCCTCAGTCTAGTGGTTTTACACTTAATGCTCCTCAACCTCCTTCCTGAGGGGAGTGGGGCACAAAGTATGTGTGCTTGGTGAGTGGGGTCCTTCATGATGCAAGTGGCTCTCTTCCTGTATCTGGAGGTGTGGATGCCTGTGATGGTGGGGGGACTGACTTCAACAGACTTCTGTGCAGCCTTTGCCACACTCTGCAAAACTTTTCTTTCTGCAGCTGTGCAGCCTCCATGCCACACGTTGATAATGGAGCACACGATGCTCTCCACTGGACAGCTGTAGAAGGAGGTGAGGACTGAGCTTCCCAGTCCAGCTTGTCTCAGTCGTCTGAGGAAGTAGAGTATTTGATGAGCTTTCTGGATCAGGCTGGTGGTGTTGTTGCCCCAGATGAGGTTATCGTTCATGTGTACACCCAAGTACTTGTAGCTGGAGACCACTTCCACCGTAGAGCATCTTATGTTCAGTGGGGTGTGGGTGTGTTTGTTCCTTCTGAAGTCCACAATCATCTCCTTTGTCTTCTTCACATTGA
>JAVCKU010000059.1:2447762-2462175 GCA_032273985.1 Hypsolebias coamazonicus | reverse complement strand
ACAATAAAATACAATTAAAATAAAAAGTTGTGTTTATGAAACAATAAAATCAAGGTGCCTTATAAAACAGGGTGAAATACTAAAAACAACAACATATTTGCTTTGATTTTTCAACTGTATCAAATGTTTGAAACCCCTTAAATAAATCAAGGTGGACAACTTCAGTTCCTGTTGCCAGATGTTCCAGGTGCAGGAGCGGAGTAAGAAAAGGCCTTTTTGCCAAGTTCAGTCCTCACTGAGGGAATGCTGCAGGTAATGATGTCCTGAGAGTGCACGTTGTAACTGCACTAACGATGTGACAAGTGTGAGGAGATATAAGAAGGCAGCAGACCAAGGAGGGATTTATAGATGAACATGAACCAGTGTGAGAGCCTACGTGTAGATAATGATGACCAACTGACCAGTGAGTACAGGGTGCAGTGAGGGTATGGTAGTTACCACCAGTTTCTTAGCGCACCATGGTAGACAGCATCCAACATCTGCAGAGAGCCGGCAGGAACATTCATGCAACTCATGTCACCATCGTCAACGGCTGGAAGGAAAGTTGCAGTTGCAAGGCGTTTCCTGGCGTTCGATTCAGTTTATTCATATAGCGCCAATTCACAGCAAGTTGTCTCGGGACACTTTACAGAAACATTCACATACATAGAAAGCCACTGAGTAAAGTTCTCATCTTCTTTATCTTGTATCTTATGAATAAACTATATAACAAAAATCTATTAATGAATTTTGGTGTCTTAAAATATCTACTTATAATTTGTATATGTTTGCTCCCTATGTTGCTGTGCGTATATCTATTATGTGGGCAGCTGTGGCTGAGTGGATAGAGCAGTCGTCCTCCAATGGGAGAGCTGAGGGTTCGATTCCAGCAGCAGTCACGTGTTGAAGTGTCCTTGGGCAAGGCATTGAACTCCTCGTTTCCTTCCACGTGTGTCCCATCGTTGTATGAATGTGATTTAAGGCACTGATTAGTCTTTGTAGAGATAGAGTGCTGTATGAGGGCACAGATTGTGTTGTAAAGCACTTTGAGGAGCTTGATTAGATAGAAAGGAGTTATACACGCATTTACCACTTACGTAAAATATTCTTTTATCTTTTTCACACTCTCTCCCCATATACAGGTAGTCCCCGACTTACGGCGCCCTCAACTTATGGCAACTCGGACTTACAAACGACCCCCATTAAAAACAATGCAATCGAGTTACGGCCCAAACGCGTCACTTACGACGACGTGACGAGGCAATGGAAATTTCCCGCTGTCCCTGAAGGGGTCCGCAGGTGGTGGGAGGGTCCACAGCGGATGTTTACAAGGCGGAGTGATACGGATTCTAAAGGGACGGCGCTAGCTTTGCCGCGTGGCTGAGTTTGGCGAACAGAGAAGAGCGAGTGCGAGTTTTCAGCAGCGATTGTTGAGCTAGCTAGCGTTAAAATGTCCCCCAAAAGAGCGAGTAATTCTACGGATGGTGCCGCGGCGGGTAAGAAATGCATGATGAATGTGTGGTGTAATGTGAATAGATGAATGTGTGGTGTGAAGTTTTAGCTAACTGTTTGTAAATAAAGTTCTGTGTGTGTTTATAGAACAGTTTGTACGCGTGTTCAGTCCCATGTCGATAAATGGGTGTGCGGCGCAGCGTTAGCATACATTTACATGTATTTTCGCGACTTACGGCAAAAATGCGGAGTTACGGCCGCTACGTGGGTTGAGCTCCGACTTACGGCAAAATCGGGTTACGAATGGTGCGCAGGAACGGAACTCGTTCGTAAGTCGGGGACTACCTGTATATTCTTTCTTACTCATATTTCTGACATTCTAGTAGAACATGTTTCATCCTGTCCGCAGTGCTCACGTATTGTTTCTGTATTTGAAAAGTGTAAAACTGAGTCGTGTATGTCCAAATCTAGTTTCCCCCCACAGTCCAAAAAACAAACATGCATGTCAGGCTGATGATTGGTAACTTTCAATTGTCCCTAGATGTGAATGGGAGAGTGAATGGTTGTTTGTCTCGTCTCTATGTGATGGACTGGAGACCTGTTCAGGTGTCCCTGGGATTCCTGAGGTGTTTGGAAGATGGTGCCTGTCTGTGTTTTCTGCTGAGGATGTAGAAGATACATACATGCAGTACTTGGATTTATGATAGCAGGGTTTCTGCTTTTTGGAATTGTGATACCTCGGTTATCGGCTAATAAGGAAGATGTGTGCAGCAGTTTTAACAGAAGTGAAGCTGCCCGCCTTTTGTGAAGGATGACTCTGTGCTTTGAGCTCTCAGACTAATGTGCTTTACGATCTGAACCGTAAGTTGGATGCGATTTCTGAGGATCGCGGGCCACTTGCAGCTTCTAGGACTCGCCGGCATGAAGGATTCGACCTTGGAGAAGGCTAACAAGCGCAGACCAGCAGAACGTCCACGGGTCTGGCTGCTTGGATTCACCATCGAGTGTACCAGCAGAACTGAAGGCAGACCTGTCAGTAGAGTCTGACGGCCCAAAACAACTGATTATCTGAATTTGGCCTCCCCGCTGACCACACACACACACACTCCCGAGGACATCTGTGGCCTTATCAGAATTGTGCCGCTAACAGACACTATACCATCATATCAGAACTTTCTGGAGTGTCCACGGACAACTCACTGCCTTTGTTGACCTCCATGCATAAATGTATTATGATGTCATTGTACGCTGCCTGGCCCCCCCCAAAAAAAAGTCTCCACCTGGATTTAACTAAACAAACAGGTACGAGCCTCCTATTGGATAATTACTGCATGGGCGATTATCTTTCAGCTGCGACAAGTTATTTAACCCCAACTGGTGCAATGAGTTACTTCTCATTTCTTAAACAACCTTTTGGAAAGAAACGTGCGTGGTCGTGGAAAAGATGTCGGTCTGTTTGAGAAGGGTCAAATCATTGGCATCAAGCAGAGGAAACATCTAAGGAGATTGAAGAAACTACTAAAACTGGGTTAAGAACTGTCCAACACATTATTAAAAACTGGAAGGATGATGGGGATCCATCGTCTTCCAGGAAGAAATGTGGCCGGAAAAATCCTGAATGATCGTGATCGGCCATCATTTAAACGTTTGGTGAAATCAAATGGAAGAAAAACAACAGTAGCACTCAGGGCTAAAGTAAGAGCATTTCCACACATACAATGTGAAGAAGGGAACTCAAGGGACTGGGACTGAACAGCTGTGTATTAAGAAAACCACTAACCAGTGAGGCTAACTGGAAAAAAAGCCTTCAGTTTGCTAGGGAGCATAAAGATTGGACTCTGGAGCAATGGAAGGTCATGAGGTCTGATGAGTCCAGATTGACCCTGTTCCAGTGATGGACTCATCAGGGTAAGAAGAGGGGCAGGTGAAGTGAAGCACCCATCATGACCAGTGTCTAGTCATCAATGTAAGATGTTGGTGAAAAATTAATGCAGCACTGGATGGAAGTAGATCTTGTGACACTGCAGAAGTTTATTGGAACAATGACACAGAGAGTGCATGCTAAAGCCAAAGGAAGTCCATCAAAGTATTAGTAACCTTTTTGATTCGGCCAGTGTGTGTTGCAAGGTTTTTTCTTTGCATCTTTTACACTGGACGTGGTGAGACATGATTTTTTTTAACTTCCTCCACCCTCATGTTCTTTTCCTCATCTACTCTGTACGTCGTTTGTGACATGTCTCTCTTGGAAACGAGTCTGAGGCTCAGTGGGAACTAACCTGCATAAATAAAGGTTGAATAAAAAACAGTGCATCCAGTTTTTAAATGTAGTTTTCCAGTAAATGTTGCTCTAAAATGTTTGAACATTGCTGGTAATATTGCAGTGAAGTCCTTTTTCATTTTTTGTTGAATATTATTGGTTCATCACATAATTTAATTAATGCTTTTCGAGTTATATTCATTTTTTTAATGGTGCCACTACAGAGGAAAAATGAACCGCTTTCTTTATATTAAATCTGTTTTATTGCATGTTCAAATATCGAAACGCAGAAATATTATTAAAAGAGTAAGAGCAGTAAAACCGGGGACATCACAGAGTCGCCCATAAAAAATAAAAGTCTAAAAAAAGGAGACAAAAATGATTTAGAAAAAGAAAATCTGTGGTAAAAACTTTCTGCCTCGGTAGTCCAAGTGCTCCTGTCTGTCAGGACCCGACTGCTCCGGTTCAGTCGGCCTTCAGGGCGTAGAGGACGTCGTCCTGGCTGACGTTGAGCCGGACTCTCTGCAGGACTCCCAGGCGGCTGGACTCCAGCAGCAGCAGCCTGCAGCCGCCCAGACGCTGACACACGGCCAAGCCCTCCGCCACGCCGACCGGCTGCAGACCCTCCACCCGACACAGAGCCTGGTGCTGCACGAACACCTGCCAGACAAAACGCAGGGAGAACTCTGAACCTACAGAAAGTGACTACAGAGAGGGGCTACATCCATCTGTAAAGCACAGTGGAGGTCAAGTCAGACACATTTACGCAGGAAATACTTCAAACATCTGCTCGTCTCCTCACCTGCTGGAAGGTGGCCTCCTCCAACCCCAGCCGTCTAAACTCGGCGATGACGGCTCGCAGGAACAGCTGCTCCTGTGTCGAAGCACACCTGGAAACACACGCCGGTCCATTACTCTGCCTAACAACCGTCCACGGCGCAGAGGGGAGGAGCTTACTTGATGGCGGTGATGTAGGTCGAGGAGAACATCTCATCCAGCGCCTCCATCATGTGACTCATCCCCACCAGCCCTGCAGAAGACAGCTCGCAGATCTCCGTCGCACGCCGACAGATGTCCAAACACCGCCGAGCATCGCCCGACAGAGCGGCCACCTGTCGGAGGAGAGAGTCGCTGAGCGATCCGACACCGGGAAGAGCTGCAGGACAGGTGAGGGGGGCGGGGCTTTACCTTCCTGGACACCAGCTGCAGAGCGTCTTCCTCGAAGGCCTTCACTTTGTTCAGCCGGGACGTGATGATCTGCTGCAGCTGCTTGAAGGTGTACGGCTGGAAGGACATCCGGGTCAGACCCTGGAGACACCCGAACATCAGGACCCAGAGACAAGGACCCGAACAAAACCTTCACCCCAGCAGACATTTTATTTTTGCACAACAAACATTCAAGCTGAGCATTTCATCTAGATAAAGGTTCAGGTCCGATGAACGTTTTGTTCGTGAACTGCAACGTTCTGGTGTTCATCAAAGCTCCTCACCAGCCTGCTGGCCACCCTGTTGATCATGATCCTCTCGGGCAGGTCCATGGTGTTGGCGATGGTCAGAACCACCAGGCGGGCGTGGCGGCGCGTTGGCCAGTCGAACAGGTTGTACATCACGTTCTGCTTCCTCGTCCACAGCAGGTCCAGCTGAAGCACAGAGGACGTCAGTGTAGAAGAAACCGTGACTGGACGGCGCAGAGAGCAACGATCAGGAAGTGACGTCTCAGGAGGATTAATCGACCGCCACCACTCCGCGGAGCGGACTTGAAATTAAAACGTCTCAGAGAACTCAAAGTTCCCGCGCCGATCACAGAGGTGTGGTTTCTGGGTGAACAGAGTTCTTACCTCGTCCACCAGGAGCACGGTCGTTTCCTTCCTCGGCGCCGGGTTGCTGAATCGTTTCTCCAGCAGCGCCGCGGCGTGATCGGCCGTCGCTTTCTGACCCGTCAGTTTCTGCAGAAACCAAGGTCAACAGCAACACGTCCGTGTAACGATGTACTTCTAAAGAGGCTTTGAAATAAAATCTACATGCTTGTTCTGCTCCTCCTCTCACCTGCAGGATCTGAATGTACGCCTGATGAGGCTCCGTCATCTTCATCCCGTTGATCTCCACAAAGTGGAACGGCGGGAGCTCGTCCGTGTCGGCCGCGTGCTGCAGACAGCGCTTCACCTCGTGGACCGTGGCCGTCTTACCTGTTCCCGGCACACCTGAGATGTACATGCACCTGAAGCAGAACCACAGCGTGACATCAGTCGGTCATCCTGAGCTGGAGTGTTGATTTGGACAGTTAGTGCGCCCCCTGCTGACAGTTCTAATGCTCTGCAGGCTGGTGACTCAGAAACTGACAAATCTGACAAAAAAACATGAAATAAAACATCTGGTCCAGACGTTTCTTTATATTTTCCTTCTAATGATCTAGACTTTCCTGTTCTCCTTTGAAGGGGTCTGGATAATCAGTTCTTCAGACTGTCTGAAGGTCTTTGAAAGGTTTTCTTTGGACTTTGGCTTTTTTTTTTCTTTCAGTTTCAGTCCTTGTTGGTGAACATTTGTCATGTTTTTAACTCTGATCTCACTGAGACAGAAAACTCAAGGGATGGACCAGATAATATTTAAATTTAGGTCTTTGTCTCCAGCAGTTTGTCACAGCTCCAGTTTGTCACATCCTGTGAACAAACCGATCTGATGCCAGTGAGTTCTGGCTCCATCGGTTCTGTTTGGGCTCAGACTCACCCCCCCGTGCCGTCGGTGATCTTGCTCTCCACGAAGCTGTAGATGTCCTGGAACTCCTGCTCCCTGCAGGGCAGAGACTCGGGCACCGAGGACACGTGGAGCCTGCCGGGACACGAGCGCGGACACATTTGTTTCACACGGAGACAGAAACGTTAGAAAGGTTTGTCTCCGGGTTCCTTCTGGAACCGGATGTTACGAGAACTTCGCCTGACTTGGACTCAAGTAAACGTCCAGAGACAGACAAAGTCTTTTTTTGATGAAGATTCTGATCCTGCAGCCCTGACCCTCCTCCCCTGCGGGTCTGGTCCCATGTGATGGAGCTCACCTGGTTCTGGCCTCCTCTAGGACGTTGGCGGGCCGTCGGGTTGGCAGAGACCTGCTGGGGATGCTGGGCGTGGCGTTCTGGGGGGTCCGTGGCGTTCCCAGCCCGGTCTGTAGAGACAGAAGGGACGAGGTGAGATCGTCTCCAACAAACGTTGTCCAGCTGCCGTCTCCATGGAGACCCTCACCTTCCTCGGCGTTCGGGTCGAGGAGCGAGTTTTCTGCTTGGAGCGAGGAGTGCGAGACCCCGCCGGGGACAGACGGCTCTTCTTCACCACCACCAACTCCACCTCCTCCTCACCACCTTCATCTTCCTCGCTGCTGCTCTGCAGCTCCTTCTTCGACGGAACAAACTCGTCTTCATTGTCTTCGTCAGAGCTCAGGTCCCGCAGGACGTTCCTGAAAAAATAAACCGACAAAGCTCAGGCTGTCGGAGTCAGAAAAACTTGAAAACAACAAAAGCAAAGCTCAGAAATCAGACTTTAATGTCATAAACAAACGACCCGAGGCGTCGTAAAAAACAAATAAAATGAGTGAACGTGTTGAATCGATGAAACTTAATAAATCTGGTTTAACTGATGTTCAACAAAAACATCTAACAAAGTCATTTTGTTTATTTATTTACAATAAAAGGCTGAAAACAATCACCGATAACTTTCATGCTGCCGATTAAACAAAAGGTCAAAGGTCACAGAGGCTCGGCACTCACAGCTGCTTCCTGATGAAAGACGACACCTTCAGAGCGGACTTCCTCTTAGAGCTCCTCGGTGAGGCGGCGCTCGTCGGCATGAAGTTTTCGCTTTCCTCATCGGCTCTGAGAAACACAGACAACGTTACAGAGACCAAACAAAACCGAACGAGGCTGAACGAGACCGAACAAGACCGAACGAGGCCAAACGAGGCCGAACGAGACCAAACTAGACCAAACGAGACCGAACGAGGCTGAACGAGACCAAACAAGACCAAACGAGGCTGAACGAGACCAAACAAGACCGAACGAGGCCGAACGAGACCAAACGAGACCGAACGAGACCAAACGAGACCGAACGAGACCGAACGAGCCCGAACGAGACCGAACGAGACCGAACGAGACCGAACAAGACCGAACGAGGCGGAACGAGACCAAACAAGACCGAACGAGGCCGAATGAGATCAAACAAGACAGAACGAGGCCGAACAAGACCAAACGAGACAATAATTAGTAATTATTGTCAAATTCACGAAAAAATGTTTGAAGTGAAGGATGGATAGTGAGGGAGCAAGCAATGTGTCTCTGGGAGGGAGGCCCCTTGACGTGACATGGGCTGTCTCTCTTTGGTTCTCAACATGGCGGATGCTCAGTGTGGTTTGAACACTTTAGCATTTTTCACACAAAGCTTTTAATTTAATTCTTTAAAAATCAGAAAACAAGTTCTCAGCTTCTTTTTTGCAGAGAAAAACAACTTTTTAGACGAAGGCACGGGTTTCAACTGTGAATTTTGGAGCTTCGACAAGACAGAGGTTTCCTGAGGTCGGCCTGTTAGCTCGTAGCTTAGCGTCTCAGTTTAGCTGCTTTTAGCGATCCAAAAACACGATTTTGGACGATTAAAACAGATTTTTAAGAGGAAAGAGAAAGGGAGGGGTCAGAGCACCTGAGCCTTTTATCATCCAGTGTCTTCAGTAGAAAGAGAGAGACAAAGAAATGATAAAGCCGATAAATGAAAATGAGATTGATAATTTTCATTTATCATGCAATTAATTGATTTATTTTTTATCGCGACAGCCCTCCGTCATGGCGCCATCGGGACACGACTGCAACTTCTACAAAGAGAAAATTTCTCCACACCCGCCTCCGTCGGCACAGAGGTGAAGAACTTATCGTGTCTCTCTTCTCATTTTCAGAATTTATTTTTTAATTCTGCGGTTTGTTTTCAGGACAGTCGAGCTCCTCAGTGCGGGCGGCTGTGGCTGAGTGGTTATACAAGAGTTGGTGGTTCAATTCCACCAGCAGTCACATATTCAAGTATCCCTTTGCAAGACACTGAACCCCTCACTGCCTCCGATGTGTGTCCCATCAGTGTATGAATGAGATAATAATAATAAATAATAATAAATGAGATAATGTAGAGATCTAGTAGATGCTGTTTGAACGGGTACATGAGGCACAGACTGTTGTAAAGAGCTTTGAGTGTCTTGATAAGACAGAAGGGAGTTGTATATGTACAGTCCATTTACCATTTATATTTCTGACCCGGTAATATCAAGTCGGACCTCCAGGTCTTTAACCAGAATCGGATCATTTCCTTGATCCTGTTTTCACGCCGGTGGAAACTACTTTCAAGAACGTTTTCAGTCTCTCCTATTTTTATTTTACTGTGAAGCACTTTGTGATTTCCCACGACAGCTGCTACGTAAACAAACTATTTATGTTTGAATATTTTGTAAAAATAACTTGAAAACAAATATATTTTAATCTCTAACCTGTCCTGCAGGTAGCAGAAGAAGCCATTATGGTCATTGAACTGCAGGTTGAAATTATTCTCAGAGTTTTTTTTCCCATTCAGTCACTTTTTAAATCTCATATGGAAAACTTTAAATAAATAAAAGTTTGTACTCACAGAACACCCAGAGCCGGTTCTTTTACAGGTTTTGCTTCTTTGGTGTGAGAAGGAGTCGCGGCTCTGCAAGAAAAGACAGAATACATCAGATTATTTTTACTAGAATGTATTTAAAGAATAAATAAAAACACAAGCGTCATGTGACGGTTTAATGTTTGAACTTGAACGCTGAGCTGCAGCGCGTTTTTCAGACGCCACAAAGGAAAAACAGACGGGTCATAAAACTAAATGAAACTGCCTCTGGACTCAAACTCCCAGCAGCCTCAGGGTGAACCAGCTCTGCTTCAGATCTTAAACCTCCTGTTTTCACCAAGGGAAGTAAACACAACCCATGAGGCATTCACAGTCCGGTCCACGTCTCCATCTTTGCTGTGAAGCTTCTTCTTCTTTTCTCTGCGTCAGTTCCAGAGTTTCTGGTTCAGGTTTCCACAAGTTTACAAAAAAAACACCTCACATTGTGGGAACCAGCTGCTCTTTATGGGGCCAAAGCTGGGTCCCCATGCGGCGAAGTCTCGTTGTGGGGTTAGGTTTATGTTCTAGAAAATGAATGGAAGTCAATGCAAAGTACCCAAAAGGTTTTGTTTGTGTGTGTGTGTGTGTGTGTGTGTGTGTGTGTGTGTGTGTGTGTGTGTGTGTGGTCTGACCTGCTCGAGGACACTTTGTGGACGAGGACGGCAGAGGGTTTCAGGACGTCGGCGTCCTGAGCAAGTCTTCTGTTGGCTCTCCTGAGGGGGGTGAGTCTGTGCGTGATGGTGGGGGACTCAGTGGGGGAGGATGGCAGTCTTTTAGCCAGCGCCCCGTGCCGCTCCAGCTCCTCGTCCAGGACGTCCTCCCTGACCATCAGCGTCTTCTCCGGACCTGACAGAACGAAGACAGTTTAGTTGTCACTTCCTGTCTGGCGCCTCACGTTGCTGATGGAGACTCACTGCAGAGCTGCAGCTTCTTGCGGACGCCCGGCGTCCTCGCCGCGGCGTCCCTCCTCTTGGCGCTGAGACACTTTGATGCAGACATTTTGGTTTCGGAGTGAAGCGACTCGGCCTCCAAGGCGGCGGGGGGTTTACCGGCGCTCGCTGTGGCTCTGCTGCGCCTCGCCTCCCCCAGCGCGGCGCTGCGCAGCACGGCGGGATCCGGCGTGGGCAGGGCACGTCGACTCGGACCCCTGGCGGCCGTAGTGGCTGCTGGTGGGGAGCGTGGGGAGGACGGGGGGAGGGAGGGGTTAAGATGGCGAGCAGGAGACGCTACCAGAGCAGAGTCCATGACCTTGAAGGTCTTGGAGTCCCAGGACAGTTTCACATAGAGAGTCTCGTTGTCGTCAGAGACAGGAAACGGAGCGGCGGCGTCCAGCTGTTTCACCTGCAGACAGGAAGGGGAGGAGCCTCAGGTGTCAACCCATCAATCTGCAACCTCACTGCGTCTCTGTTTCATCTTCTCCTCCCATCTCTCTCTCTCTTTTTTTTTATTTTATACTCTTTATTTATTTATGAAACTGTTCACAGATCAGTTACTTCAGCATCAACATGAGGAAAAGTCACGTTTAAAAGGTAAAAACTGACGGTTGACTTCACCTGCACGGGTCTGAGGATCGACTCCACGTCAACCTCGTCGTCACAGTTGCCCCCCTGATAGAAGAAGATCTCCTGGGGGTGGGGGGTTCTGCCCAGCAGCTTAAGTTTGCTCAGAGGAACTTCAAAAACCCGAACGAACCACTGAACCACGGCCTTCTTCTGCTGCCCACTCTCTGAAACAGCAGCAGGTTCTCAAATCAGAGAAAACATGATCCAGATCGAGTGTGTGTCTTTTCAGACTGGAAGCAGAAAGAAGTTTAGTCTGAAACTGAACCAGGGTCAGAGTCACGCAGGCTCAAGTTCAGTTTCACTTACCACAGGATAAATGCAGTACAACATCCAGATTCTTCTGGGGCCACAGAAATCAGTTTTAGGAGAAATACAACATTGCAGCGTTGATACAAAACTTATGATTTAACCCTTTGTTGACTCATGCAGGATGCTTTGGTTGCCAAGATCTTAGATTTAAAAGAAGCGGTTTGCTTTTCCTCCCAACAACTTTAAGATTTGCAACTGATTTGCCTATTTGTTTTCAAATTATTCAATCAGAAGTTTTCTGAAGGACAAAACAGCACTCTTTGTTCTAACAGGTCAGCGCTGATGTCGTACCCTCCACTGATCGGATCCGTGTCTCTGAGTTTCTTTAAAACTCACCGTCTCCAAACAGCCTGACGACTTTGGCCACGTACGGACTGTCGTCATTATCGCCCTCGATGAGGATGTGCTGACCCACTTGAATGATGGTGGTCCTCGGCAGGCCCTCCACACTGATGGCCAAGGAGCTGAAACACCCAGAGAACAAAACAGAAGTCTTTGATTTTAAAGGAAAAAGCTGGTATTTATCAATAAAACAATCGATAAAGGCTTGGTTTATATTCAAAGTCTTCTATGGGTAGAAGTGGTTTATTTTGGTTAATTTCCGTTCCTGTTACATAGACAAATGCTTAAAGTTTGAATAAAATCTGGGCAAAAATGTTTGAATTGAATTTACAAATTTAATTTATTGTAGTTCATTTATAAATAAATCTAGCCCATCTGATTTATTATAAAATAAATTTGTGTAAAAATCAGAACATTTCAGTACAGTTTAAAACCATCGTGTTTGTTCTCAGTTCTTTATAAACGGTTTAATAAATGTGTCTTTCACACAGATTGACCTCGATGGTCCTGCATTTTTATGAACTTTAGTCCCTTTAGTTTAAAACTTAGATCTGTTTCAGCTGTTCTCACCTAGGAAGTAAAAACAAAGGGAGAATTTTGTACTTTATTTTTAAAATACAGTAATAAGATCAAGTGTTGCTTTATCCTGAATATTGTGTCTCACAACTGACTTACTGTCCAGTAGTTTATTCATGATTTCCACAGACACAAAGATAATGTTTGTTTTATTAGAAGTTCTCCTGAAACTGGTTCTTGAGTCATTTATTGCACTTTATTAAAGCTATACATTGCACAGCTTGGAAACAGAAATACATCCCTCAGTTTCTTGTTATTTAGTTTAAATTATAACAATAATAAAAAGCACTCCCAGGAGTTAAAATCCCTTCATCAGTTTGTCATTTACAATTCAAAATCTGACTTTTATTCATCTAAACCTAAAACACGTCCTATTTAGTTTCAGGGAAAAACATCAAGAAGGTATGAATTTGTAAATATTTCAAGGTTCTTTATTGTCATTTGCATCACATGTGGTACATGAGGTGGAATGAAATTGTGTACTCAAAGTCCCAGTCACGCAAAAATATGAAGTATAAAAAGAAACAGTATACAAGGATCTAAGATATACACTTAACACTAACACTTGTGATTTTTATCTGGAAAAGCTTATTGATTGTTCAAGAAAATAAATGTTAAAATAAATTAATGAGTGTATTTTATTTATTTATTTTACTCTCACATACCTGCTGACATTTAAATTTAGTCTGTGGGAACACAGTACATGTAATTTTCATTTCCTTCAAGTTACAGTGAGTAAAAAGGCTATTTTATATAATTATTGGACGTTAGAGGAGTACAGTGTTAGCAGGAAACAAAGCAAAAATAAACGTGTTTAGAATCAGATTTCAGGTCATGCTTGCCTTAAAAAAGCCAGAATAATTAATTTTTTAAAACACTTGTGACGCATTTATCAGTTTAAAACTTTAAGGTCCTTCAGTTTAGTTTCGGTATCTAATTATAACAGGCGTTTAAACGTGTATAACGTAAAACAAAATTAATTCTCACCCATAATCATGAGTCTTTAGCTTCCTGTTGAAACTCAGAGGATTTCCTCGCCATTTATAAAACCGTTTGGAGCTCTGTCTGGTGAAATATTTCATCCTGTTTCTCAAAAATCTGACCGGAAACAAAACAAAAATAATCTTCGGATTAAAGCTCAAGAAAATCCGAATCGGTTTTATTATTATTTTATTATTGCTAATTCAGCTTCGACTGAAAGTTAACTAGAACACTTTAAAGAGAACAGAGGAACAACGATTCCCGCGAAAAGTTTCACTTCCTGTTCTTCTGACACTGATTTCCGGTTGGTTAGCGCTCTTCTTGTTGCAACTACCGCCACCTACTGGACAGAAGTTAAAAGAACACCAGACACACCGCGAAATAAAATAGACTTTTAATCAGGCCATATCTTTTTAAAAATGTTATTCATTGATCAGATGTTTTCCATAATACTGTACTTGCTCTGAGGTATTTTCTACAGTAAATCGTATTTTTATAGAATTCTCTCTGCTTAGACTCTTCATAACGAGTGGCAAGAGGAGGTGAATCAGGTTCAAGCAACAATAAAAACACAAACAAATAACAGTTACATTAAGATTAAGAACAGTTAAGAAGAAAAATAAGCGTTTTTCAAGGTTACTGGTTTGTCCACGTGCAGGCCAGAGTGGTGTTTGTTCCCAGTTTTTTGTAAATTGTATAATTTGTTAATTAATTTTAAACATTTACAATGATAAAAGTCAGTAGATATACACAGAACTGCCACTTACCTGTTTGGAGATCACAAAGCCCCCACTTGAGTTTCAAGATGGTTTCATCGTAACGCGGGACCTGGAAATGTCACTACTTTTACAAATTATTTTATTTTATTTCTTTAACACTACAGCTGCATGAAACAATAAAGAACAAGGAGTCATGAGAGAATGAAAATCTGTTATGAATAAAAGTTCTAAGTGCATTGGGAACTTTTGATTTTGATTTATTTATTAAAAACATTGTCAGTAATTAATTATGATACAGTACAGTGATATTGTGCCATGATAAAATGTTGACAGAGACACAGGTGCAGGTAGAGCAGGTGAGGTAAACGTATTTTCTAAAGTGCTGATTTTATTTATATCAACCCAGAACCCATTGTAGATAAATATTTTTGAGCTGAAATAAATATGGACTAAAAAAAAAAACAGCATTATAATTATCTATACCATATTTAAGTAAATCATGGTGTTTTGGTAAATTTTGTTCAAATAAATTCAAAGATGAAAGAGCATGAGATTCTGTCACGCATACTTTTTGTAACATCT
>JAVCKU010000059.1:2422819-2433447 GCA_032273985.1 Hypsolebias coamazonicus | reverse complement strand
GTGTTCTATTCTGAATAAAATATTAGATGTTGGCACCTCCACATCATTGCATTCAGTTTTTATTCACAATTTGTTTACTGTCCCAACTTTTTTGGAATCCGGTTTGTACACTAAGCACTAGTAGCATGAAAACTAAACTAAACTGAACTAAACTAAACTGCTGAACAGCAGCACGAACATGAGTCTTTGTGAGCAGATGAGTATGAATGAACACAGCAACATGTTATTTTTTGTCAATGTTGCTCCTCAGAAACTTTATTTTCTGAATTTTGAAGATAAAACATAAAAGTTTTACTGCATGAAGCTCCGACTCTTTGCTTAATTTACCTGAAACTCCACAACAGAAGTGGAGATTTAAGTTCCCGTGGTCCAAAAATCCTCATTATTTGTCCAAAAAGAATGTTGCTGTTGATGTAATCTGTTAAAAACAGACCTGGGCGGACCATTAGACTCCCCCCTGCTGCGTCTGTGCTGAATATTTGATGTCGCTGAAGTCACAGAAACAAAAGTGGATTGTTTGCAGAGAGGAGCAGCAGACTCTGATACAATCGGACCTCTTCACACACCGAGGACTCACAACAATCAACGTTTTTCAGTTTAAAATAAATTCAGCTCAACCTGTTGAACATGGTCTGAGTTTTTAGATGTAGTGAAGCTGGTAAACATTTTAATAATGGCAGCAAATTTGTTTTATTTTAGGTGATTTACCTGAAGAAAACTCCAGAAGAAGCCTACAGAGCTCTGATCTCTGGGTCCAACGCCTCCTATCTGCCATTCAGGTAAGTTATTTATTTATTTATATTTCTGCAGGAACATGTCAAAAACAGATGCAAGGTATCAAGTGTGTCTATTTTTTTAACCCAATTTGTCTCTTCTGTGGTTGAATTTACATATTTTCCCATTTTGATGGTCAATTTAACATTTTAAACAAACAATATTTAATGATATTTTCTGTAAAGGTATTAACATTTTTAAGTTTTTATCAGCCAGAGGAACAGACCACTTAACTTATACTCTGATTATCAGGCTCCCAACATGTCAGTAAGTTTTTAAGGCTCATTTATAATTTAAATCCTACTTTTTTTTATTTTTATTTTATTTTATTTTATTTTATTTTTATTTTTTTTTAGATTTGCAAACTGATAGTTTATTTATAAAGCACATTTAGAAACAACAGGTTGTAACCAAAGTGCTGTGCAATACAGTAATTATATAAAAGATAAATAAAAAAGTAAAAATAAAATAAAAATCACAAAAGAAAAAACTGAACCATTAAGACTAAATCAACTCACGCTGGGTTGAATATCAGTTAAAACAAATGAGTTCTTAAAAAGAGGAAGTTAACAGGCCTGAAAATATTGGATGGTGAATTGTTCCTGAATAATCTTAATCTCTGAGCTTCAGATGAGTTTTCTGGACGACAGAAGCAGCTGCTCAGAAGGTTTCAGGCTCGCCAAAGAACATAAAGTTGAAGCTAGTCAGCTACAGAGCAAGATGCGTTCGTACGTCAACATGAGAATTAAAATCAGTTCTGTGACGCGCAGGGAGTCTCAGGTGCTCAGACCTGGTCTGCAGGTAAGACGAGCAGAAAGATGGAGGCACGACATGACGGCCTGACTGACCCGGACATGCCAGGTTGTGATAAAAGTTTGGATTATTCTCCAGGTTGGTCCAGACACGCTCAAGTCTCGTGTCTTTGAAAGAAACTGGAGGTCTTGTTCCTGAGTGATGGCAGGATGGAGCGAGAGAAGGATCCACGGATCGGAGCCTTGTCCTCAACGATGAGGGCGTTGCTTTGGTCCATCATGGTGAAGAAAGTTGAGTCGAAATGCAAAGCTCTGGATTTACTGGTCTGTGTTCCAACTCTTCTGGTCGTGAGGTTTGGATCATGACTGAAAGAACCAGATCCTGGAATCAAGCTGTAATTGATCTTCCTTTTGTAGGGGGGTGGGGGTGGGGGGGCTCAGCCATAGAGAGAGGGTGAGGAGCTCCGTCATCCAGGAGGAGCTCAGAGTACAGCCGCTGCTCCTCTACATCGGAGTCAGTTGAGGAGGTTCCTCTGATCAGGATGGGCAGACCCAGCACTTTCTGGAGGGATCATGTCTCCTCTCTGGTCTGGAGAACACCTCGGGGCTCCTCCAGGAGGAGCTGGAGATGTCTCTGGAGAGAAGGTCTGGGTTTCTGTCCTGGATCTGCTGCCTCCACCACCTGACTACAAGATGTAAAAAATGGAGCGTCTCTAAATCTCTTGGCAGCTGTAGACGTTGGTTTGAATTCATTTGCTTTTCTCTAAAAACCTCCTAAAGCCAGAGGAACATCAACGCTCTGAAGCTTTGAGATTAAAGCTCTGGAGTTTACATTGTGTTTCAGGACCAGCAGATTTTTTATCTCTGGTCCTGCACCAGGCGGAGATCCAACAAAACACTTTGGTTTCTGCGCTCATTTTCCTGTTTATTTTATTTTAATTGCTGCAGCTCATGTTGTCCTCACGTCTGCCCGAGTCTGAACGTTGTTTTATAAACAGGTTTTTTTACTTTCTAACAACTTCATCAACAAACAATTCAACCCCCCCGTGGAATTTCAACCTAAAACGACCCTGAATGCAACACAGGAAACTCCCTGAAGAACGTTTTGGCTACAAGTCTCACCTGAAGGTTCCAGGTATCCAGGTGCCAGAGCTGTTCTCGAAATGTTTCCGAAACTCTAAAATCTTTGGTTCCCGCGGGAAGAAACGAAGGACGGACACAACTACGGCTTTACCAAAACACGCTCTTCTCTTTGAAAACACCCTGTTTTCTGGTCAGTGAAGGTGTTGCGCTGCGGCTGAGCTTTTGTTCTTATTAATCATAATAATGATTAATAATAAACACTAAGCTGCAGCTGTGATTATGGAGAAAGTTGCACGTGGAGCTGCTGACTCTCTAAAAACCACAGAAACTTGAACGGTCTCAGTTTCCTGTGGGAGGAAGTGATGATGATCAGCAGAGACGGCCCGGCCCAGTTCATCTGCCAATGAGGAACTCCGTTTACTGTCGGGGTCTAAATAATTGGAGTTCAGCCTGTTGGGTACAGGAGGAATGAAGTTGGTGCCGCTTGTTTTGCCATCACACACACAGGTGTGCATGTGCGCATGCATGTGCGTGTGTCGCTGCACAACTTTTTGTTCCTCTGTCGGCATCATGAGGACCTCTGAGCTCTCTTCACATCTGACTGGTTAAACGTGGCGTACAGGCCACGCCCACTGAGTCGTTCACTGACCACAGGTAAAACGAACGTGGCCGCGCTGTTGATCGTCTCAGAGCCAGAAGATTTAGAAACGGTTCACGCGTTGGAACAAGACGTTTGTTCTTCAAGAATTTGACTTTCTTTTTCTCCAAAATTAAAACTCAGTCCTGATTAAATTCCTGATTTACAATTTCAACATCTGGAATAATCTGTGAACATTTAGTGAAAAGCTTAGAACATTTTCGTTATTGTGTTAGACTTAATTAACTTTTAAAGTATCACTACACAGCCGAACCCAGCAGTTTAAATAAAAATAACACTCAACATTTATCGTCCAACAATGTTCAGTCAGGTCATCTGGACGGCTTGTTTTGAGACGTTTCATCCTCCATCCAAAGGACTTCTTCAGTCTCGTGTTTTTCCACTATGGACTATGTTGTTTGTGGGAACCAGTTGTTTGTTGGTGGCTCCTCAGAAGAAGTTCTTTGGTTGAAGGACGAAACATCTCGGTGAAAAAAGAAACTGTCCAGATTACCAGATTGAACATTGTTGGATTTTAAACCAGAATTATTGAGCATGAATTTTAAATATTTATTGTCATTCTTAAAAATTAGGGACTAAACTTCATTTTATTGGCCAGAGCGAGTACATATGACTGACTATTAAAAATAATACTAATAAAAATAGAACAACAACTTATAATGTGCAGTAGTTGTAGTTAAAAAAAAAAAGCAGATTGTGTTTGATTTAATTAAAAATATATTTTTCAGTTATGCTTTTGTTGTATTTTTTACTGTAAATATTGTGAACAGTTTCAGGAGAGTAGTATCCGTTACGACGTGATAATTTACAGTTTTTAGTCTTGCAGCAGGTCAAATCTTAGAGCACAGTTCTTGTGTCTGCTCCGCCTGCTGTTTAGAGGAGAATGTTGTATTTTTAGAAAGCTGACCGAGATTTTTCAGGCTCATTAGCACGTCGGTGTTAGTGTTATGGTGCCGGGCCTCGCTGTTGTCTGTTCCGGTTTCTGCTAACATTTGCAGTGAAGGCTTTCTGGTTTTCTCTGGTGGTTCTCCTGTGGTTTGGACTCCGTCCCTTCAGTCCAGTTTCCGTCAAACATTAAACCTCCTCCTCTCAGTCATGCTGGAAGCATGTCTGAGCTCAGTGAGAGTCTTGACGCTTGTGTGATAACGAAGCAGAAAATTTCTCACTGCAAGAAGACGAAACTCTCACTGACCAGAAAAACCAAACCAACCTGCTGCTCCCGGCAGAGTCACCTCGACACCAGACCAGTCTGTCCCACTTTGACCTGAAAGGACTTGGTCTTTGAGGATCTTGGTTTTATTTATTCAGTGATGAATCATTTAGCATCAGATTTCACCTGTTCCCATCGTTTGAGTATGTTTTTTTTTTTTTTATTAAACTGTCCGGTGTTTTTCTTTTGAAAAGCAAAATCCTTGACTTGACAGACCTCTTGTTTGTGGGCGGCGTTTTGCCTCATCCAAAAAAGCTTCTTCAGTTCTGATCCTGGGGGTTGGATGTCCAGGTTTAAAAGACCCCGTCCACACAGGAACGCTGTCTTTCCTTAAATTTAATCAGTTTCTACAAATGTTTTCATCCACACGGAAATGCAGGAAACGACCCGGACTCTGCAGTGACGCTGTTTCCTTGTATAAAAAAAACCCCTTTGTTTCCGTGTGGACAGGTCCTTGTAAGTCCTTGTTTTAACTTCAGGATTACAGGCTGTTAAGGTCACATGAGTGCCTGACCCACCGCTCCACCTGTGAGTGGGTCGGGTCGTTGACACCTGTTGGACCCTTCCTAACGAGGCCAATGTGTTTCAAGGTAAAAACTGAAACTGCCTGGAGAAGCGAGTCAAGGCTGACCAGTGTGTGTTAAAAAGATCTAACCAGAGACTCTGCTCACCTGAAAGATCTCTGGAAACGTTTGTGTTTTTACGATCCTGATTGTGAAAACTCTACACTTTTACCTAGTAAAGCTGAGCTCCTGAATCTGGTTTAGTTTCCCTACCAGGTCACCGTCTGGCCTGTGCGTTTTATATGTCACTGACATGTTCACGTGTGCATGCACTTCAGCCTTGAGCGTGAAAATACTGTCTGTCTCTGGAGTTATTGTAAACGTAATTTTCTTTTCTTAAATTATTTTAATCAAGTAGTAAAATCTGAGGCCTGAGTTTGTGGAGTCTACATGTTAAACAGGAGCTGCTGTTAAAGTTTGACTAATGTTCCTTCAGATGACCAACCTGCTTTGTTTCCTCTCGGTCTCTGCAGAGACGCCGCCTTCGGGAATTGCACCTACAACCTGACAGTGCTGGACTGTCTGCAGGGAATCAGGAAGGTAAGATCGTCCGCTGCGTTCAACAAAAACCTCCTGAGAGAAAAGTTGAGCGTTTGGTGTCTGTCATGAGTGGAGGCGTTCACCACACTTTGCTTCCTCCTTACTTTTATTTTACTTTTAACAGCTAATATTGGTAATAATAATAGTGATAATTACCTGCCAAAATATTTTAGTGGACTTCATGAAAATGAGCAAAAGAGTAAATAAAATCCAGTTTTATGGGGTTCAGTTTATTTAAATTTATCAATTAATCAAATAAACTTTAATTAAAATATAACGAAAGTGGTGTACAAAAGTCAACATATAAATCAGTGCATGTGAACCCAGATATAACAAAATCCACTTAAAGAACATTTAAACCTCCACATTGTTGTTTTATAATTATAATATGTCAGTTTTAAAATAGTTTATCATATAAGGTAATGAGGGTTTCATTAATATCATCCCATGAGTTTAATTTTTCCATCCTACATGAAGAATTACTGTTCATTGATTAAAGACCTGATAAAGGTTTAATTTTTAGATCTTGATGTATTTTTATGGTTTCCACAATTAATTTATTAAATTCATCAAACTAATTCAAACTTGACATATTTTTCTGTAATGTTTATTGTGGTGGTGCAGAAAAACATTCATGAGAAAAGATGATGAGGAAATCTTGTTGACCTTCCTCGTGAATGGAGCTTCTTTCTGACTAAAAGCAGCCCGAGTGCCGTTGGGTCCAGAAGGAGCAGGCGGTCAACCGAGAGTCTCCGGTTGTTTCTGCAGATTAGCGTTGCATAACGGCACAGCGTGTTGAGCCGTTGTCCTGACGGAGACGGACAGCAGCCAATCAGAGCGCTCTGCTAATCTGTCAGGAGTGTTAACGAGCGATGGACCGCAGCTCTTTGTCTCTGAAGGATTTGATCATCTCTAATTACTGAAGGAAACCTGGGACATACCGGTGTCTGGGTGCTGCTGTGTACTCAGTATTTACTCTTTTACTTGTATATTTCCGAAAAATACCACCGGTTTACTCATTGGTCAATAAAAATTATTTGCTTTCCTCAAATTTACAGCCTTAATTGTGAAAAGGCGGCGCAAAATGTAACTAAAAACAATGCAACTATTTTCTAACCCCTTTAACTTCAGATTTTATTTAACATCACAACATATCATGTGCTGCTGTTTGGAGTATTGTTATTCTGTGATATTAGTGCTTGGTGTATTTTAGTTGGTGTTTTTCTTAGTTCACATCTTAGATCTTAGTAATGTTTCCTTTTGCATTTTATTGTTGGATGTAACTGGGACCCTGTGTACATAATTTCGTTTCATCACATGTGGTGCAAATGACAATAAAGACTCTCTGACTCTGACTCTGATCAAATGTTGAAACTAAGATTTTTCATCGTCATGCATGAGACCAAACATCTCTCTGTGAGTCAGGTAAACAGAGGCCTCAGTGACCATCAGGAGGGAGGGTAGGGAGCTATTCTGCAGGTGAATTTAGCTCGGAACTCCACACTCTCCAGTTTTTAATTGGAAGAGGTCCCCAGGTGGGAAACAAAACGTCTTCATCTACAGAGTACAAGTCTAATAGTTTTTTATTTTATTTTACAAGATAAGAATATGTACCATTATTATGAAATATAATAATAATCAAAATATAATAATCAAAATATTATAATCAAAATATTATAATCAAAATATAACGTTTTTGTGTGTTTTTCAGGCTCTGCAGCACGGATTCTTTGACTTTGAGTCTTTTGATGTGGAAGAGTACGAACACTACGAGGTAAAAACTAGCACCAGTCTGGTTAAAGACACAGTTACCACTGAGGTTAAAGACGCCCGCGCCAGCGAGGTTAAAAATGGGCGCCAGCGAGGTTAAAGACACTGGTACCAACTCAGAGCACCTGCAGGGACGTTTGCGACTCACTGAGAAGAAAAACCTTCAGGAGATCTTTGGTTTTGTCGCAGTTGTGGCTCCTAAACGTGGAGTTCAGAGCCCTCATCAGGGTGTCTGAAGTAATTTAATTTATTAAATCTGAAAATCACAATAAAACATTCAGAGCTGTGGCTTATTGTGATTAATTTAATGACCTCAAACATTCTTTTAGAGTCTTTAGGTCCGATCTGTTTGTCTGAATCTTTTTGTCATGCTTTGTTTTCAACCTGAGTTTCTGTGTTTAGCGTGTGGAGAACGGAGACCTGAACTGGATCGTCCCGGGGAAGTTTTTGGCCTTCAGCGGACCCCATCCTAAATCTAAAGTAGAAAACGGTGAGCGACAAACTTCTGCCTTTTTCCTCTGTACAAACAAAATGACGTCTTGTTTTACTTGGGGAGTTCTAACGCTGACGGACCACAAACTGAAGCATCTTCCTCACATATTGTCTTAATGTTTATTTATTACTCCAACTCAGAAAACTTTAATTAAAATGTTAATTAAAGGAAACGGGAAGGGCTTTAACTTCACTCTGTATGAGTAGCTTTTCTTCTGGACCTTCAGAATTTTAGTCTTTTAGTTAAAACAGCTTTAAGTGTAATATTAGTTAGCTATTAAAGACAATTTAATAGTTGTTTTTTTTTTTGTCTAGATGGTCGAGGTAAACGCACCCAAAAAAGTGATAAAACTGTGTTTTTCCACATTTTACTGAAGTTTTTCCACTCAGGATCAAGTGAGATGTAATTCAGCTCAAGTGTTGCACAATTATTACCTCAGCTCTCATGTTTGAGGGAATAAAAACTTTAGGTCAGATTCCAAAGCTTTCAGAGATGCCACATAAGTGAGATAAATGTTTTCTTTTTTTTTTTTTTTGTTGTTTGTTTGTTTTTCCACTTCTGAAATTTTCCAGAAAGTCAACGTCTGAAATCTGAAATGTGTTTGTGTTTGTGCTGGTAAAAAGCCTAAAGATGCAGTTTCTTTATATTATTATTTTTATTTATTGTTTTATAGATTAACACCTGAGTTTAGAAGCTTTTCATATTTAAATGCTTCATTTTACAAAAGACTTCAAGAAGCTAATGTGCCGTTTATTCTTTTGAATGTGACTAAAACATGATAACCTTTTACTGAATTTTAAATTTTTTATTTTTTTAAGAAGCTGATAATTTAAGTCCAGACCCATTCTTATTTTTATCAACCCTACCTCTACATTCTGCTTGTTCAGCTCAGTAAAAAGGCCTCGGATATTTATTTTAAAGTGAATAATTTATTCAAAGTGAAGACAAACAGGAAGTGCTTTGGCATCGTTAATGATTATACCTCAGCGTTATTTACCGCTTTTGTTTTATTTTTATTTATTTTATTTTGAAGTGGGGCTTTTATCTTGACATGTTTATAAAAAAAAAAAATCACTTTAAAACAAAATGTGTCTGAAGAAAGAGTTGAGACTGGTTTGAATACTCATACTAAAGCATTTCACACCTGTTTTGGCTCCGCCCCCCTCTGCAGGTTACCCTCTGCATGCACCCGAGGCTTACTTCCCCTACTTCAGAAAACACAACGTGACGACCGTCATCCGCCTGAACAAGAAGATCTACGACGCCAGGCGCTTCACCAACGCCGGCTTCGAGCACTACGACCTCTTCTTCGTGGACGGCAGCACGCCCAATGACATCATCGTCCGCCGTTTCCTGTACATCTGTGAGAACGCAGCAGGAGCTGTGGCCGTCCACTGCAAAGGTGAGGGACTTCCTGTCTTCATCTCCCTGGTTCTTCTCACTGATGTCCTCAGAGATCGGAGGTGTAGTTCTCAGAGCGAGCAGCAGAGGGCGACGATCACCCGTTAAACGATGCGAGGTTTTAAAGATGACCCTGATCGGATCACAACAGCTCTCCTCTGTTTATTAGTCGACGGCTCTGGCTTCTTTCAGAGTCCAGATGTGGGACTGTTGTGACAGAGCACAACAGCAGCTGTGAAACCGGCTCTAACTGAGCACGATGAAACTGCTGGTGGTCCAGGTCACTGCAGTTCTGATCCAAACGATCTGGGGTTTATTCAGCGACTCCGCTGTGCTGACTCCCCGTGTCCCCTCTGTGTCTCCATCAGCCGGACTGGGCAGAACGGGCACTCTGATTGGCTGTTACCTGATGAAGCATTACCGCTTCACGGCCGGCGAGGCCATCGCCTGGATCAGGATCTGCAGGCCGGGTTCTGTCATCGGGCCGCAGCAGAACTTCCTGGAAGAGTGAGTGAAGTCTGTTTCGATACTTTTTACAGAAAATAAAGCTGAATCTTATTTTGATTATTTCTGATAAAATGAACAGTTTTTTGTCTGGACGCTGAGTTGGAATCAACCGTTTTCTTGTTTGTTGTTTTAATCTTTTTTTCCCCCCAATTTAATCACTCCTGCAGACGTTTTGCTATTTTAGCTGATTTTATAACATTCAGTTCATTCAGTAGATGGTGATGTTTCATAACTTGTTTTTCAAAATATTACGTTATTTACATTTTAAAAGCGTGTTTTCAGTTAATACAGAAACAACGGCTTTGTTTCTGCCATATTCTGCTTTTAGCCACCGCTCTGCTCCTTTTAGCTAGCCCTTTGCTAATTTTATCTTTTAGTTACTATTCTGCTGCTTTCAGCTGGTTTTTGTTACTTTGTAGTTTCTATCTTCCTTAGTTAGCTAACTTTCATTTCTTTTAGCATTCATTGTTTTAGCTTCTTTCAGCTCGTCTGTTGCTACTTTTCTCTTCTAGCAAGCCAGTTTTTTAGCTGTTAGGTAGCCTTCTGTATTTTTAGGTTTTAGAAAGTCTTGTTACTTTTAGCTAGCCTTAGTTTTCTTAAATCTTCTATGGTTTTGCGTCTTTTAGTTAGTCCACTGCTACTTTAAGCTAGCCTACTGCTACTTGTATTCACTGTTTGTAGCATTTTGCTACTATAGCTTTCAGTTAGGGTTTTTCTAGCGTCTAGCTAACCTTGTGCTATTTTTTTTTTTTTTTTTTTAAGCTTCTAACTAGTTTTTGCTACATTTAGTTTCTGATTAGCCTTCTGCTTGTTTTAGCTTTTCAGTGTTTTCCCTATGTTACTTGTCTTGGGAGGATGCTCGTCTCTGTGGCATTTG
>JAVCKU010000059.1:2374382-2387830 GCA_032273985.1 Hypsolebias coamazonicus | reverse complement strand
ATTGGGTGGATTTTAAGACTTTTGGGCTGGAAAACCTCGACTATCTGGCAACACTGGACTTAAAGTGTGGGTTTGGATATAAAGGTTTATTGGGACAAAGTGTGCAGAACTAGTTCTGTTTCAAAATTCAATTAAAGAAGAATAATAAACAGATCAAGACCCAACTAAGACTCGTCTGTAGAAAACTTCTCTCAACACGGATGCATGTCACCCGCCACCTTCCATGACAAGAAGTTTAGACTGATCTGAAGCTGACACATTAGTTTTAGCTGTTTTGGTCATAAAAGGTGATCAGTAATCTGTCTGCTCTCAGAACACGTGTTGGGAGTGACCTTCAGCTACTACCACAAAATTTACATCTTTTCTCTTTTTGCCTTTTGGAAGTTTGCTGTGTTTCTGTCTGCCCATCTTATTAAGCGTGCTGCCAGGGAGCGATAGACACGGACCTGGTTACCATGGTGACCCAAAACATTTCTTTGGATGCTGTTTCTTTTAAGTCTATTTCTGCCCCTGCTGATGGCTCGGTTCGGACTCACCAGCGCCTCTTTCCCCACGGTGAGGATGGAGGTGTAGGCCTCCAGGTAGACCCGGGAGCAGCGCCTCAGCGCCTGCAGACCCTTCACCGTGATGTCGGCGGCGTCTCCGAGCCCCAGGCCGATCAGGTACAGCATCGTGTCGGCCTCAGAGTCTGAACGTCTCCACACGACGTGAAAACGACCAGAATTTGGAGGTTTTTTTCCTCACATTCACGTGGAGCTCCGCGGTCGAGCGGATTACGGTTTGCTGCGAAGTGTTTACAATCACGACAGTTACGACCGCTTTACGGTTTCTCCCAACGTGGAGACGTAAAAACCAAACTCCGGCGACAAAGCTGCACATTTAAAAGATTTAAGGACTGATGGCAACATTTTGTGTCAGTAAAATCAAACTATACACAGTTCTGTAGTGATTGTTTGTCTCGAACATTCGGAAATAAATTTATGAAATAAACCGTAAAAATCTCAGTTTTACAATTAAATTTTGATTATTAAAGCTTCCTGCTTGTAATGATCAGGCTCAAATCACCGAACAGTGTTTGCACAATGAAATGTAAATATACCGAATTATAACTCAAAAATCATACTTTAAATGTACTGATCAAACCGACTGTTAATAACTGAATTAAAACAGATTATTACTAATTTGTGCACGTTAAAACTGAATAAGTTTGATGATGTTCGAGAAGGGGTCCAAACTGGTCTCAGATTCTTCTTGCATCACAAAGAAAGTTGTTAAATGTAAAAAGGAACATTTTAAAAATGTTAAAGCAGCCGTTTAAACAACTGGCACATAATCCGTGTTTCCAAAAACAGATATTATCAGACAATTATCCAAGACCAGATTCCATGTTAAACTGAACATTGACAGTTTTTGTTTGTTGTTGTTGTTTTCAAACTAAATATCACTTTTGTTTCAGTTTCAACTTCCCAGTTTTCTAAGTTGTCCAGGGTCTGTCTCGAGGTCCCAGTGGGACACGTCCTGGACACCTCCCACAGCCTCAAGCGGCTCCTTTCGACGAGGAGACGCAGCGACTACACTCGGCTCCTCCTAAACGGTTTCCCTTCATGAAGTGTCTCCTTGTTGTGTTGGTGGAGAGTTTGGACACCCCAAGGTGTCCATACCAGGACAGTTTGACCCTTGCTGGGTCTGCAATGATAAAATCAATCACATTTACGACGACTAGAAGACTGAGGGAGCACAGGACGTCCTGACTCAGAGCGGGTTCAGAGTCTTTCCATGGGCGAGCCCATCCACTTCTGGCTCGGTTGTTTGGACCTTTTCAGTTGAAGTTCTGAATCAAACCGAGATGGTCTGACATCAGCAGACTGCAGGACACTGATTGGTCAGAGGACGACGTCAAAGAGCGTCTCCTTCCCTGGAATCCAATCCGCCATTTTGAAAACCTCACAACCGCAGCGTTTCTTTTTGATAAAATTACATAACTACTAAAATGACAACTTGTAAACCAGCACCATGGTCCTGAGGTGTAGATGTTTCTGTGGTTGTTGGCAGACGGCAGGACTCAGACACCAAATGGACTTGACTTATGAGCTCCGACCAGCGGAGGGAAGGAGGCCTCGACTCTGCATTTTTGGTGAGCGTGTCTTTATTCCATCTATTTACTCACTGGTGTAAGATGTGGGTGGCCGAGCCGTGATGACCCGCCCACATCAAGGCAGGAACTCGGATATAGTGAGAACTACCGAGATCAACTGGGGGCGATGCAAGTCTTGTTGAGACTTGATGATAAAAAACAACCTATGACTACCAGACCCTGACCCTGGGGCCAGGCTTTGGAGACCGTAAGGCAATGGTCCTCAAACTGTTGACCACAGAATCCCTGTGGCAGATACTTGTGACCCAAAATGTTTTTTACTGAAGCATTCAGGCCAATAAAACATGATCATAATGATACCATAAATCATATAAACAACAATTAAATGACTTCTGTCCTTAGCTCTTGGACCATTTACAGTAAAAAAATATATAAGCAGTCATTAAAACTTTTAATTTATTATCAATAAGTCATCTCAACACCCCAAAGTTGATGCTTCAGGACCCACAATGGGGTCCCAACCCTGACTTTGGGAACCACTGCTGTTCGGGACTGATGCATTGTGGGTTGGATGACAATCAAAGGGCTTGGTGGTCCAATTCCTGGTGGCTGAATCTGGCTTTAGGGTCATGGCAAAATGTTCCTTGAAGAAATAAATAAAGAGGGTTCTGCCTCAAGTGGAGGAGTTCAGTTGTTTCTGGGTTTGGTTCACGAGTGAGGGAAGAACAGAGCGTGAGATTGATGGATGGATTGGTGCAGCATCTGTAGTATTGTGGCCTCTGTACCGGTCCGTTGTGGTGAAGAGAGCTGAGCTGTAAGGCAAAGCTCCCCGTTTACTGGTCAGTCTATGTTCCTCCCCTCACCTCTGGTCATGAACTCTGGTAGAGATTCAAAGAATGAGATCGTGGATACAGGAGGTTGAAATGAGTTTCCTCTGCAGCTGGACTCTCCTTTAGAGACAGGGTGAGAAGTTCTGTTATCAGGAGAGACTCAGAGTAGAGCCGCTGCTCCTCCACATCCAGAGGAACAAGTTGAGGTGGTTCGGGCATGTCCGACTGGGAGGAGACCCCGGGGAAGACCCAGGACATGCTGGACAGACTATGGCATGGGAACGTCTTGGAGTCCTCCTAGAAGAGGTGGCTGTGGAAAGAATGTCTGGACCTCCCTGCTCAAGACGCTGCCCCCGAGACCTGAGTCCAGAACAAAAGGAAGATGATGGATGGTTCTTCTCCTTTTCAGCATCAATACCTTCAAACAGAACCTCAGCTACTGACTGGTCGACACAAACCGTTGTGTTGAAGCTCCAGTTTTTTAAATTTGGTAAAACATTTATTTGTAGATTTCCGACATGATCCTCAGCATCTTTTACATAAATTTGTCAGATTCTTTTCATAAAAGTGAAGACGGTAAACTTCGTGCTTGTAGTTTGACATGACACTGTTGGACTTCCGGCGCTGAAGTCGGTGAATCTGTCCACATTTTAATAATTGCACAACTTTGAAATCTTTTTTTTTTTTTTCCATTTTGTGGATTAAAGTTGAACTCTGTTTTCTTTCTTTTCTGCAGAACTAAACCTTTTTCGGAGCAGGGTCTCGATCCTCCTCGTGCTTTCTGTCACATGTTGGGGGTTCAGGTGTCGTAGAAACATAATGAGTTCTCTCTGCTGCTCTTGGTCCACCAGTCGTCTCCATGGCGACGGCGGTCGGCGCCACAGCGTGTGAAAGTCGTTGTGAATGAGTCGGTGGGAAAAGCTGCGTCTCCCTGCAGCCCCGTTTCTCCTTGTTGTGGTAAACAAGCCTCAGGACCACGTGACCCCCTCCACCGCTTCAACTGGGAACCAGTTAATGACAGGGATGGTTGGCGGGGCGGAGGATTGTGGGTCTTTTGTTGAAGTTCCAGGGTTTGTTTGGCTCCAGTCATTCAGAGAATCACCGCTCCGGTTCTGTTAACTGTTTCTCCTCAGCTCCGGTCCCGTTAGGATTCTGGATCAGGTTCTGGCTCCTGGACATGAAATTCTGCTTCAGAGGAGCTGAACTGGTTCAGAGTGACTCTATTTAGGATTTTTTTTTCCTGAAACCTCAGTTTCATCACTTATTATCAATTTTCATAGATTTTTATTTTTAAGTCATCTTGTTTATTTATCCTTTTTTGTTTCAGACAAATTAAATTAATTCCCAGTTCTGTGATTTATCTCCTTTTCTGTGATGGTGGTCACTTCGTTCAGCAGCTGAGGTCTTTTGACCTCGTTGGCCTTTTCACTTCCATGAAGCCGAAGCTTACGCCCGATTGGACCAGTTCAAAACGTTCACAATGTCCACAACGTTCACAGCATTCACAACATTCACAACGTTCACAACATTCACGTTTACAACATTCACAACGTTCACAGCGTTCACAACATTCACAACGTTCACAGCATTCACAACATTTACAGCGTTCACAGCGTTCACAACATTCACAACGTTCACAGCATTCACAACGTTCACAGCGTTCACAACGTTCACAACATTCACAACATTCACAACGTTCACAACATTCACGTTTACAACATTCACAACGTTCACAACATTCACAACATTCACAACGTTCACAGCATTCACAACATTCACAACGTTCACAACATTCACGTTTACAACATTCACAACATTCACGTTTACAACATTCACAACGTTCACAACGTTAACAACATTTACGTTTACAATATTCACCACATTTACAGCATTCACAACGATTACAGCATTCAAAACATTCACAACATTCACAACGTTCACAACATTCACGTTTACAACATTCACAACGTTCACAACATTCACGTTTACAACATTCACCACATTTACAACATTCACAATGTTTACAACGTTCACAACATTCACAATGGTTTACAACATTCACAACGTTTACAACATTCACAACAATTACAACATTCACGTTTACAACATTCACATTTACAACATTCACAGCGTTTACAACATTCATGTTTACAACATTCACAACGTTTACAACATTCACGTTTACAACATTCACAACGTTTTCAACATTCACGTTTACAACATTCACAACGTTTACAGCATTCACAATGTTCACAACATTCACAATGTTTACAACGTTCACAATGTTTACAACGTTCACAACCTTCACAACATTCACAACCTTCACGTTTACAACATTCACAATGTTTACAACATTCACAACGTTTACAACATTCACAACGTTTACAACATTCACAACGTTTACAACATTCACAACGTTTACAACATTCACAACGTTCACAACATTCACAACATTCACGTTTACAACATTCACAACATTCACGTTTACAACATTCACAACGATTACAACATTCACAACGTTCACAACATTCACAACGTTCACAACAGTCACGTTTACAACATTCACTACATTCACATTTACAACATTCACAACGTTCACAACATTCACGTTTACAACATTCACGTTTACAACATTCACCACATTTACAACATTCACAATGTTCACAACATTCCCAACATTCACGTTTACAACATTCACAACGTTCACAACATTCACGTTTACAACATTCACAACATTCACAACGTTCACAACATTCACGTTTACAACATTCACCACATTTACAGCATTCACAACGTTCACAGCATTCACAACGTTCACAACATTCACAACGTTCACAACATTCACAACGTTCAGAACGTTCACAACATTCACGTTTACAACATTCACAACATTCACGTTTACAACATTCACGTTAACAACATTCACGTTTACAACATTCACCACATTTACAATATTCACAATGTTTACAACGTTCACAACATTCACATTTACAACATTCACAACATTCACGTTTACAACATTCACAACATTTACGTTTACAACATTCACCACATTTACAGCATTCACAACATTCACAACATTCACAACGGTCACAACAGTCACGTTTACAACATTCAAAACATTCACGTTTACAACATTCACAACATTTACAATATTCACAATGTTTACAACGTTCACAACATTCACGTTTACAACATTCACAACGTTCACAACATTCACGTTTACAACATTCACAACATTTACGTTTACAACATTCACAACATTTACAGCATTCACAACATTCACAATGTTCACAACATTTCACAAAGTTTACAACATTCACGTTTACAACATTCACAACATTCACAAAGTTTACAACATTCACGTTTACAACATTCACGTTTACAACATTCACGTTTACAACATTCACATTTACAACATTCACGTTTACAACATTCACGTTTACAACATTCACAACGTTTCGCTGCAAACTTTCGCTGCAAAGAATTTATTAAATTAATGCTTTACAACAAAATTCCTCTCATGTTGTTATTTTGCACCAAATCTTCCTGCAGAGCTGAACTTTCACTTTACGTTTGCAATAATTTAATCAGTCAGACTTGTCATGTGATGAAACGGCTTCCAGTTTAACAGTTGTGTCATTTTCTTGTTGAATCACATGAAGTTAGGCCACTAAATGTCTGATTTCTTTATGTAGCTTTGAAAATTGATAAAAACTGATATATTCGTTCAAAAGCAACCTTAAAGTTGCAGTATGCAACTTTTATCAAAAATGTTTTATACTAAATTTTATTTAAGGTCTTGGTCTTGGGTTAGATGGTCTTGAACACAACACTAGTAGTTGGAGTGAGGACAGAGATGGAGGACGACACGCTGTGAAGACCCTGAAGAGGAAAAAGCTGAAAGAAGAAGAAGAAAATCTAATTTCAGCCCAAAAGTGTTTATTTCTGAAAAGTTACGAGCTTCTTAAAAGTCTCTGATGTAGTTTTACAGAAACAGCAGGACCATATTTAAACTTCTACACTAAACTTATTTTTAACGTTTTCTCCTCAGAGCTGCGTTCGTGTGACGCAGAGATCATTTTGTTTAAAAAATAAACTGTGAGGAACAGAATCCTGGTTATCGCAGGTTTGGTCTGAGGTCAGACGCAGACACCAACAGGATTAAAGTGATAAATCATCTGAACAGGGTTAAAACCGTCTGTGTGGTTTAATCTGACCTCAGATCAGCTGCGACACGTCTGTTTCCTGTCAAGAGACAACCAAACCAGAAGTACCTAAAAGGAGCTGTTCGTTTATTTCTTTAACTATTTCTAATAACGGGAACCACATCTAGAATATGTTGGTTCAGGAAGGAGCCTAATGTGTTTCACTTCTGCATTTCAAGCTGCAACTGTCACGTCATTAAATCATTAAATATACATTTAAATTATTAAATACACATTTAAATCATTAAATATACATTTAAATTATTAAATACAACATTAAATAATGAAATGAAATTTATTTTATTTTGTCGCCTTCCACCCTCATGTGTCACCATGAAATGATGTTAACTGTCAGTCTCACTCATCAAACTCAGTGGGCGGGACTAACCCTAACCCTGACGCCTGATTGGCTGCTTCTCACAGCAAGCGAAGATAAATTGACCACAGATAATCGATTGATCCACAGGCCAGAAAATATATTCCAAAACTTTAGGAAGTGGTAAATGTGTTTACGTATATTTGGATGAAATCTTTTTATCATACCATGAATGTAAAGAAGGTAAGAAATATATTAACTTGGGTAATGCTCGTGAAACACAGTTTAGGATTTCACATGCTCAGCATTAGCCCCGCCCACTGAGTTTGATGAGTGAGACTGACAGTTAATGTCATGTTGACACACGAGGGTGTGGGATGTGACAAAATTAAATAATTGAATAAATCATGAAATAATTTAATTTTGTATTTAATAATTTGTTTATTTTATTTAATGATGTATTTAATAATGAAATGATTAATTTCATTATTGTTTTATTTATTTCAACCTTTATTTAACCAGGTAAATCCCACTGACATCACAGATCTTTTGCCAGGGACACCTGGCCTGAAGGCAGACTAACATGCATGTTGTTTGTCTGTGGGAGAAAACGCACGCAAGCACGAGAAGAACATGCAAACTCCACACAGAAAGACCCCAGGTCCAACAGGGGATTGAACCCAGGACCTTCTTGCTGTGAATCAACAGTGCTAACCACTGAGCCATCGTGCTGCCACGTTCCGTCCTGCACATGCAGCATCGTCAGGTTCTGATTTCATTCTTTTATGTTTCTTTTAATTCTGGTCATTGTGCTAATTTTCTTTGCCAGTGATTCTTGTATTTTAATTTCATTACTTTGTGCATTCTCTAGGGAGCGGCGGTAGCTCGGTGCCGTGGTCTTGTAATGCTGAGGTTGCGAGTTCGAGCCCAGGTTGCATCAGGGAGCCCATCCGGAGTAAAACAATTGCCAAATCTTTCATGGGAGTTCGCTCGCTGGGACAACACCTGAAGAAGGACGCAGGTGAAAGACACAGACTTTTTTTATTTGTCTGCACCATCAGCCCCGCCTCCCTCCACCCAGCCTGCCACGCCCATGAGCTCCTCGTGATGGTCTGCATTTCTGGGTCCAAACTTACCAGAAAAACACTTTGGGACGTCTGCTGATTAAAAAAAACAAAGATTTAATTTAAACGGGTGGTTTTAAATCAGCTGAGTGGACAAACTTTACCAGTCACAATCTTTTTTTACTCCCATTAATCATCACCCTTAACATATAGTTGCATTCTTATACGTTACGAGTGGACGTTTATAATTTGTTTATCCGTTACTTTGCATTTATTTATTTTTGACAACTGGTGCTGTAGCACCCCCAGTTTCTTCAGGAGTAACCTCGTTCAGACTAAGCTCGTCAGATAAGTCAAAATAAAGCTCCATGTCTCCAAACTGAGGTTGTTCAAAGAGATATCTGCAGCAGGTAAGATGATAACTGTTCAGAACCTTTCCATGGATTTCAGCTGCTAAAGATCTGAGCTTTCTGTTGCTTCAGTCAAAACTGCAGTGATGCAGTCTGGTTTTTGTTTGTTTGTTTGTTTGTTTGATGCGACAGGATGTGGACGCTGGTTTCATCAGGCGGTTCTGATCGCTCAGACTTTCACAGTCGGTCGATGAATCGCACAGGAAGGACGAGCCTTCACGCATGCAGAGCAGAAACGTGTTGAAGACGGAGATAAAACCGCCGTCTTGAGCCCCTGACTGAAACTGCGGTGAACCTCCAGAGGGCCGAGCAGAAACCAAGTGGTCCAGAACTCCTCCAGAACCACGAGCGAGACAGAGAACCACAGAGGGTTCTGCTGCTGGGGAACCAGTGGTTCACGCCTCGTGACGTCCACGTCCTCAACGACGAAACTTTTTAATCTGATCGAACGCCGTCTTTTCATTTCTTTAAACTCTTCGCACGCTGGTCACCAGAACACTTTAACGTTTTTATGCAACACGTTATGAAACAGTTTGAGGAGGAGCGGCAGGAGCGGGTGAGGAGACGCAGGAGCGGGTGAGGAGGCCCTGCGCTCTTTGTAGCTCCCACAGAACCATCTCTAATTACGGGACAAAGGCGACTCTTTCAGCCCCGCAGCTCCAACCCTGCAGCTTTGCATGTCTAATGAGCGCTCCGCTGAATGCTAAGAGGACCCCAGGGTGCTGCAGAGGCCTCAGCACCCCCCACCCCCTTTAGGCACCACCTACGCACCACCCGGTCATCCATGCATCCCTTCGGACTGGGGCCTCCTCCTTCAAACATCAGCCCTGACCCGCTCCATGGCGGCGCCACAGCACACGGGACACACAATTAATACCACGCAGAGGAAAGTTCTACTGGAACCAAAACCAGCAAGAAGTACCAGTAACAGTGCTGCTGATGCTAACTGGAAGGTGTTAAGAGAGTGTGGGCGGGGCTTAAAAGGTCCGCCAACAGGTGATGAGGACCAGTCGACGCTAGAAGCTGATTTAAACATTTAAACAGTGTCTGAAGAACTAAACCAAACTCTTTATGTGACGTCACAAAAATGGACCAAAATCAAGTTCAAGGGGACGAGACGGGGCGGAGGCGGGGCAGCCGACCCGGGACCTGAAAGCCACGGTTCGACTCCCAGCCATTCCACATGCCGTGGTGTCTTTGAGCAAGACACCCAATCCCTAACTGCTCCCCGAGCGCTTCCACCGCTGCTCCACCTGGGTGCGGCTCAGGTGCGATGCAGAGAACTGACTTCACCTTATGGGAACATACGATGATGATGATGTCAGACTTCCCTCCTCTTCATCAGTTCAGACCAAGTTCTGTAGAAAAACGAGCAGGAAGCTCAGAGTCCAGCAGAACTAACTGCTGCACCACCGCCCCCAGTGTTCGGACCTGACTGGTCCTCGTGGACCACCGTCCTGACATCGACGTGTCATTTCCTGGTTTCTCCTAACGTCATGACATTCTGAGATGTTCAGGCTGCAGGATGGTGGGTCACCAGGACCAGGGTCTCTGACGTGCGTTGGCTCGCAGGTCTGAGACGTTTCAGTTCGAACTGAGAAAGCTCCTCAAACGAAGCGTCTTCAAGGATGAAGAAAAACGGTCCGGTCCGACGGTTTCATGGTGGAGTCTGAGATTCACCGAGGAGTCTCCAGAACTCGGCGTTTTCTCACCCGAGTTGTCTCGTCACGTGAACGAGACCAGGTCACGTTGGTCACAGACGGTCCTCACGCGCAAACCTTTAGAAATGTGAGAGGGTGAGCTTCATGTTTAGATTTAAAACGAATCTAAAGTGAACCGAGCAGACTCATAAAGTGGAGACAGCCGCCCTTCGATTGTTCTTGTGGCGGCAGCGCACCGAGGCTGCACGAGGCCTCTCAGGACGCCATCGAACATTTATGCCTATATTGATTTCTGCCTTTTATTCCCACCCAACTTCCTGCTTTTAATGTTTAATGGCCATCAGACAATAAGAGTATCTGGCATGCGCTGAAGCTAAGTGTTAAAGGTGAGGCCTGAGCCAGGAGCCCTGCGTCCTGTCTCAACAGAAAACACGTTGCTGTCAGGACGAAAGACTCTTGGAAAAACAATAAAAACAAAACGAGAAGCTGTCGAAGTAATGGAGCAAACCTGTAATTAGTAACTTTAATCAAATGGATACATTTTAAAACGCCACCAAAAATCTGATGGTTAAAGTTGGAACAGTAATGAGGATGTTGCTTCGGTCAGTTGTAGTGAAAAAAAAAAGTTGCGTCAAAAAAACAAAGCCCTGGATTTACTGGTCCATGTTCCAACCCTCACCTACGGTCATGAGGTCCATCGAAGGGTGGCCGGACTCCGCCTTAGAGACAGGGTGAGGAACTCCGTCAACTTGGAGCAGTTTTGAGGACAACTGCTGCTCCTCCGCATCAGAAGGAGTCAGTTGAGGGAGTTGGGCCTCATGGACGTCTCCATTTAGAGGTTTTCCTGGCACTCTCCACTGGGAAGAGACCCCGGGGCAGACCCAGAACTCTTAGATCCTCTCTGGTCTGGGAACACCTGGGGGTCCCACAGGAGGAGCTGGAGAGCGTCTCTGCAGAGATGGAGGTCTGGGTTTCTCTCCTGGACCTGCTGCCTCCATGACCCAACCACAGATTAGAGGTAGAAGATGGAAACTAATACACTGGGCGTTTCAAATGGAACATTTTGAAGGAGTCAATTGAAAAAAATATATTTTAAAAACCCAATAATTCTCAGTCAGGTCATCTGGACAGTTTCTTTTTTTTTTTTTTTTTTGAGACGTTTCACCCACCAACCAGAAGACATAATCAGTCAGAGGAGCTCCAGCAAACTGTTCCCCCACCAAGCAGTAAACGCCTTAAGTGGACCAACCAGTTTTCTGGAGCCAAGATGGTTTCTGTCCCTCGTCGAGCCACAGCCAAAGAGGTTCAAAGCAACAAAGTTCATGCTCAGTCATCCAGGTACCAAACTGTGTCCAGATGACCCGACTGAGAATTATTGGATTTGGTACCTGGATGATTGAGCATGAACTTTGTTGAATATTTTTAAAAAGTTATTCCTTCGGGTTTTGAATTTACTCTCATGCTGTGAGCACTTCAAGTGTCAGGGAAGACTTTTAGCTACTACCACATTGTTTTAGCTCGTTATGTGTAAACGTGACCGAGGTTTAGTCTTTTTTTGTGTCAGCTGACCGCGATCAGCTGATGCAGCCACTCAGGTCGACTCGTCGATCATCTGTAAGACGATCATCTGACAACGTTCTCAGTTCGATCAAAAGTCCGTTCCAAGGTTCATGAGATATTTTGCTGACAGGCAGACAAACGAGGTTGACTTCAACAGCTTGTGCAGAAGTTTTAAACAAAGACCACATGCACTATGTAGAGCCTGCGCACGTTTCGTTGACGAGCTTCAGACACAACCGCCTGAAATCTCAACTCAGTGTCCATCAGGTTCACAAAGCTGCCGCCACTTGTGGGTCGGGTCACGTCAGTCAGCTGCGGCGGCCATCTTCAACCAGTTTGACCCAAACAAAAGGTCTATGAGTTGATGAAGTTCTGAGAATTTGAATAAAATCCATCCTGTGGTTCACAATATACTTTTGTAACAAACAGACACATTTGACCTATTTATCACCTGCTTTTCATTTGAGTGGGTGAAGGTGATAAAGTCTGAGGGATCTAGAAGAAGGTCTGGGTCACAGTGAACAGTTGTCAGAAATCTTACTTCAACCTCAGAATTCAGATTAAAAACTGAAATCTAACTTTTT
This sequence comes from Hypsolebias coamazonicus, assembly GCA_032273985.1. Taxonomy (NCBI): domain Eukaryota; kingdom Metazoa; phylum Chordata; class Actinopteri; order Cyprinodontiformes; family Rivulidae; genus Hypsolebias; species Hypsolebias coamazonicus. The sequence goes on along the minus strand of JAVCKU010000059.1, from coordinate 2,375,102 downwards.
ATCCCAGAATCTGACTTCTGAAATTAAAAAAAAAAATCTCAATTCTGACTGGTTTTCCTCAGAGTTCCAACTTTAATCCCAAAATTCAGACTTTTTTTCCCCATAGTTATGAGAAAACAATTCTGGAAAGCACAAGTAAAATTGTTCACCGTGCCCCGAATCCTTTTCTGTAATGAGACAAGTCAAAGTGAAATGCGCTGCAGAAAAACCAGAACCAAACTGAAACCAAAATAATTTTCATAAAGAGATCACGTGAAACATGTTTGTATCTGGATCTGAACTAAACTTAGAATCCAGAATGAAACCATAATTCACTCCATCTTCATCTGTACAGGTGAGCCTCAATGGGCCTCTGGAACTCATTTAACAAGACAGACCTGTTTAAAGAACGAGGACAACAGCAGGCAATCATAAAAGAAAGCATTTAAATTGAAAAATAAATGGAAGAAAATGATATTAAAAACAAAACATTACATTATAAAGTGATATAAAATACTAAAACCAGGAACATGTCTGTGTTGGTCTTCATCAGGAACTTAACTGATGTTTGAAGCCACTTCGAGAGGTCAAGGTCGAGAGCTTCAGATCTTCTTGCAAAATATTCCAGGAAATGGGAGCGGAGTAGGAGAAGGTCCTTTTGTCTAGTTCAGTCCTTCTGAGGGAACACTGCAGGTAATCATGTCCTGAGAGCGCACGCTGTAGCTGCACTCACGCAGAGAC
>JAVCKU010000059.1:2222321-2235470 GCA_032273985.1 Hypsolebias coamazonicus | reverse complement strand
ATTCAGCAGTTATTTAGCTGTTGTTAATCCTTCATTCAGCAGTTATTTAGCTGTCGTTCATCCTTCATTCAGCAGTCATTCAGCAGTTATTTAGTTGTCTTTCAGCTGTCATTCAGCAGTTATTTAGCTGTTGTTCATCCTTCATTCAGCATTCATTCAGCAGTTATTTAGCTGTCATTCATCCTTCATTCAGCAGTCATTCAGCTGTCATTCAGCAGTTATTTAGCTGTTGTTCATCCTTCATTCAACAGTCATTCAGCTGTCATTCAGCAGTTATTTATTTGTTGTTCATCTGTCATTCAGCAGTTATTTAGCTGTCGTTCATCCTTCATTCAGCAGTCATTCAGCTGTCATTCAGCAGTTATTTAGCTGTTGTGCATCCTTCATTCAGCTGTCATTCAGCAGTTATTTAGCTGTTGTTCATCCTTCATTCAGCAGTCATTCAGCAGTTATTTAGCTGTTGTTCATCCTTCATTCAGCAGTCATTCAGCTGTCATTCAGCAGATATTTAGCTGTTGTTAATCCTTCATTCAGCTGTCAATCAGGCAGTTATTTAGCTGTCGTTCATCCTTCATTCAGCTGTCATTCAGCAGCTATTTAGCTGTTGTTAATCCTTCATTCAGCTGTCATTCAGCAGCTATTTAGCTGTTAATCCTTCATTCAGCTGTCATTCAGCAGTTATTTAGCTGTTGTTCATCCTTCATTCAGCAGTCATTCAGCTGTCATTCAGCAGTTATTTAGCTGTTGTTAATCCTTCATTCAGCTGTCATTCAGCAGTTATTTAGCTGTTGTTAATCCTTCATTCAGCAGCTATTTAGCTATTGTTCATCCTTCATACAGCTGTCATTCAGCAGCTATTTAGCTGTTGTTAATCCTTAATTCAGCTGTCATTCAGCAGCTATTTAGCTGTTGTTAATCCTTCATTCAGCAGTTATTTAGCTGTTGTTAATCCTTCATTCAGCAGTTATTTAGCTGTCGTTCATCCTTCATTCAGCAGTCGTTCAGCTGTCATTCAGCAGTTATTTAGCTGTCGTTCATCCTTCATTCAGCTGTCATTCAGCAGTCGTTCAGCTCTCAGCAGTCACACTGAATGTCTGAATATTCATCTGGTCTCCGGGGTTCGGGTCAGTGGTTCTGCAGGTTTTGAGCGGCGCGAGCTCCGCGCTGAGCCACCGTACGCTTCAGTCTTCGTTCTGTCTCATTTTCATTTCAATGCAGTTTCTGCTCGACTCCGTTCGTTCAAACGTTTCGGCTCTCGTTTGGAGAAACTTTTATTCTGAAAGTCTCCTCCAGTAAATCCTGCGTTCGGGCGCTCAATAGTTTGAGCTCTTCCTTCTTTCACTTCTACTTTCGAGGATCTGTTGGAGAAGTTTGAGTTTGCTTTAACCTCTTGTTGTCTTTCAGATTTAGTTCATTTGGGAACCGGTCGTTCCTTCTTGCTTCAGCCCTGATTTGTGTTTTCTGGCGTTTCGGTGCTGGCAGATGTATTTTTCGCCATTACGGCCTGGAACTTAATTTCCTGACTTCTCCGTCGGTCTTTCAACCAATTAATCAGCTAATCTTTGTCCGTCTACACATGATGCTAATGCTGATGGAGGTGGTGACCCCGGTCACCCAGCCGGGACGGACGGAGCGCCTCGGTCCATTAGAGTGATGAGTAATGATGTGAGAACGGAGGGGACAGGGTTCAGTGAACGCATCGCCTCCTCTCGGAGCTGTTAGCGTCACCCGATCCTTCAGCTAACCGAGTTAGCATGCACTTTGCTAATGGTGTTAGAAAAGACAAAGAGGGCGAGGTGGAGGAGAGACGCATGTCTCCGTCCTCTCTCATCAACCGGATCGTTTTCATTCAGCAGGAAGCCGTTTCTTCGGTGCTGCAGCTGCTCTCATCCTCCAACCCCAAACTCAATCAGGACGGGAGTGATGCTGCGTTCAGGCCCGGTGGGAACAATCAGCGCTGCGATGAAGTTAGTTTCTAAGGTGCAAAATAACATGAAATGTGTTAGAAGTTTGGGTTTTTTACATTTAAATGCAGGGTTCAAGATTTTGGAGTCGTTTTGATCAGTGGGTGATCATGTAACTGCAAAGTCTCTCATGACCCATTGCTTATCTGTAAAAAATAATCATTTAAGTCTGGATGTTTTTATTTGTTCCAAAGTAACAGCACAGTGATCTTAAAGATGTTTTCGACAAAACCTGAGATCAAATGAGAAAATTCTTAAACCGTCTTTTAAAGAAAGAAGCAACAATTAAAGAAAAAGTTCTTAAAGAAATTTAAACTTTGCATTTAAAAGTTCTATTACAGCGCAGAGAATCTTTCTGTCTGTAGAAATCAAACAGAACCAGTATGATTGAACAGGTTTTTAATTTCGGTCCCAGTAAACGGGCTCGTCTCATCCTCCCGCCCCGTCCCCGTTAAATCTCACGTTTACCGGGACTTGAGCGGAATCCAGAACGAGCCGTGATTAACCGGCTAATCAGGACCGACCAAAACAAACCAAATCAGCGAGAGCAAACCTCATTACCAAAAATCCAAATTGGTTCCGTTAATTGGACAAAACCGCCGCCTCCACCGCCGCCGCCGCCTCTCCCGATCCCGTCCTCCTCCGTCCCGCTCGACTTTAGCTGCTGTCGTCTGTCGAGGTGCGTGAATATTCAAATCGCCGTGATGTTTGATTAGTTTGTTTCTTAGAGATCGGTTGTTGCATCTGTCAGAGAGAGCCGGGTTGTGAGTTCGCACTAAATTATGTAAATTACACCAACAACGCCACCGAGCAGCTGGGAGGACGGAGCCTTAAAAAAAAAAAATCAACTTCTACGTTGCACTGCTGAAATTCAGACTAAAAAAAAAAAGCAAATTGTATTTTAGCTGCTATTCAATGTAAATTTATAGAAACGTTAGCACAAATGTCTTCTTGCTTCATGTAAACAGTTTCTTTAAAGTCCTGCTGCTCCAAGAACGTCATTAAACATCTGACACATTGTCAGTGTTTAGCAAAAAGCTTGAACGTTTAAAGAAAATTTGGTTTACAGCCTGAACAAACATCAAGCCTAACAACAATTTAGATCTTAATTTTATTGTAATTTAATGTGAAAAATCCAGTGATTTGATGTACAACATGAAAATAAATGATAGGAACGACACCAAATAAGACAGGCAGAAATGCATACTAAAAAGTAAACCTCAAGCATTCTCTGTGAAAACTAGAAACTGTAGTAGAGAGACGCCTGGACTGTTACAGAAGAGTCTGATTGTTTTATTTGTTGACGTGAAAGAAGAGCCTTCACTTGTAATTTTCAGGAGAAATACTCAATGGAAGTCAGTGAAAGTTTGGACGTTCACACTCTGTTCTTGGAGGAGTGGAGAGAAAACCTTCAGTCCTTCAGCAGTCAAAGATAAACTGGGTGTACGTAGACAAAATATCTACATTTTCATGTACAAACTGTTAAGAAATGGCAGCACCAACTAAGACAGGCAGAAGCGCAGACTGAAAAGTAAGCCTCAAACTAAGAGCCGCTGTGTGAAAACTATAAAATGAGCTGGAGAATTCATGAACTGTAAGTGACAGAAGAGTCAAGCTGAGGCCCTGTTGAGAGCAAACAATCAGTCCTATAGCATTAATAAATATTTTATAAATCGTTAACTGTGATTGTGTAAAAACCGTTAAAAGATCTTAAAACACCAGTTAAGTCATGTAAATTTTAACTTTCTGTGACACGTTTGAACTGGATGTTACCCACTTGCTTCAACTATCTGTACGATGCAGAGCTGCTGAAAGTCAGAGCCCACTGTTCCTGAACCAGCTGCTCGTTTTGAGCCGTTTCAGGAGGAAGTGACAATCGGCGTCCTCAGAGTTTGTGACGTTCTTGTTCTGGTCAGAACTTTGTTCCGTCGTACTGAGGAGATTTAAAAAAAAGCCAAACTTCGGCTCTGAGTTCCAGTTTTAGGGCCAGAGTCTGATGAAGCTGTGAGGGTCTCGTCTCCCTGCAGGTCTTCAGGGACCGGCCTGCTGCCGGGAGCGCTCAGTTCGCCTCACAATGAGTCCCAGATGGGCGGAGTCTTGGCTCCAGCTCTGTGTGTGTTTTTCTGCTTCGGCCTCATTAGTTTCTGTCTCTTCGTCTCTCTGGAGTTCAACAGTTCAACTCGTCGCCAAACAAAGAAACTTGTTAAAAGGCGACAGTCGACTCAGAAACTCGACTTTAACTCCGGTCGGATTCAAGAATTCAGCAGAAAATCAGCCCCAACGAGAAAAATCACAAATTCTAGTGTGAACATATAAAAACTGCTGAAAGAATCTGAAACTGAGCTGTCAGACTAAAAGAAACAGAACTCTAGCTAAAAGTCAAAAACAACTGACCACTAGCTAGAAGCTAAAAGTTGCTAAATAAAAATTAAAGCTCAACCGATAGCTAAAGTATCAGTAGGACTAATTTAAAACTAAAAGTAGCAGAGTTATACCAAAACAGTATCCAAATCTAGTAGAACAAAAACTAAAAGTGCCAAATGTAAGCTACAAGTAACTAAACATTAGCTAAAAGTCTAGATAAGCTAAACGTAGCAGAATGGTAGCTTAAAGTAGGAAAAGGCTGGCTAAAAAAATTGAATAGCTGAAAGCTAAATGTAGCAGAATGGTAGCTTAAGATAAAAATAGCAAATTTGTTGCTTCAAGTTAAAAGTTAAAAACTGGAAGCTAAAAGCTAAAATGTTAGCTACAGTATTATAAGGTTAGCTATAAGCTAAAAGCCGTCGATTGGTTGCTAAAAACAAAAGGTTGGCTAAAAGCAGCTAATAGTATCAAAGGGCTGGCAAGAAACTATTATTAGCAAATGTTTGGCTAAAAGTAGCAAAAGTCTAGTTAAAAGTAGCATAGTGGTAGCTACAACCTAAAAGCAGAAAAAGCCTAGCTAAAAGCAGCAGCATATTAGCAAAACAACAGCTAAAGGTAGCAGGACAGTAGATAAAGTTGCAGAAGATTAAAGTGTCCAAAGGTTAAGTATACTGGTAACAACAGTAGCTAAAAGATTGGGTAAAAGCAGCTAAAAGTGCCACAGGGCTTACCAGGAGCTAAACGTAGCATTAGTAGACGAAAACAGCCTCGTCGACGATGGCAGAAGCTGAGTGATAATGTTTTTACAAGCCTTCGTTAGTCTGTGCTGTTAACAAAATATCTCACAAGTCACTGAATGGATTGAAACAAAACTCTCAGAAAGGAAACTGTTTGGACTCAAGATGGCCGCCACAGCCAGCTGACACAGAAAACACAAAAAAACGTCTGCAGCTCAACCAGTTTCACGGATCTGGAGATCATTTGGTGTGGTTGTAGCTGAGAGTCGTCCCCCACGTGCACGCTGAGCGCTGACTGTCGTCTGCGTACTGGAAACTGATTCTGAGCCAAGTCTTATTTCTAGTTTAACAGTTTTAGCTGTAGCTCCTGACTTCTTGGCCTTTCCTCGCAAAAGCAGCCGAACTTCTACCCGAAGTGATTCTGAGCAGTTCTGAGAGGCAGCGTGCAGGAAGTGGCTCCAGCTGTGAGTCACATCTCCCTTCTGTAAACAGCCGAACGTTCTGATAAATGGTCAGCGCTGATTAATTTCTGCCTCCTGGGGGTTTGGAGGAAAACACACGCTCGGGCTGTGATCAATGGTTTCCATGTGTTCTGGAGGCTGCAGACCTGCGCACGTGAACGTGCAGGGATGAAACAGATTAAAGCGAAACGAAGGCTCCGTTTGATTCTCCTGCCGAACAATCAGCTGCTGTCGGGTCTGACGCTACATGATCGCCCGCCGCCTAAAGAAGGCGGGAGGTGTTTACAGGTTCACAAAACAAAAGCAGATGTTTCCATGCGTCCACTCCTGAGTGCTGATGTTAGCTGTGGCGGCCATTTTAAAATAATTGTCTCCAGAAGTGGTAGGCTCATTAAAATATGTCCAGTGGCCCATGAGATATTTTGCTAACAGACAGAATAACCCACTTTTCAAGGTGTAGGGAGAAAATATTTTATTTATTTATTTTTAAATTAGCGCTGTGAATTTTTATGTTCTTTATCGTGATAAAACAACAAAATTATGTTCTTGTTCTTTTTGCTGAGCGGAAGCTAAAGGCTACAGTGGGAGCTAAAGGCTGCAGAGTGGGTAGCTAAAGGTTGCTGAGCAGTAGCTAAAGGCTGCTGAGCGGGAGCTAAAGGCTGCAGAGCGGTAGCTAAAGGTTGCTGAGCGATAGCTAAAGGCTGCAGAGCAGAAGCTAAAGGTTGCTGAGCAGGCGCTAAAGGCTGCAGCGCGGTAGCTAAAGGTTGCTGAGCGGGAGCTAAAGGTTGCAGACCAGAAGCTAAAAGTTGCTGAGCAGTAGCTAAAGGTTGCAGAGCGGTAGCTAAAGGTTGCTGAGCAGTAGCTAAAGGTTGCAGAGCAGAAGCTAAAGGTTGCTGAGCAGGAGCTAAAGGCTGCAGCGCGGTAGCTAAAGGTTGCTGAGCGGGAGCTAAAGGTTGCAGAGCAGAAGCTAAAGGTTGCTGAGCAGTAGCTAAAGGTTGCAGAGCGGTAGCTAAAGGTTGCTGAGCAGTAGCTAAAGGTTGCAGAGCGGTAGCTAAAGGCTGCAGAGCAGAAGCTAAAGGTTGCTAAGCAGTAGCTAAAGGTTGCTGAGCGGGAGCTAAAGGCTGCAGAGCAGAAGCTAAAGGTTGCTGAGCAGGAGCTAAAGGCTGCAGCGCGGTAGCTAAAGGTTGCAGAGCAGTAGCTAAAGGTTGCTGAGCAGTAGCTAAAGGTTGCAGAGCAGAAGCTAAAGGTTGCTGAGCGGGAGCTAAAGGTTGCAGAGCAGAAGCTAAAGGTTGCTGAGCAGGAGCTAAAAGCTGCAGAGCGGTAGCTAAATGTTGCTGAGCGGGAGCTAAAAGCTGCAGAGCATTAGCTAAAGACGGCAGAGCATTAGCTAAAGACGGCACAGCATTAGCTAAAGACTGCAGAGCAAGAGCTAAAAGCTGCAGAGCAGTAGCTTAAAGCATCAAGCCAATACCTAAAAGTAGCAGACCAGTTAGAGTGTTGGGGGGTGGCGCTCGTGTCTTTGGGGTTTTTGTCGACGGGGTGAGCAGAGCGCTACGTTTGTATTACGTGTTGTCGTGGTTTGGAGTCTGAGCTGAGCTACTACAATCTCCGCTCCTCATCTGGAAGTGGCGGAGCTGCATAGGGACTTGCTAGGTGGGGCGCTCGGTTGTTGACAGGGTGGGGCGCCCTCCTTGAATAATGGTAGGAGAAATACTGAATAGCTAAACCCTTAAAGTAGCTGAACTGTAGCTAAAAGTAGAAGATTGGTAGTTAGAACTAGCAAAACAAATGCTCAGTGTAACATCAGCACCGAGTAGCTAACAAAAACAGAGAGCATTGATAGGTTTTTGTTGTCCACTATCTTTAAGGAGACGATGGTAACTCGCTGAAGTTTCTGGAGTTTGCTGTATATTTCTGCTTGTTCTCAAACCTGTCAGTGATGAACTCATCACCTCCCCATGTTTTACGTAGTTACTGAAACAGGACGTACGTTTCTTTTTAATTAAACAGAGGAACACCTGGTTTGTCCTCCACAGGTTTTTCCGGGGTGACTACACGGTGGAGGTGGCAATCAACGACTACCTGGACATCTACTGTCCTCATTACGAGGGGGCGGAGTCAGCGGAGCACATGGAGCACTACGTATTGTACATGGTGAACTATGACGGCTACATGACGTGCAACCACTACAGGAACGGCTTCAAACGATGGGAGTGCAACCGGCCGCAGAGTCCCAACGGACCGCTCAAGTTCTCCGAGAAGTTCCAGCTCTTCACACCCTTCAGCCTGGGCTTTGAGTTCAGGCCAGGACACGAGTACTACTACATCTGTGAGTACTACACTGTACAGGGTTCTGGAAGGTTCCTGGTTTGGCAGGTTCTCAGTCTCAGACCAGTTAGAAGGGGTCTGTTTTTTTTCTTTTTGTATTAACCTTTATTTATACAGGGCTAGTCTCATGGAGTCACGAGGACTCATTTTCAAGAAAGACCTGCTCTAGACAAAAACAGAGTACATACAACAGTAAACAATAAAAATCAAGCAAAATAAAAATAGTGTTGTAAAAGCACTGTTAATATTAGCAGCATGGTCCTGTTAGAGTGGTCTTGTTAGCAGAGTGATCCTGTTATTTATTTAAAACTCGTCCACTGGTTCACCAAATCAAAACATTCATCTTAATTTAAGCCCAAAACTGTTCTAGACTTCTGATCCAGTCACATTCTACACATCTATAACCCAGTACAGATGGTCTATAACCCAGTTCTGATGGTCTATAACACGGTACCGATAGTATATAACTCAGTACTGATGGTCTATAAACTGGTATGTGTGGTCTATAAACCAGTGCCAATAGTCTATAACCCAGTACAGATGGTCTGTAACCTGGTTTGGATGGTCTATAAACCGGTACGGATGGTCTACAACATGGTACAGGTGGTCTATAACCCAGTATGGATGGTCTATAAAGTGGTACAGGTGGTCTATAAACCGGTACATGTGGTCTATAAACAAATGCCGATAGTCTATAACCCAGTACCGATGGTCTATAACCCGGTACCGATGGGTCTATAAACTAGTACCAATGGTGTATAACCTGGTACAGATTGTCTATAACCCGGTATGGATGGTCTGTAAACCTGTACCGATGGCCGATAACCCAGTACAGATGGTGTATAACCTGGTACAGATAGTCTATAACCCGGTACCGATGGTCTATAAACCGGTACCAGTGGTCTATAAACCAGTACAGATGTCTATAATCTGGTACCGATGGTCTATAAACCGATACCGATGGTCTATAAACCGGTACCAATGGTGTATAACCTAGTACAGATAGTCTACAACCCGGTATGGATGGTCTATAAACCTGTACCGATGGCCTATAACCCGGTACAGATGATGTATAACCTGGTACAGATTGTCTATAGCCCGGTACCGATGGTCTATAAACAGGTACCAGTGGTCTATAAACCAGTACGGATGTCTATAACCCAATACCAATGGTCTATAAACCAGTACCAGTGGTCTATAAACCAGTACGAATGTCTATAACCCAGTACTGATGGTCTATAAACCTGTACCAATGGCCTATAACCCGGTACAGATGGTGTATAACCTGGTACAGATTGTCTATAGCCCGGTATGAATGGTCTATAAACCGGTACCGATGGCCTATAACCCGGTACAGATGGTGTATAAATGGTACAGATTGTCTATAGCCTGGTACTGATGGTCTATAAACCAGTACCAGTGTTCTATAAACCAGTATAGATGTCTATAACCCAGTACCAATGGGATAACCTTCAACAGAGTCAACACGTATTTCCAGTCAAAGAAGATTTATTAGTTTACCCACTGCTGACACACAAACCAAAGGTTCTGCTCTCCGATGACCTGATCTGTGACACGCTGACCGTCTGATGAGAGCGTGACGCGCTCAGCAGGCTGAGCAGCAGCGCGTGTCACACGGCACAAAGTGAGCCGAGGTTCTGAACCCGCAGACACACGAGCTGCGGGCTTTTTGTTCTGTCTGGGCGTAATTTGTCCTCCAAGCTGGAAAACATTTCCTAAATTGTGGCTCGTTTGGACTGAAAGGCCTCCAGCAGAGACACAGATGCAGTTTGTTTTAAATGACACTTAATGACTGTGCACGTGTGTGCGTGTGTGCGTGTGTGTGTGCGCAGCAGGTTCAGAGCAGAAACATGAATAAAACATTCTCTGCGGGTCAGAGTCAAACAGCAGAACAAAGAATCTGAAACAGGAGATTTGATTCAGAAGCTTTTAATATTCATTTTATTCAGTTTTTTTTTCCTCAGTGGTTCAGAACCTCAACACTCGGAGCCAGAACTTTATCTGCGCTCAGCTGATTTGTTTTACCAACTCACAAATAAGGAGAAAATGGAGCCCTAAAGAACGTAAATGTTCTCAACTGTTCTAAAATTAGGAACCGCAACCGAAGAGAGAGGAGGAGCTCAAGTACGTCTGGTTTTGTTCACGGGGAAGAACAAAGCAGGAGGTCGACAGGCGGACCAGTGCAGCTTCAACAGTAAAGTTGTGCCGGTCCATTGTGGTGAAGAGGGAGCTGAGCTGCAAGGAGAAGCACTCTGTTTACCAGTCAGTCTATGTTCCTACGTCATCTATGGTCATGAACTCCGTGTAGTGACTGAAAGAATGAGATTGAAGATACAGGTGGTCAAATTGAGTTCTAACTGGACTCTACCTTAGAGATAAGGTGAGAAGTTTAGTTCTCCAGAAGAGGCTCAGAATAGAGCTGCTGCTCCTCCACATCAAGAGGAACCAGTTGAGGAGGTTAAGACTTACGGTAAGGATGGACCCTGGGCGCCTCCCTAGTTTTCTGGAAGAAGACCCTGGACACGCAGGAGAGACTATAGACTCATTCACAGGACCCCTTAGTTCAGGACTGAGACGTGTTCTGGCCACCTTGGTCCATTCAGAAGACGCATCAAGGTGGAGAGGGGGTTTGGAGACATCCCACCTCAGGTGTGTCTCTGTGCCACCGAACAAGGTAGTAACAGAGTTGTACCAGCCAGCATGAAAAAGTAAACCACAATGCTGCGGCTCAGTTACGTGACGAACTGATGACATCAGTGCGTGACCGTTTGCTCACTGGATTAAACAACAAATTACCGAGGTAATGATGATGAGGCTCACAACCTTATGTAGTTGGAAGAAGTTCACTATGAAGAGGATCATTAAAATGATTTAACTCATCAAGTTTAGTAAATAACGTGAGGGACGTTACACTTTTAATTTGTCTTGCTCCACTTCAGCCCAGCTGAGTTCTGCTCCATGCCTCTTTGAGTTCTGCTCTGCCCGCTTCCTTTCTGAACGCTCATATCCGCGGCCAGCTTCATCCGTGGCCGGCTTCATCTGCGGCCGGTTTCATCCGTGGCCGGCTTCATCCGTGGCCGGTTTCATCCGAGGCTGGTTTCATCCGTGGCCGGCTTCATCCGTGGCCTGTTTCATCCGTGGCCTGTTTCATCCATGGCCTGTTTCATCCTTGGCCTGTTTCTTCTGTGGCCTGTTTCTTCTGCGGCCTGTTTCATCCGTGGCTGGTTTCATCCGCGGCCAGTTTAATCTGCGGCCGGCTTCATCCGTGGCCGGCTTCATCCGTGGCCTGTTTCATCCGTGACCTGTTTCTTCTGTGGCCTGATTCATCCGAGGCCGGCTTCATCCTCGGCCGGCTTTATCCATGGCCGGTTTCATCCTCGGCCGGCTTCATCCTCGGCCGGCTTCATCCTCGGCCGGCTTCATCCGTGGCCGGCTTCATCCGCGGCCGGCTTCATCCGTGGCCGGCTTCATCCTCGGCCGGCTTCATCCGTGGCCTGTTTCATCCGTGGCCTGTTTCTTCTGTGGCCTGTTTCATCCGTGGCCGGTTTCATCCGCAGCCAGTTTCATCCGCGGTCGGCTTCATCCATGGCCGGCTTCATCCGCGGCCGGTTTCATCCGCGGCCGGTTTCATCCGTGGCCGGCTTCATCCGCGGCCGGCTTCATCCGCGGCCGGCTTCATCCGTGGCTGGCTTCATCAGTGGCCGGTTTCATCCGCGGCCGGTTTCATCCGTGGCTGGCTTCATCCGTGGCCTGTTTCATCCGTGGCCTGTTTCTTCTGTGGCCTATTTCTTCTGCGGCCTGTTTCATCCGTGGTCGGTTTCATCCGCGGCCAGTTTAATCTGCGGCTGGCTTCATCCGTGACCTGTTTCTTCTGTGGCCTGATTCATCCGCGGCCGGCTTCTTCCGTGGCCGGCTTCATCCTCGGCCAGCTTCATCCGTGGCCGGTTTCATCCTCGGCCGGCTTCATCCGTGGCCAGCTTCATCCGTGGCCCGTTTCATCTGTGACCTGTTTCTTCTGTGGCCGGTTTCATCCGTGGCGGATTTCATCCTCGGCCGGTTTCATCCATGGCCGGCTTCATCCGTGGCCAGCTTCATCCGCGGCCGGCTTCGTCCGTGGCCGGCTTCATCTGTGGCCTGTTTCATCCGTGGCCTGTTTCATCCGTGGCTGGTATCATCTGCGGCCGGTTTCATCCATGGCCGGCTTCATCCGTGGCCAGCTTCATCCGTGGCCAGCTTCATCCGTGGCCAGCTTCATCCGTGGCCGATTTCATCCGTAGCCAGCTTCATCCGTAGCCGGCTTCATCCGTAGCCGGCTTCATCCGTAGCCGGCTTCATCCGCGACCTTTTTCATCCGCGGCTGGTTTAATCTGCGGCCGGCTTCATCCGTGGCTGGCTTCATCCGCGGCCGGCTTCATCCGTGGCAGGCTTCATCTGTGTCCTGTTTCTTCTGTGGCCTGTTTCATCCGTGGCCGGTTTCATCGGCGGCCAGTTTCATCCGCGGCCGGCTTCATCCGTGGCCGGCTTCATCCGTGGCAGGCTTCATCCGTGGCCCGTTTCATCCGTGGCCCGTTTCTTCTGTGGCCTGTTTCATCCGTGGCCGGTTTCATCCACGGCCAGTTTCATCCGCGGCCGGCTTCATACGTGGCCGGCTTCATCCGTGGCCTGTTTCATCCGCGGCCGGTTTCATCCGTGGCCGGATTCATTTGCGGCTGGTTTAATCCGCGGCCGGCTTCATCTGTGGCCGGTTTCATCCGTGGCCGGTTTCATCCGCGGCCGGTTTCATCCGCGGCCGGTTTCATCCGCGGCCGGTTTCATCCGCGGCCGGCTTCATCCGTGGCCGGCTTCATCCGTGGCCTGTTTTATCCATGGCCGATTCCATCCGCGGCCAGTTCCATCCGCGGCCGGCTTCATCCGTGGCCGGCTTCATCCGTGGCCGGCTTCATCCGTGGCCTGTTTCATCCGCGGCCGGTTTAATCCGTGGCCGGTTTCATCCGTGGCCGGTTTCATCCGTGGCCGGTATCATGCTTGGCCGGTTTCCTCCTCAGCCAGCTTCATCCGTGGCCAGCTTCATCCGTGGCCAGCTTCATCCGTGGCCGGTTTCATCCGTGGCCTGTTTCATCCGTGGCCTGTTTCATCCGTGGCCTGTTTCATCCGTGGCCTGTTTCATCCGTGGCCGGTTTCATCTGTGACCGGCTTCATCCGTGGCCGGCTTCATCCGTGGCCTGATTCATCCGTGGCCTGTTTCATCCGTGGCATGTTTCATCAGTGGCCTGT
>JAVCKU010000059.1:2206642-2217272 GCA_032273985.1 Hypsolebias coamazonicus | reverse complement strand
TTTATAAAACTTTACACTTTCACATCATGTTTCATAAAACTTTACACTTTCACATCATGTTTTATAAAACTTTACACGTTCACATCATCTTTTATAAAACTTTACACTTTCACATCATGTTTTATAAAACTTTACACATTCACATCATCGAACCGTTCAGATCATCGGGCTTCAGCCACGTTCTCTTCCAACGACGCCTCGATTCGGTCAAGCTGCGGTGGATCGACTGTTTTGTACCAAATGTTTCGTGCACAAGTCTGGTTCTGCTTCTTAGTCCCAACTGAAACAATTTTGTTGGATGAGACGGGAGACAGGACTGCAGCAGCAAACTACGGCTGCAAACTACAGCAGCAACTACAGCAGCAAACTACAGCTGCAAACTACAGCCGCAAAACACAGCAGCAACTACAGCTGCTAAATACAGCTGCAAACTACAGCCGCAAACTACAGCAGCAACTACAGCAGCAAACTACAACTGCAAACTTCCGCAGCAACTACAGCAGCAAACTACAGCAGCAAACTACAGCAGCAAATTACAGTCGCAAACTACAGCAGCAACTACATCAGCAAACTACAACAGCAAAGTACAGCAGCAAACTACAGCCGCAAACTACAGCCACAAACTACAGCAGCAAATTACAGCTGCAAATTACAGCCACAAACTACAGCAGCAAACCACAACAGCAAACTACAGCAGCAAACAACAGCCGCAAACTACAACAGCAAACTACAGTCGCAAACTACAGCCGCAACTAAACAGCAAACTGCAACAGCAACTACAGCAGCAAACAACAGCTGCAAACTACAGCTGCAAATTACAGCAGCAAACTAAAACAGCAAACTACAACAGCAACTACAGCAGCAAAGTACAGCTGCAAACTACAGTCACAAACTACAGCAGCAACTACAGCAGCAAACTACAACTGCAATCTTCAGCAGCAACTACAGCAGCAAACTACAACAGAAAACTACAGCAGCAAACTACAACCACAAACTACTGTTGCAAACTACAGCAGCAAACTACAACTGCAAACTTCAGCAGCAACTACAGCAGCAAACTACAACAGCAAACTACAGCAGCAAACTACAGTCGCAAACTACAGCAGCAACTACAGCAGCAAACTACAACTGTAAACTTCAGCAGTAACTACAGCAGCAAACAACAGCCGCAAACTACAGTCACAAACTACAGCCGCAAACTACAGCCACAAACTACAACAGCAACTACAACAGCAAACTACAGCAGCAAACAACAGCTGCAAACTACAACAGCAAACTACAGCAGCAAACTACAGTCGCAAACTACAGCTGCAAACTACAGCAGCAAACTACAGCAGCAAACTACAACAGCAAACAACAGATGCAAACTACAACAGCAAACAACAGCAGCAAACTACAGCAGCAAATTACAGCAGCAAACTACAACAGCAAACTACAACAGCAAACTACAACAGTAAACAACAGCCGCAAACTACAACAGCAAACTACAGCAGCAAATTACAGCAGCAAACTACAACAGCAAACAACAGATGCAAACTGCAACAGCAAACAACAGCAGCAAATTACAGCAGCAAACTACAACAGCAAACTACAACAGCAAACTACAACAGCAAACTACAACAGCAAACAACAGCAGCAAACTACAGCAGCAAACAACAGCAGCAAACAACAGCAGCAAACTACAGCAGCAAACAACAGCAGCAAACAACAGCAGCAAACTACAGCAGCAAACTACAGCAGCAAAGGAGGCGCCTTGTCCAGGCAAGAAGCCCCCGGGTGATTTGAACGAGTCCCTGTGAGAGCGGAGCGCCTCTAACTGGGCTCATTAAGATCAAGAGGCGGGAAAGTTGAAACTGAAGAAACTCCGATGGGGACAACCACGTGGCGGCCATGTTTAAATTTTGAGTTGACAGTAACGTGTGTTGGTTGTCTCAGCTCCACACCAAACGTCTGCTTAAAATGGCAAAATGTCAGTTATTGTTCCTTTTAAACTCTGGTGGCCATCTTAGATTTTTGATTTGGCTTCAGCATGTGAGGGGGAAGGTTCACACCAAATTTCAGCTCTTGTGTAACAATAGCTGCGTTAAAACCATTTAAATTGAGCTTTGGTGGCCATCTTGAACTTTTATAATTCATTAAATGTGTTGTGCATAGCTCTCAGCTACTACCACTCCAAATTTCAGCTTAGCGTCTCTAAAAACAGCTGATTTAACGTATTTTTCCTTTTTAGCTCAGGCAGCCATCTTGGATATTTGATTTGTAACCAGTTAATGAAAAAAAAAAAAAAAAATACAAGTAAAAATGGTCTTTGTTTGCAAATTACGTTGCCACAGTAACTCGAAGCACCAATACAAGTGACAGCGCACATGACGGTGCCGAGCCGGTCGATTTGACAGAAGTTTTGTGGAGGACGTTGCCGCATGATGTGACGCATTAAAGTTGGTAAAAAGTTAAGAGGTAAAGTTAAGAAACCTTTGTCAGGTGGATAATAAGAAGTGGCTGCCCAGTCCCAATAAAACACTGAAAGGAATGCATCATTTTATGAGACGTACAGGATCAAAACTGAATTTGTAATGGAGTTCAACGGTTATTTTGTCCATGAAGTGATGGGAGTTTAACGCAGCATTTAAAAATATTCTGAAAAAATAAAATAATGAAAGTAAAATGTGCTTTTTCATTCAATAAAGTTCTATCTTTAAAATGCATATCTCATTTTAATCAAAGTCTTTTTTAAGAACAGCATTTAAATTGTGTTTATTTCCCTTTAAAATAAAATCCTGAACATTTTTAGCTGATTCACCAATTAATTTTAAATAATTCAGTTTATTTAACTGATGATAAACTGGACAAAAAAAACTCAGTTTTTTTTTTTTTTTTTTTTTCAAAATTAAACTTTATTTTTCTCATAAAGTGTAAGAAACTGTTTCTCAGAACCTTCAAAAATCAGACTTTTCTGCACAGTTTTGGCTTTTTGTTCATCTTAAACACAGGAAAGAAAAACTGGAATCAAAACCCAAAATAGTTTTTTAAACACGTCTTTTTTTTTTTTTTTTAATCTGAGGGAGGGTCAAAGTCTGTGAGGAGGACAAGTCCTGATCGATCGGATCGTTTCGGACCGATCGATTCTGACTCTGCCGTCACACTAAACGCAGGCAGAAAAACAACAAAGCTGTTAGAAATCAACAAATAATATTAATAATAATAATAATAATAATAATGACAAACAGAAATATTTGGCCCAGTTAGAATCCGTTAAAGTGTCCCGGTCAGAACCAACACCTCGTTTAAATCACACCAGTCATTTAGAGATAAATAACTGATTATTCTGATCGGCGTCTTCAAGCAGCCGAAGTTTGGGGTTTTGTTTTTGGTCCGTTCTGGTTCTGGTCCTCGTCCGGCAGCCGCTTGTCCTCGATCGATCCGAGCCGGCGTTCTGGTCCGGTCCATCAGGGACCAAAGAACCGGACTCATCTGAACACAGAAGAACACGGATCGGATCAGTCAGACGACGACTCACCTCCATCTCCTGACGCCTTTTCTTTAAACTCATGTCAACAACATTTTAACACATTTTTATTTTATTATTTCTGATAAAATTTATAAAAACTTTTAATATTTTATGATAAAATGTTCGAACATTTTAAAAACGTCACTCAGGGAGGATTTAAACTTAACTTAACCCATAAAAGGAAATATATTTATTCGTATTTAACATTTAAATGTTATTTTTAGAGTAATATTCAATGTATTGTTATTTTTTTTGCAATTTATTACAATTTTTTCCCCACAAATGTTATAAAAATCTAACATTTCACACATTTTTCAGATTTGCATTTTTATATTAGACTTGTAAATTTCAGACCGTATTTTTTTAGGTGCATTGATTTTTATTTTACATCGTTTATTTAAGTATTTTGCAAAAAGATTTTTCTGAGAGCAACTTTAAACGTGCAGAATGTGAACTTCCTGTTTAAAAACAGAAATTAATTTTCTAAACGTGCTGAAACAAACTGAAATAAACAGATTTTATTCATCTGATGATTTGGTTTTACCGACACTGACTCCAAATTAATATTTTAACATTTTTATGTTTCGTAATAAAACAATATTTTGCACAGGTTTTCTTTTCAAGAAATTCTAAAGAAATTACTTAATTTATTTAACAAGCTTCAGTATAAAACTCTTCTGCATTAACATAAATAATAAAACCATATTTGATTTTATTTACTTTAGTTAAAAAAGCAACAACTGATGTATATTTTTCCTTTAATGGAATAAATAAAAATGATCCGTGTGATTCTGGTTATTTGCAGATAAATTAACTCAATCAGGAAAATAATAATATTTATAGTTTTAAGATATTCAGAGAATCCGAGGGAGGAATTATACGTTTTTAAGGGTTTAATCTTTAAATGATTTACGGCCTCAGTCGTCTGAAATAAGCTCAGATTTATGTGTAAAAGTATAAAAAGTAACAAACAGGTCCAATAATATTATCAGAAATGTTGCTGGGTGTGCAGTTAATTATATTTCTAATATTCATGGCAGAAATTTAATAAATCTTTTAAAAAGCTAACTTTGATTTGGTGCTTAAAAATAACAGGAAGTGAAAGAAGACACGGTGTTGATGATGTCAGTCGACCTCTGACCTGCGCAGGCTGCGGGCTTCGTACAGCGTGTCGTCCTCGTCGCTGTCCACCGCCTCCATCTCCACCGAGTCGTCGTAGTTGGACAGGAGGCCGTACTTCTTCCTCTGAGACGGCTTCTTCAACCTGACAGACACAACGAAGGGTTAAAAACCAGCCGAACGGCTAATTAGCGAGGAGCTAATGAGCACGTGTGGAGACAACCTGAATGAAAATGGCCGCCGCAGCTAATCGACCTTAGCAAAAACTTAGTAGTAGCTGAGCGTCATCTTTAATATAAGCTGTGAGTGTCGTTAAACCAAAAACAAACAGGATTTTATTAAATAATAAATGAAATACAATCTGTATTTACGTTATAATGTGAGACAGCAGCTAAAGGTTAGTCTGTGGTGTGGAGACGGTTGACTCGCAGCAGAATGACTCAGAGTTAACGACGAACTAAAACACGACTCACAAACCAAAACCACTCAGCTCGGTTTGTTTCAAAAGGACAACCAGGTTCTGTCTGAGGCTGCGGGGCGGCCGTCTGCGCCAGAACACTCCACCAGAACATTTAGTTCAGGGTTCTGAGCATTTTAGCAACTGGTTTGTTCATTCTTGCTAATGTTTGTTCATTTTAGCTACTGTTTTTTTCATTTTAGCTACTGTTTTTTTCATTTTAGCTACTGTTTTGGTCATTCTTGCTAATGTTTTGTTCATTTTAGCTACTGTTTTGTTCATTTTAGCTACTGTTTTTTTTTCATTTTAGCTACTGTTGTGGTCATTCTTGCTAATGTTTTGTTCATTTTAGCTACTGTTTTGGTCATTCTTGCTAATGTTTTGTTCATTCTTGCTACTGTTTTGTTCATTTTAGCTACTGGTTTTTTTTTTCATTTTAGCTACTGTTTTGGTCATTCTTGCTAATGTTTGTTCATTTTAGCTACTGTTTTGTTCATTCTTGCTAATGTTTTGTTCATTTTAGCTACTGTTTTGTTCATTTTAGCTACTGTTTTGTTCATTTTAGCTACTGTTTTTTCATTTTAGCTACTGTTTTGGTCATTCTTGCTAATGTTTTGTTCATTTTAGCTACCGTTTTGGTCATTCTTGCTAATGTTTTGTTCATTCTTGCTAATGTTTTGTTCATTTTAGCTACTGTTTTGTTCATTCTTGCTAATGTTTTGTTCATTCTTGCTAATGTTTTGTTCATTCTTGCTAATGTTTTGTTCATTCTTGCTAATGTTTTGTTAGTTTTAGCAAATGTTTTGCTCACTTTAGCTACTGTTTTGTTCATTCTTGCTAATGTTTTGTTCATTCTTGCTAATGTTTTGTTCATTCTAGCTAATGTTTTGTTCATTTTAGCTACTGTTTTGTTCATTCTTGTTAATGTTTTGTTCATTCTTGCTAATGTTTTGTTCATTTTAGCTACTGTTTTGTTCATTCTTGCTAATACTTTGTTCATTTTGGCCACAGTTTTGTTCATTTTAGCAAAAGATTTGTTAATTTTAGCTACTGTTTTGCTCACTTTACCTATTGATTTGCTTATTTTAGTTAATGTTTTGCTCACCTTAGCATTGGTTTTTACCAATTTAACTACTGTTTTATTCATTTAAGCTATGCGCTACTTTTAGCTTTGGTAATTTTAGAATAGTTTGCCAACTTTAGTTAAAATTTGCCCTTTTAACAATTAGCTAGTGTTCAGCTTCTTTTATCTTTTAGCTAGTGTCTTGCTTTGTGTTTAGCCAAAGTCTTGCACATTTTATCTTTTAGCTAGTGTTTTGCTTTTAGCGCTTAGCAAGATTCTTGCACCTTTACTGATTAGCTAGTGTCCTGCTACTTTTACCTATAAGCTAGCATCTTGCTTTGTGTTTAGCTTTGGCTACTGTCCTGCTCATTATAACTAGTGACCAGCTCCTTTTAGATTTTAGCCACCGTCTTCATTATTTTAGCTTTTAGCTAGTGGTTTGATTATTTTAGCTTTTATTTAGTGTCCTGGTCCTTATAGCATTTAGCTAGTGTCTTACTCCTTTAATGCTAGCATTTTGAATGTTTGGCTTTAAGCTATTGTTTTGACAGTCTGTCTCTCAGTCTGTCTCTCAGTCTGTCTCACAGTCTGTCTCTCAGTCTGTCTCTCAGGCTGTCTCACAGTCTGTCTCTCAGGTTATCTCAGCTCACAGAAGTCTCTTGTTTGTTTCATGTTCACACATTTTCAAGGAATGTTTGGAATGTTGTCATTTTGTATTTTTAGTCTTCAGTCTGTTTTCTCTCGCTCTAGTCTGTAGATTTGTGTCTTTGTGTTATTTGACATTATCTTACGTTTGCTGCTGCGACCCTCAACTGATTCGGTTTTATTTGTTTACCTTCTGTTTTTCACGTGACGAGTCACATGAACAGGACTTGTTGTGTCTGCTGCATGTTGCAATCTTGAAGGTGAACCAAGTTCTAACAGTTTAGTTGTGTTACACTAAAGTGAGCAAAACATTTGCTTTGTTTTGTTTTGTTTTTTGAATGTCCAGAGGACCAGACTTAGCTTTTTTAGATTTTTCTACCTGGATTATTGAGCATGCATCAGGGTGTGTTACACCTACTTTTATGAACTATTCTGTAACTATTTTAATCATCAAACCTGAACGTTTACCATGTACGTTTCAGTTTAGACCAGACTCTATTCAAAAAAGGGGCGATTTAACGTTCCGCTATTTGTCGGCGGGTTATTTTGTAAAAAGTACAAAGTTTTTAGTTTAAATCGTGCCTGGGGAGTCTCACCGAACAGCTCGGATCAGGAAGGACAGGAGTCCAATCACGGTGATCCCGATCAGGACGTACAGGGCCCTCTGGATCATGGAGCTGTCCACGCCGAACCTGTTAAACTTGACCGGGCGGAACGTGCTGTTGCTGGTTCCGGTGGTGATGGCTGGGTGTTTGGTCGTCGTGGCGTTGGCGCTGGTCACATTCTGGTTCTGCGCCACGGACGCGCACACGAACCAACACGCCGAGACCAGAACCGCCGACACAACTCTCAAAAAAGTCATCTTCAGATGTGAAAACTGACCCAAACTTGAAGGAGGTGGGGAAGTAACGGGTCGGTGCGGCGAACCGGTACCGGAACTGGGCCGGGTTCTCCCTCAGACACGTCGCTTTAACTCGACTACAAACCGCGACTTTGTTGACACAGAACCTCAACAAGGAAATTTACTTCCGCTTACGTCTGACGTCATAGACAAAGTTGAGGGTGTTGCCTTCAAAGATCCTCGGATATTTGATTTTTACGGTCAAATGTTTCGGAGCTTTAGATGATCTTGCAGTCGAGGATGAATGAAAAACATTAATATTTGTCTGATAAATACTGATCTTAAATAATTTCACTTTACTAAAAATAAAAAGCAAATAAATAAATAAAAGTATAAAAAGGCGAAAGTGCTCAATGATTCAACCTTTATTTACACAGGTTAATCCCATTGAGCACACTCGTTTAAATACATTAAAAAAGGGATTTCTTAAGAGAGCCCAAACGCTACAAAATTTTTAAAAGTTAGGAAGCTTGACTTTTGTACTTTGTTATATTTTTAACCATCTTGTGTTTTTTTGGTTAGCCATTTTTAATCTAATTTTTTTGCAACTTAAAAAATGTATTTATTATTTCGACTGTATGTATTCCCACCTTTTCTTGATGTTAGAAATTGAAAGCAGGTATGCAGGTTCCCATGTTATAGTTTTAGAACCAGAGCCTGTGCACTAAAGAGCAACGTGGGCTCTGCAAAAAAATAAATAAAATAATAATTGTATAACTTTTTTTCAAATCCAGGTTTGTAACATTTACAATGGAACTATTCTAAATGTGCTTACCATTAAACTAGAGTCGGATCACCTTTAAGCCCTCGGGGCACTACATAAGACACATCAGTGTCAGTAGAACCACGTGGGCTCAGGAGAACCTCAGAAACCCCTCAGATGGCTGCTGGATACAGAAATGTAACCTGAAACTGTCAGTCGTTTGTGTTCCTGTAGCAGTAATATTAAATTGCAGGTGAAAACATGGAGGTAGCACAGAAAATACAGCGATGAAGTCTGATGTCTGAAATAACTGGAAACACAAAGTTAGACCAAATAAACAGAAAAAAAAAACTAAATAAGAACGAAAAAGAACAAAAACATTGCTACCAAAATGTGTCAGTGAAGGTATCTTCATCTTTGTAGGTGGCTCATTGACTGATGAAGTTTTGGATGAAAGATGAAACTGTTCAACACAAAGAAACTGTCCAGATGACCTGACTTAACTGTGTTGGGCGTCATCAAAGGTCTTTTCCTTTAAGGAAGGTGGGTCAGTGGGTCTTTGTAGCCACAGTGACGCTCATCTACAACATCCCTGTGATGGACCGCAGGTTCAACTAAACCTCAAAGTTCTGGCAGCGCCTGACTTTCTGCCCTGATGCACAAACCGATCAGCCGAGCTCATCAGGAGTCGTTCTTCTCTCCAACAGGACGTTATTCTTTCACAAATACATCCTCTGATCTTCACAGAAACAAAGCAGAACTGTAATTACAGATTTAAACCTTCTTAAACCTGTTGCTATTTGTTGTTGTACTTTAATTGGTGATATGTCACTTTATCCATGCTGCTGATTATCCATGCTGCTGATTTATTACCTTAAGCTGCTATCTGCTCACAACAGACTCATGTTCAGGCTGCTGTTTAATACGCTATATTCTATTACATTACAGTATTATTGTTTAGTGTATATTTTAGATTCTGTTTCTTTTTATACTTTATATTTTTGCTATTTTTGAGTGTTCTTGAGTACACAATTTTGTTCCACCTCAAGTACCACGTGACGCAAATCCCAATAAAGAACCTTGTTTTAAAATAAACAGTTTAAAATAACTAAAATGTAAAAAAAAAAAATAGCCGCTTATGAGGGAAAATTACTTAAAAACATGAAAAAATAAGCAGCGGTTGCACAAGTGTACATTAATGATTTCCTAAATTTTACATCTTTAACTGCAGGTAGGATACTGACTGATCATAGTCACTCCACACAACCCAACTTAAAAAATGTTAACTCGTGTTTTAATGAAACTCTCTGCAATTAACTTTTAGAATTAAAGAAGCCATTTAACTTTAGCAAACACAAGAATGGCTCCAAGACGTTGAGAGAAAATCAGATGTGGTAGTAGCTGAGAGTCGTTAAAACAAAATAGGGAGTAACTTAAAACAAGTGTTTTGTTTTAATATTCATGAGCTTCTGACTCGTTTTTTTTTTTTTCACGTGCAATGTTTGAGTGATGCGACGCACGTGCGGCAACGTGTGAGTTGCTGGTTTGACTCCCGCAGCATCAAAGCCTCCAGATGTCACGCTAATGCACATTTATGTATTTGGGTTATTTGTGCATTTAGGCTGCGGACGGAGTGACGGGGCCGCGGGCCAATGGGAGCGCGGCCCAGCTCCCGTGCTGCCCTGTGATTGGTCGATGCGGCGGCAGGAAGGGCGGGGCTTGTGAGATCTTCGCAGCATCACTCCCCCCGACATCTGGAGCAGCCCTGCCCGCCCGGGATCCAAACCCTGCAGCATCCAGAACCGAAACCCCGCTCCGAGCTGGCCCGGGGATCCGCCTGCGTTCTGCTGGTCCGGACACGGAACCGGGCCCGGTGCTGTCACGGCTCTGAGGACTGGACCTGCGCCCGGAGGCTGCGGAGCCCCGCGGGGACCGTCTCTGCAGGAAAACACGGAAATCTTCAGTGAGGAGGTCTGAGCCGAACCGACACCGGACAGGTTCCGAGGCCCGGCGGAAGCTGCGCCACATCTGGACTCGATGCGTCTGGACTGAAGAGGTCGGTTCGGTTCTTTGATGTCATCTTAAACGGTCCTGATCCAGAGTTTGAGGGACCAGGCGGTTCCCCTTCCTCCTCCTCCTCCTCCTCCTCACCTCTTCAGTCTGGATTAAAACCCACCCGGGGGGGGGGGGGGGGGGGGGGGGGGGGGGGGGGGGGGGGGGGGGGGGGGGGGGGG
>JAVCKU010000059.1:2183543-2195631 GCA_032273985.1 Hypsolebias coamazonicus | reverse complement strand
GAGGGAAGGAAAGTCACAGATACAAGACGTTTCCTAGCATTCAGTGTTAGACAGGACCTGTTTCTGAAAAAGAAACCAGGTTTAACTTTCAGTTTCTTCACCAAGTTTTCAACATGAGACTTAAAAGAGAGATGTGCATCAACCAAGATACCCAAGTATTTGTAAGAATCGAAAAACTCAATAGGAACACCATTTGTAGATGAAATAGAAGGAAGGACTGCTGATACCGACTTTTTGTTTGAAAACAACGTGCCTTTGGTTTTGTCAGTGCCTGGATGATGTTGAAAAGCTGGAAAGCCTTAGCAACTGTTTTAGCTCGGCATTACACTACTGTCTCATCAGCATAGAAATGTAAGGATGCATCAGGAATGACCTGACCTTCACCTATGTACCTATGTAGATTGTGAAGAGGGTGGGTCCTATGACTGAACCTTGTGGTACACCATTGTTAACAGTTAGATAAATGGAAGAAGTACCATTATGTTGAACATATTGCCTTCGATCTGAGAGGTAGTTAGAAAACCAGCCAATTGTATGGTCTGACAAAACAGTGTCTGAGAGCTTATGAAATAATATGTCATGGTCCACAGTGTCAAAGACCGGTAAAGTGCAGCACAATAACCCTTGGCATCCAGTGCTTCAACGACATCATTAAAAACCTTCAGCAGAGCAGTCATTGTGCTGTTTTATTTCCTGAAACCAGATTGATGGGGAGATAAGTTGTTAAAAGAATCCAAAAGCTGTTTTCCATGCGTTGGGAAAGGTATTTTGGCTTATGGACAGACTAAAGATGTGGGACACCGGTTCTGCAATGATATGAGCAGCAAGCTTTAAGAAATAAGGAGGAAGGTCATCAGGGTCTGCAGATTTTCTAGAGTCTAGACCTTTTAACGATTTATAAACCTAACTAACAGAGAACAGTGAAAATGAGAAGGTATGGTTTACTGAGGATTGACGTAGGAGAAATTTGATTTTGATTTTGTTTGGCTTCAAGGAGACGTAGTTGGTTTTCCATTAGTAACTGTGGCAAACAAGGAAACAATTTAGAATCTCATGCTTATTTGACACAGGAACCGAATTAACAAGGAATTGTGGTGGTAGGTTAGATGAACGGGAGCTGCCAGAAAGTGATTTGATGGTTTTCCAGAATCTTTTAGGGTCACTTAGATCTTTGGAGGTTTGGGATAAAAAGTAACTATGCTTTGCAGCTTTAATGGAAGCTGTACAATGATTCCGTAGCTGATGAAACTGCAACAAATCAGTGTCTGAACCAGATTGTCTCGCTGTTGCTCAATACTGCAGGAGTAAACCAGGGACTGTCTTGATCCATTTTTTTGTGCAGAGTGTGTGTTGTGAATAACTCTCAGCTTCCACAACACCAAATTTTGGCTCAATATTTGACAAAGTTGCAGCATGTTTTGTGCAAATGCTGATTATCTGTGGCACTCGTCTGGAATCACATTAACTCCACAACAGTGAAAAGTAAATGTACATTTAATGTTTCTTTTTTGTTGTTGCTGCTGTTGCAGAGTTTTGTTAGAATCCATCCAGTAACTCATGGGACATCTTGGTAACAGACAGACAGGCATTATCACCTATCATTTACGGCAGCAGGTGATTTCAAAATAAAAGCAGTAAATGAGTACAAACACTGCCCTCTACAGACAAACACAGAAACTACAGACAAGAGGTGTAAATATTTATGCCTGTTTGGAAACTATGGATGTTTCTGTTGGTATCACGTTTAGCTGCTAAAGTTGCTGGTTGGTTTAGTTTCAATAACTGATCAGGTTTTGTTGAAATTGCTGCGATTAATTTAGTTGTAGGCGTTGCCAGGGTTAGCGTAACCTTCTGCCTTCATTTCAGTGACAGTTGCTTATTTGGCAACAAGTTTTCGACACCACGAGAATCCAGTTGGTTTGGGTTTTACAGTTTAGGCTCAAGCATCTCTGTCCATACTTAACGTTCCTCATCACCAAACTTCACCTTTAAACCGTCCGTTTTTAGACTCGGAGGTGTCATGGCTCCGGCAGGTTGCCAACCCAACGGTGTGGGTGAGAATAAAACACTTTAACACTTTAGGAGGTGATGAAATGTGAGTTTTTACGGCACCAGATGAGCTGTTCTAAAGTCTCCGAGAAGAGACTGGTAGATATTTTTACAGAAAATGATTTTTTTTGTGAATAACAGAAAAACATCACTCATCTCCAACAGAAGTCTGTCTTTCTGCAGCACGTGTAGGTGTGAGCTCCTCATGCTGATTAGTCACAGACTTCTGTTTCTAAACAGAATTAATGAAACGTCAAAGTGACACAAATTCCTATTTGAAGTTTAGTATCAATTAAAAAAAAACCTTCTGATACATTTATATAACAAAATTCTATAAACAGCAACATGGACAAGAAAAACTGATGTATGTTAGTGACGATGATGGAAAATAACCTTCAGATTTTTAAAGAGGGGCTCTGTGGATCAGGGTCTAGACAACTAATGTCTTACCTGTTGTAGATTGCTTCTTCAGAGCCCTCAGGTTAAGTTCCCCTTTGATGTCACTTCCTGTTTCACTTTGACTGTAACAAGTCCAAAAGAAAATATGCCAGTTAGGTGACAAAAAGTGTAAAATCGTGTTTTACGCCTACTTTCTCCAATATTAAGATGTTTTCGTCTTCTTTTCATACGCCCAGCGAAGGCGTATTGCAGTATAGTCTACATCCAGCCGTAAACTTTTTCTTGTCCCAACCATAACTTCTGCTCCGCTCAAGATCATTTAACAAAACTACATTCTCATGCATCATCACTGGACAGACTGTCACGTACACTTCATCACCCCAACTTCAAGGTCAAGGTCACAAATCAAGGTCAAATCTTATTCAAGGCATGTGTTTGTTCAGCTGGCACTATAGATTGCTGCATAAGTTTGTCAACGGGTGTATAATGGGCCATAAATGTTGTAAAAATTGTAGGAAATGCACGTCACAGGCACTTTAAATGACGAGTAATATGCTTTTCTGTACTAATGCTAAATTAATTAAAACTATTTTGGATTGTAATTAAAAATATGTTTTCTTTGTACAATAAAACAGTCCATATTTTCACCGGGACACTGTTTATACCCATCTACAGCATGTTAAAGGTCATTTCACTATTAATACAATTAGATTAGATTAGATTAAATTTAACTTTATTGATCCCTTGGAGAGATTTCCTCAGCGAATGTAATAACTCCTTCAGGGAAATTTAAAAAAAAAATGTTGAGAGATGCTGTTTATTCTTGATGCAGTTACAAATCTTTAAAGTTTGCTGCTGGAATGAATTTAAAAGTATTCCTCAGTTTCCATCACAGACGTCTAAAGCTGGTTTTCTGTATCAGGACCTTGTGGTGCGCTTGAAACTGCTGTAAAACGATGATGTGTTCAGGGGCTGTAGCGTGTTTCTATGCTGCAGATCAACATCACGCTCACGTCTGACACGACAAATACAACTGCACAGTAATCCTAACACACACACACACAGGCGTATGTTTTTCTTGTTAAATGTAGGTCAGCTGTGGTCAGTGTGTGTGTGTTAATCCTCTCTGGTTTTAATCTGTTCAGCAGCAGGATGGAAGCTGCTGTTACATAAGAGACGTGCATCCAGCGCACGTTGATGTGTTGTATGAGAAGCTGCCTGCAACTCCCACGTTTACAGAACACCTGAAACTAAACCTACACAGGAAAGCTGCTAACTGACTGGATCTGACACGCTGAACTGGATTATAACTGGACGGAACCAGAATCATCGGATCATAATCCTAATCTGTGTGTTGAGATGAAACGTGTTGGAATAGTTCATGGTCTGATGCTTATGAAGCAGTCACACTGTCGAGACACGTTCTTCTTACAAACGTTTTTTTTTTTTTTTTGGCACGTAACTCTTTCTTCAAATTTTCTGCAATTTCAAAAATTCATAAATCAAAATGTTCGGCTCTTTCAGAGCACAGACTTTTGGTTTTTGTGCAGTTTTACTTTTTGGAATATTTTGCTTATTTTAAAAAAACTAACGGAGATTTCTTTGCATCCTTCAAACCTTTAGTGATGTTTTACCCTTCACTGCTCATTTTGGCTTTTTTTTTCAGCTTCTTTATGCTAATTTTTAGCTTTCTTTAGATCCTTTCAGCTCCTTTGTGCTAAATTCAGTTCCCCCCTGCTATTTAGTTGTTGTTGTTTTTTGTGTGTGAAATTTTAGCATTTTTTTCTCATTCCAGCCTTTTGCGTTTCTATCAATTTCAACTTTCTATGCTTTCTTTCCTGCTTATTTATATTGAATTTATGCTGGTTCAAGTTTTTTTGTAATCTTGCAATCTTTGCCTATTTCAGCTTATTCGGCCCATTTCTGCTACATTCAGCTTTTTCTACACATTTCTGCCAATTGTCTGCTTCTTTCCACTTTTATTCTCCTGCTTTCAGCAAATATCAGCAGTTCAGATTTGATTTGCATCGACAGTTCAATGATGAATCATTTTCAGCCTGGTTTCAACTCTTTAACCAGCTTTCAACCAAACATCATTCAACAGTGAGCATTCACACTGTGTTTTTGCAGGGAATGACATTTATCTTGCTTTATTTGAATTATCATAAAAAAAAAAAACTTTAACCTTGTGAGAAAACAAGTTAGCATACTTTGAAGGCGTGCATGTCACCCTTTGTATGCTAAAGCTTAAAACAAAACCTGTTGCGTGATCCGTCAGTAAAAATTAATGGTGCTTCCAGAACCGTTTCAACGGTCCCTCTGAAAATCCTGGAGTGGCACCAAAACCAAAAACCAAACAAGGATTTGAAAGCCTCTGCAATAAATTTTCAATTATTCAAATATTCAATTATAAATTATTATTATTTTTTTTTTTTTTAATTTTGCATGACATTTTAATTATTTGTATTCTTATACAGTATACATATTTAATTGTCTGTGCGTTAGGTGTTTTTTCCTTTTCCTTACCGTCTTTAATTTGAAGGAATCCACTGAACATGTGTAAGAAACAAATTCTCTGAAGTGTAAAGCCACTTCTTTTAATAAAAACATGTTTATTTGCTTGTTGCTGCGAATTATTATGAACAAAATAAGTTCAAAATATCCAAAATGGTGAATATAAAGACAAAACACAGCAGTGCCTGGCCAAAGGGGGCCTGTTGGGTACACCATATTTTTGGGTTGTACATTTCCCCCTTTGCCCCCCCCCCCCCATCTCCTGGTGGCACCCTGGTAAAAAAATAGCAGCTGATCCACTATAGACATTTGTCTTTGTGTCCTCACAAGGATAAAAGTCCCCAGACTGATAAACTACAAACAGACCATGTCCTCACAATGCTGTAAAACAAGTACAGGTGTTTTAGTGCTCGTCCAACTTTCTGCATTTTACTGAACCTCGTGACGGGCGGCCATCTTGAACCAGGTTGACTGCAAATGCCAAAAGAACAAAAAGTTCACACTAAATCTTAGTTTCAGAGAAGACTTTTTGGGAAACAAGAAAACAAATTGGCTGAAACCTTTGTAACAGTTTGTCTTTACTTCACTGTGTTTCAGTTTGTAAAATGAAACTGATGAGTTTATGATTGTGGTTAGTTTGCCGTCTGTGACTGAAGCATGTTTGCATCTTGTCCTCCTGACTCGTCAGCTTGTTTGTTTCACTCAGGCCATCTGGGAAAGATTTGGTGCCAAATCACCTGAAAGCTTTAACGTCCCATCTTGTCCATCCAGTTTCTCTCTCGTTGTTTTCCCGTGGTTAACTCAGCACACGGGGACGTTTTCAGCCTGTGTTGTTCTGTGTGTTTCAGTATTTACACGGGAACGGGGTCGTTCATCGTGACCTGAAGCCTGAGAACCTGCTGTACGCCGACCTGTCGCTGGACGCCTCGCTGAAGATCGGTAACAAACCAACCGCCGCTCACCGACAACAAACATGAAACCTGCTCACGTTTGAGAACGGCCATAATTAGCAGAACATTAGTCCAATTGTCAAGTCATGGTTCTTTATTGTCATTCGCACCACATGTGGTACATGTGGTGGAACGAAACTGTGCACACAGGGTCCCAGTTACATCCAACAAAAGTATAACTTGTAAAGAAAACAGTAATAAGATCTAAGATATGAACTAAGAAATACGCTAAAACTAAGAATACACTAAGCACTGGTAGTATAAAAATAATATGCCAAACAACAGCAGCACGAACATGAGTGTGTGTGTGTGAGCAGATGAGCACGAATGAACACAGCAACTTGAAATAAATCAGCAGCATGGATAATCAGCAGCAGAGAAAATACCTAAAAGTGAAGTTTTGCCAAACAAAATCTAAAATTAGCAGAACAGTATCCAAAAGCTAAAACCAGCTAAACAAGCTAAAATGACCAAAACAGAAGTTAAATGATAAAATTAGCAAAACAGTAGCTAAGACTTAAAATGAGCAGAATAATAGCTAAAAGTAAAATTTAGCTAAACAAAAGCTAAAAGAAGCAGAACAGTACTCAAAAGTTAAATCCAACAAGACAAAAGTTAAAAGTCAAAAATACCAGAACAGTATACACAATATTCAAAAGTTAAATGCTGAAATATCAAAACAGTAGCTAAATTCCAAAAGTGGAGCAACTACCGGTAAGCTGAAGGTTTTAAAAACCACAAACGTTTACGTATTTGAAAAGATATTTCAATGAGGGGAAAAAAAATACTTTAAATTAAGATAAGGATAAGTTAAAAACCCAAAAGTCACAGCTGTAAAGTTCTGAACGAGCGGAACGTTTTGTTACATGAGTGGTTAAAATTCGGACTCATTATTAACATAAGAAACTAAAACTAGGCTGAAAAGGTACGGTTGACGTTGTAAAACATTCAAAACATTTTGTTGCTCTCAGATCTTCCAGAAGGTTTTAGTTCTAAGTTTGGAGTTTAATTTTAAAAAGACCTGAAAGATCTGATGGTTCATAAACGTGATGAACATTTGATCAGATGAGCCAAGACTTTGCCTCCATCAGAGTGATTACACTTTTTGTAAAACCAGTCAGAAAACCGCCTCCCGCCTGGTTTAGTCTATTCGAGGAACATCAGATTTGGAGCCGCCCCGTTGGCTCTTTGTTGGCTCATTATTTTTTGGAGAAGCCTCTCTGGGTCCAGATGGCCGTCGAGCCCCTGGCTAACCGCTACAGATGGACAAGAGAAGCTCCTGTTTTTATTCTGCTTCACAGAACCTCCTGCAGAAAAACACATTCTCTTCCACCTCCACAGCTTCACCTCCTCGTTTGTCCTAAAATAAAACTACCGTGCACATACTGCGGCTCAGCTCGGTCCTGTGTTTCCTCTCTCACAGCCGACTTTGGTCTTTCCAAAATCATCGATGACCAGGTGACCATGAAGACCGTCTGTGGTACTCCTGGGTACTGTGGTAAGTTCAGTTCTGTGAATTAGGTGCAGTTTGGACATATGCTTCATAAAGCTTCAGTAAAGGGCTATGTAGCATTACTAAGTATTAAAAAATAAAAACTATATAAAAATAAGACTTTTAAGACTAGCAATACATGATACAGTCCAGTATTTATCAAGTAAGCGCCCAGTAAAAACCTGTTACTTTTCTGGTAAATAACGAATACTTGCAGGTACTAATCTGGTATCTACATAGACAAGACAGTATTTATGAAGTGACTTGTTACTCATTGACTTATTTACATTTACCATTGTCTGGTATGTACTTGGTATGTACTTGATACTTATGTGGTATATAATGTGCATGTATTTGTTTCCTACAGTAACCAGGCTGTATTATGAAGTAACTTGTTACCCTGCAAGTACAACAACCTAGGTACTTAAGTACATAGGTTTGTACCTGTAAGTACAGGGTAACAAGTTACTTCATAATACAGCCTAGCCCTCAAAGGTACCAGGTAAGTACTTGGTAGGTACCAAGTAGGTACCCTGTACTTATCAGATACATACCTGGTACCTACGAGAAGCAGGCTGTATTATGATGTGAGAGTTTTCTGTAAGAGCCTAAATACTTGAGTACCCTAGTACCAAGTACCTGGGTACATACCTGTAAGAATAAGTTAAAAAGTAATTTCCAATAACATTCTGGTCTCAATGAGAACCAGATACCCAGTAGATACTAGCTAGGTACCCTGTAAGTACTAGGCACATACAAGATACATACCTGGTACTTACCTGATATTACTGGGTTTATTATTTAGTATGCCCCCTGATATGTACCTTATACATAAATGGTTCCGTACATACTGGGTATACGTATCTGGTACTGTATTATGAAGTGATTTGCTACTCTCTAAGTATCTGTCTGTACCTAAATACTTAAGTATGTAGGTACTTACCTGGTAAGACTGGCTATATTATGTATTGCTGCCCAGATTTCCACAGGGACAAAAACAGCAGCTAATGTAATATAGACTGTAATAAAAGTGTAGGTATTAAAAGTATTAATTCAATTCAGTTTATTTATACAGCACCAAGTCACAACAGAAGTTATCTCAGGGCACTGAACAGAAACATTCATATTGTAAAGTCAGTTAATAACTTTTTTTTATCTGTGGAGCCAGGAACAGTGACAGAAATCAGATATCAGAGTGGCAGTCTCTATACTTCAGGGTGTGGTGTCTATCGTAGACAGTCTTTGATTAGTGCCAAAAGAAACGTCATAAAATCTGTATCGCATCCCCACTTAAACACCAAAGTTTCAAACAAATCTCTTGTGTAATCTGTTAGCACTTACATGTTGGGGATTGCTCTCAGCTACTACCACACCAAATTGTATACCTATATCTGTAAAACCCTTTAAGTTAGATTTTTCTGTTTGCTAAGCTGTGGCAGTGGTCTTGAACCACATTGTCTTCTAAAGTTGTAGACGTACAACCAAAAATTATTTAAATATTCAGTGTTGGTTCAGTCCAAAACCGTGGGAGTGGTGGCGTAGAGGTTAAGAAGGTGAGCTTGTGATCAAAAGATCGCTGGTTCAAGTCCCGGTACCGACAACATCAAGAATGCGGGTGGAATAAGTGAAGCAGTCACCTTGTCTCCACCCTCATCTGCCCCACTCTGGGCCCTTGAGCAAGGCCCTTAACCCACACCATCTGCTCCCCCGGGCACCCTAGATATCAGCTCTCGGCTCCACACAGAGGGCTGTGGTAGCGCAGTGGTCTGAGGTTGTGTCAGGAAGGACATCCGGCGTAAAAACAATTGCCAAGTCTTCCTGGGACTAGTTCGCTGTGGTGACCCCTAACGAAGGGAGTAGCCGAAAGAAGAAGAAGAAGGTTCAGCCCAAAACCAGTTTTCAGTTCAGTCTGGTTCTCCAAGGATCAAAAATGTTCAAAGGATCTGACACCAAATCCAAAAAAGCTAAGTCAGGGTATCTGACACCAAACTATCAGACAAGTGAACTGTGTGGTATCAAAGTTAAATGATGAGTAGTACTGTAATATCAGTATTTGTGTTCACCTGTGCTGTGTTGATTTCCGGATGTGAGCAGTGATGCATTCGCTGTAGCCTCTGCTCAGTGGGATTTCTCAGACCTCTCAGTCAGAGCTTCTGTCAGCCATCTGGCAGCTAACTGACTCCTCTGCCTGCAGCTCCAGAAATCCTGCGGGGAAACGCTTACGGCCCCGAGGTGGACATGTGGTCAGTGGGCGTCATCCTCTACATCCTGTGAGTCCACTCACACAGACACACACCAGACTGATTCATTACTGACTCGGGCCCATCAGCGCAGATTTCACGTTGACGTTTTCTAGTCTTACAGCAGCCATGAAAGCGTCTGAAACAATAAGAACTTCTGCACATCTCTGTCTGCCCTCAGACATGTTTTGGGCGTCAAAGGGGTGTTAGGGTTAGATTATTTCCATTTTTAAGACTTGTTTGGTTTGTGCTCTTGGTACATCTCCTTACATTTTACTTACATTTCATGTTATTAAATGTTTGATGTGAACAGTAAGAATAATGTTAATGCTCTTTAGGCTCTGTGGGTTTGAGCCCTTCTTTGACCCAAGAGGTGATCAGTACATGTACAGCCGAATCCTCAACTGTGACTACGAGTTTGTGTCGCCGTGGTGGGATGAGGTCTCCCTTAACGCCAAGGATTTGGTGAGCTCTTTCACTGCTTTGATTGTCAAACTTAATTGAACTTTCACATCAATAAGACTTTAAAATCAGCAGATATCTGTAAACAGACTATAGAATAGGTGCAAGACTCCTACTGTCCATAGTCGCCTTCAAATGACTGAGACTGCCTGCAAAAGAAAAAGTGCTTGAAAGGTTTGGACAGTTTGAAAAATGCATCTACTTCAAACTTGTTAATCATCTTGCAGGTCAGTAAGCTGATTGTCCTCGACCCTCGCAAGCGGCTCAGCGTCCGTGAGGCCCTGCAGCACCCATGGGTGCTGGGTAAAGCTGCTCGTTTCTCCCACATGGACACGACACAAAGGAAACTGCAGGAGTTCAATGCGCGACGCAAACTTAAGGTTTGTCATTCACGTAAAGCCAGAACCTTTTTGTAGGAGTGTGACGGTGTCTGTTTATACCAAAACATCAAGGTATGGATGTCATGGTCCAGAGTATGCACTCTCATCTAGAAGAGGGCATGCGTGCTTTTATTGCTTTTTGTTAACTGCCACTAAAGGATAAGAGAAAAGGAAAATACACTCTAAAGATCTCCAGGTCAAACCAAAGCAAGAACATCTACCGTATTTCAAATGAAACACTGGAGCTTGGAGACCTGCTTGTTTGTTTCACATTAGCAGGGTGGAAAAGTTTCAGTTACTCGTTATCCGTGACAGCAGTGGATGTATGAAAAGCCAAACTGATAATCATTAACGTCATTTAAAACTGTCACAGATTTTCGGATGGAGCAGAGCAGGAACGAACCCATTCGCGCATGCAGGACTCAGAGGCGAGGTAGTAAAATAATAATCACTTTTAATAATCATAATGCTGACGTGGCAGCAAAACTCACAGACAGGATCAGGTCAGGATAATATACAGAACACAGGAGACAAAACCAGGAGGTGTACCAGACGATGCACCGACAAGGACCAGGGTACACACAGACTAGACGAGAAAAATTACAAACACCTGGAGGACACGCGGGTGGAACTGATCAGGTAATAATGAGACACTAGGGAGACTGACAGAGGGATACCTTCCTTACAGTAATGACACAATCGGCTTGCCATAGTCCCACCTTCATTCTGCTCGTTGCTTGGAGCAACCATCAAACCAGCTGCACCGCCCCGGGTGACATGCAGCTAATTTGACCATTTAAGTGCATTTATTAAGTAAAAGTTTAACTGAGACACACCTTTGCTATAATTTAGAGCAAACAAATAATTGTTTTAGGTGCTTATCATGTTAAATTTCAAAGAAATGCACAGCGTTCCTCCTTCCTTTTTCCTCCCTATCTGCACGCTCCCGGAGCACCGAGGCAGCAAATACGTTTGAAATGCAGCTGATTTGACCATTAAAGTCCTTTTATTAAGCAAACGTTAGACTGAGACACACCTTTGCTATAAAGTCGAGCAAACAAATAATTGTTTTTAGGTGTTTATCTTGTTAAATTTCAAATGAATTAACAGCAGCTTGTCCCTCTGCAAATGCACGCTTACATGAATCGGGTTTTGAAATGCAGCTGATTTGACCGTCAAAGTGCATTTTGTTAAGCAAAATAGACTGACTGACTTACTATAATTTCGAGCAAACAAATAATTACTTTTAATTTTTATGTTTTTAAGGGCCTTCTCCTACTCCGCTCCTGTTTCCTGGAATATCTTGCAAAAAGATCTGAAACACTTGAGCTTGACCTCTCTATGTGGCTTCAAACATCTGCTAAGTTCATGGCAAAAACCAATGCAGACATGTTCCTGTTTTTAGTTTTCTACACCGACATAATCTAGATGTTTTTTTTGCTACTTTTTCCTTTTGACTGTCCTTTTGATTGCCATTTTATTTTAATTTGTAAAAAAAAAAAAAAAAAATTTGTATGCCTCGTTTATGATTGTCTATTGCTGTCTTTGTTGTCCACTGTTGTCATCACTCTTTGTTAAAATCAGGTCTCTCTTGTAATGAGT
>JAVCKU010000059.1:2077313-2090977 GCA_032273985.1 Hypsolebias coamazonicus | reverse complement strand
GGACTGGAAAACTGGTCCGTGTTGAAGGAGTGATCAATGGAGTAAATATAGAAGAAGAAACTTGGAGTCTTGGGAAGACTTGAGACTGGGACGAAGCAGGACAAAGACCCCAGACACACTGCTGAAGCAATGCTCTGCTAGTTCCAGGAGAAACCGTTCATTGTCCTGGAACGATTCAAAGCCTGGACCTCAAACCTGCTGAGGAAAATTCGACCTTTAAGTTCTTCTAAAAGACTGGTCCGAATTTTAGACTAAACAGGTTGAAGAAAGTTGAAGTTTCATTGCAACGGCGATAGAATTGCTCTCTAACCTGACTGTGCTGCGTAAGAAAAAAAATTTAACAAATTAAATTTAGCATTTCATTCTTTTCTGATGTGCAGATATCCCTGAACCTGTGGACCCTCAGATCTGTCAGGCCACATGCGCAGTCATGAAGCTGTCCTTTGAGGAGGAGTACCGACGAGCCATGAACGAACTAGGTTTGTGTACAAAATATGAACATTCTGCAAAGAAAGCCATGTGAAAACTTTACAGCCCTGAATTTGTTTGGCAGTTATCTACTGGTTAGAGTAACAGTTTCTAAAACATTTCAAAGTGTCTAAAGATGGAGCCGATCATTTCCAACCATTCTGACAGATCAGGTCAGGAAATTTAATAAGCTGAGTTTGTTGTTGCCTTGCAGGTGGTCTGCAGGTGGTGGCGGATCTGATCCACCTTGAGCAGGACATGTACGGTATGCAGAACGACCCCATCAACATGGCTCTGCGCCGCTACGCTGGCATGGCTCTGACCAACCTTACCTTCGGAGACGTTGTCAACAAGGTACATGCCAAGCTGGCAGCATGATGCTAACTTTCTTTATCTTACATGTGGTAGTTATTCCGCCATACTTACATCTTGCTCTTCATCTTGAAGGCCACCCTGTGCTCAAAGAAGAGCTGCCTGCAGGCTCTGGTGGCCCAGCTGTCCTCTGACAGTGAGGAGCTTCATCAGGTGGTCTCCAGCATCCTGAGGAACCTGTCCTGGAGGGCTGACATCAGCACCAAGAGGGTTCTGAGAGACGTTGGCTGTGTGCCTGCACTGATGACTTGCGCCCTGCAGGCAACCAAGGTAACGAAACCAAACCCAAATCAAAGGATGAAATGGGAACTTTAGAAAGACTAGGAGAACATACTGGGAAAAGATTTATAAAATGTAGACATCCTGTAGCCAGAAACACCTAATGCTGAGGTTATCTGTCATCTAGTGCTAAGGAAAACCCG
Organism: Hypsolebias coamazonicus; assembly: GCA_032273985.1. Classification (NCBI taxonomy): domain Eukaryota; kingdom Metazoa; phylum Chordata; class Actinopteri; order Cyprinodontiformes; family Rivulidae; genus Hypsolebias; species Hypsolebias coamazonicus. Next base: position 2,089,715 of record JAVCKU010000059.1, on the reverse strand, counting down.
TCTTTGCTTTGTCGTCCTGCAGGAATCGACTTTGAAGAGTATTCTGAGCGCTTTGTGGAACCTGTCTGCTCACAACATTGACAACAAGATGGCTATGTGCTCAGTCGATGGCGCTTTGAGTTTCCTCGTCAGCACCCTGACCTACCGCTGCCAGACTAACTCACTCGCCATCATCGAAAGTGGAGGAGGGATCCTCCGAAATGTGTCAAGTCTGATCTCCACACGAGAGGACTACAGGTGGGTTCCAAAAACTAAAGTGCCAACTTTTGTACTATCAAGAATAATGTTTCCTGCACAAACAGACATTTTTGTCTGATCCCAGCGTTTGAAAAGAAGCATCTATTTTGTTTCTGCGCAGGCAAATCCTCAGGGACCACAACTGCCTTCAGATTCTGCTGCAGCACTTGCGCTCTCACAGTCTGACCATAGTGAGTAACGCCTGCGGGACTCTCTGGAACCTTTCTGCTAGAAGTCCGAAAGACCAGGAGCTGCTGTGGGACCTGGGGGCAGTTAGCATGCTACGCAACCTTATCCATTCTAAGCACAAGATGATTGCTATGGGCAGTGCTGCAGCTTTAAGGAACCTCCTATCCAATCGACCCTTGAAATACAAAGATACTGCAGTTGTATCTCCTGGCTCTTGCTTGCCCTCCCTGTACATGAGGAAGCAGAAGGCTTTAGAGGCAGAGCTAGATGCCAAGCACCTTGCAGAGACTTTTGATACCCTTGAGAAACAAAGCCCCAAGCACCTGATTCTCGGCAAGCCACTCAGGCACATTGAGAGTTTAGCAAAGGATTATGCTTCTGATTCTGGTTGCTTTGATGATGACGAAGCCCCCAATAACTCCAGCAGCCTGGACACCGGTAGTTTCTCCATGTTATCTATGTTTCTCACCAACTCTAATTTCCTGCAAAATCAACATCGAAAGAGGGACGTTGAACCCGAGAGAGACACAAATCCTCCTCAGATAGTGGATAAGAAGCACGCTCCTCCTGATGATGTGGTCTCTGCTGCTGCAGAGACACTTGCAAAAAAAATTACCAACACAGTTGCAAAGATCGACAGGCTGGTGGATGACATCACCATGCATACATCCTCTGAAGACAGTTTGAGTCTGAGTTCTGAGGACCACCTGGCTGACTGGGCTTATGGACAAGATGAACTCAATGAAGCCCGAGCAAGTTCATGCTCCCCTTGCCGTTTCTCTGATACAGGCAGCTTGGCCCACAGAGAACGCCTAAGCCGAGCCCATGCCCTCTTACGTCTCAAAACTACCCATGCTAGTGTATCAACAGATAGCCTGAATAGTGGCAGCACCAGTGATGGGTCCTGTGGCAGCAAAGACCAGATCCAAATATCTCCAAAAGCTCTAACAATGCAACAACGACCAAACCAGCTTGACCTAAAGGTGGCGCATCAAGAATATCTCAATGTAGGTCCGACTGATTTGGATGAGTCTAACCAACAGGAAATCCCAGAGAGAGACTCTGTGAATAATAAAGATGTGAAAGTTGTGGAGCTCAGTAACATGGACACAGAAAATAATCAAGATCCACCAGTACAGACACCTGTCAGTGTATCCACAAAAGTATCCTCTGATGTTAGCATGACGTCAATTAAACTTTCTCCTACTTACCAACAGGTCCCACTGATTCAGAGTGTGGCCAAATTTGGCGTTGCAAAGACAACCATCAATGTTCAAGCAGCTCAAGCAATGAGGAGGCAGGCATGGGTACCCACTGCGATGACTGGGGGTAGTATTACAAAGTTTTCTCCACTGAATTCCATCAGAAGTCCAACCATTGGGACAATGGAGACTGTCCAGAAATACTCTGTGGAAAACACTCCAATCTGCTTCTCTCGCTGTAGTTCACTGTCCTCCCTCTCCTCTGGTGATGGACAGCTAGATGGACAAAGTGACAATGAGCTTGAGAGTGACTCGTCATTAGAAATAATTGAGGTGGAGGACGGTGAAGAGGTGAAGAGAGAGGAGGACGAAACCTTAGAGGATCTGAGTGATAGCCAGCTGTTGATGACAGACTCAAAAACCTTCCCCAGCAAAGACGTAAATCCCATTGGGATTCCATGTGCTGCCAAAAAGGAAAAGGTGTTCCTCAGAGAAGCTTCACCTGCTATAATTGAAGACAGATCCCCATCCAGTTCCTCAGATAATTACATCCATGAAACACCTCTAGTATTGAGTCGCTGTAGCTCAGTCAGTTCACTGGGCAGTTTTGAGTCTCCCTCGATTGCCAGCTCAATCCAAAGTGATCCATGCAGTGAGATGATTGATGGAACAATAAGCCCCAGTGATCTTCCAGATAGCCCAGGACAAACAATGCCTCCCAGTCGGAGTAAAACTCCATGCTGTGTTGATCCAAATGTACCGGAAACACAAATCACAGCAATGGCAGGCCAGTGGGAAAGCAGTCTGCAGAAGCTGATGGACACCGCAGATCCCAAGGAGAGGTTTAACCTCCCTCCTGATCTGGACACCATTTACTTCACAGTTGAAAAACCCATTGAAAACTTCTCCTGTGCTTCTAGCTTAAGTGCTCTGCCCCTTCACGAACATTACATCCAGAAAGATGTGGAGTTGAAATTAACCCCTCTACTCCAGCAAAATGATGAGGATCAACCGTTCACTAACGAAGATGAGCAAGGTTTTGACAACAGGGAGCGTTGCAGCGAGTGTAACTCAGACGATGACATTGAGATTTTAAAGGAATGCATCAGCTCAGCAATGCCTTCAAAGTTTAGAAAAGTAAGACCAACTTTATCCACTACCATACCCCCACATGTACTTAGTTCCCAAATCCGAAAACAAATCCATCTACCATTTAATATGCTTCCAAATGGTAAAACCCAAAGGAATCACAAGAGGAGAAATGTCAACCCACAAAAAGACTTTAAACTCGATGATAATTCCTTTACTGATTCTACAGAAGGTACACCTGTCAACTTCTCCAGTACAACATCATTGAGTGATGAAACACTTCAGTATTCGCTGAGAGAAAGGGGGGCTAAAGACTGCATCGCTAAAGGCCTGAACAAAAAGCAACTGATAAACAATGAAGCAAAGCGAATAGAAGACTTGAGGATATTTTCACACTTCCATAAACCAAACAGGATGAACTACCCACCTGAGATCCAAATGGGACAAACGACCAAACATGTGGTTCCCACTCAGAAGGTGCTGATGCAGAGCAAAGAGGTGGCTGATAGAGTAGCTAACCTCAAATATCGTGATCAGTCTCCTAATCAACAAAAGAGGCAACAAGGACAAGGCCCCTGCAGAAAACTTGAACTGCCCATCATAAAGCAAAATACAGAGGGCAACCTGAATTGTGGATCACAGAAAGGAAACAAAATCTATCGACAAATGACCAATTCTTCAGAGGACAGCAACAGCTTTTATGATGACAGAAGTGAAGGTGTGAAGAAACAACCCATCAGGAAACAGAGTAGGGAAATAAACAGGAATGCACTGTCTCGAAGCATGACAAATATAGGCCGAATAGATAATTCCCAGGGAAAAACCAGAGGGTTTCAGAGAATAAAACAAAATCTGATCAGGGATGAATCCCTGGCATGTTACTCACTAAGCTCCTCTCTGAGTTCACTCAGTGATGCTGAATTTGAGGACCATAAATCAAAAGTCCAGCAAATATGGTATAAGAACAGACACAATAAAACAATGAATATGGCACAACAAGCAAAGGCTGTGACCATACACTTCCAATACGATGAACAAAGCTCACCAAGTTCTGTCAGCATGGACTCAGAGGATGACCTCCTTCAAAAATGCATAACATCTGCTATGCCCAAACAGAGGCGAAAAATTGCGTCCAGAAAAAAGAAGGCAGAAAATACTCAGAAGCAAATAGTTTCTGATGGATGGGACTTATATGAAGAAATGGACAGTGATGATACGGGATGGGATAAAGATTCTGACCTCAACAGTGTTGAATGGAGAGCCATACAGGAAGGTGCTAACTGTGTTGTCACTGGGCTGCAAGCGTCAAAATCTCAAGAGCCATCCTCTGAAGAGACCGAGTCAGTCCTGTCATTCATGTCAACATCCAGCTTTACACCAAAAGAAAGAAAGTTTGCTAAAGATAAAAAAGCAAATAAGCCTCTAGACTTTGAGAAACGCAAACCAGTTCCAAACTTACCAGTAGTGTTTAGAGGCAGAACAGTGATCTACACACCAAAAAAAGAGGAGGCTCCATCACAAAGACCCCCTCCTAGAAAAGTGCCTACCAAGACAGATGCTCCTAAGAACCCAAACCTTGCTCAGCATAGATCAAAGAGCCTTCACAGACTAGGCCACCCCCAGGACACAGAAATATCTCTTCCAAAAAGGAGTTCTACTCCACCTCCAAGGATGCCAAAAAGTTCGTCCTCTGGGTCGTCTCAAAGTTCTACACCATCCAAGCAACCACAAAATAAAATACCATCCCCAACTCAGACAAACAAACCGATCCAGAAAAAGACCTCCACATCCAGTAGTAGTAGTTCTCCAGCTACTAGTCCCCCTGAAAGGAGAGGACGCTCTCCCATTGTTAATCAAAACGAGAAATCTCCACCACCTAAAACTCAGAAGTCACCTGTCCGGATTCCTTTTATGCAGAGTTCACTCAGGCAATCCAGACCTCTGTCTCCACTGGTAACTAACCAAACATGCAATAGACAAAGTAATCAGATAAATGGAAGAAGGGCCTCTCCAGCTAACCGATGTGACCTGGTCAGGATGACCTCTGTCCATTCGAGCAGTAGTGAGTCGGATCGGAATGGGTTTTTGAGACAGTTGACATTCATTAAAGAATCAAAGACAGTTCGGGGACGCGATGGCTCTCTTCACAATACTCCAGGATCACAAAATGGATCCCCTCGCAGGGCCATTCCTGGAGCCTCAGCTGTCTTCCTTTGCTCATCCCGCTGTCAGGAGCTCAAGGCTGCAGTGCAAGCCCCAAGGAGGCTGCAAGTAAAAGAGTCTGGACGAGCACAGCAAGCTTCGAGGCCAAACTCTGGACCTCAAAAGCAGACTACAGCTCTGTCAAGAACAACATCCAGCGAAAGGGATGCTTTTGCAAGACGACAGGCCAGAAGAACAAGCTCTGAAAGTCCCTGCAGGGTGGCCCAACATAACGGGTCAAGCAGAATCTCTGGAGTCAAGCAACAACAGGACAAAGACACAATTAAACGCCATGCCTCGTCACCAAGCATAAATATACTGAGTCGGGTGACCAGCCGTTCTTCAGTGCGCTCATCATCATCTGATTCAAGTGGAAGAGCTAAAAGTGAGGATGACGCAAAGAAGAAAGGGCAGAGGTCTTCTTCAAAACTTAAAGATGGAGCTACTTGGAGGAGGATCAGGGATGAAGACGTACCCCAGATATTGAAGAGCACTCTGCCTGCCAATGCGTTGCCACTGGTGCCTTCTCCTGATGGAGAAAAGCCGAAGCTACCAGATCTTCCTAAAAAACGACCAACAATTCTCCTTGCATCACGCAAGACAAGTGATGCAACAGTCCAGACAGAAGATTTGCCCAATAACAAGACGAACTCAAGCACCTCTCCGACAGCTGAAACAACTTCAGTGATCTCTGAGGAAGCAGCAAGGTTGGCACTTCTGAGGAAGTTTAGTGCCACTTCTGGGAGTAACCTCCAGGACCCAGAGTCAGATGGCTCACCGAGGAGCCACAGCACAGGTATGTCAGACAGCCACAATGGTGGAGTTGTCACCTTCCGCCAAGGTTCCCTGAGCAAAGCTGCCCGAGTCACCCCATTTAATTACATCCCCAGCCCGATGGCACACTGCCTGCAAGGTGCGCAGAGCCAAGCAGCAACAAATAATGAAAAGTCTGGGGGGAAGTGTGAGTTGTAAGGAATTATTTTAACTTCTAGTCTACGTGACAGACTTCAAAGTAAAACACAGCACTAAAATGAGTGTGCTGGTCCTTTACCTCGGGTATGGACTCTTTATCCTAACCCATTCAAGATTTCTTCTCTGAGCAATTGATCAGAGCTTCCATCTACCATTCATACCAAGTTGGATGCACTGACACAGATCTGACAAGAATGGACGACTGATAACTTTTGCGAGAAAGAAAAAAGTCTAACCTGAAAAAATGCGTCTTTTTATACTTTTTTTGTATTCGTAGAGCAGTCATTGCTGGTAGAAATGTAGTGAAACCATGAAGCAAAAGACAGTGAACTTAATTTTAGCACATGCAGTGAATCAGCATCAGTTTGTTGGACACAACTCAATAGAACAATGTTATGCAAGCTTCTGGGTAACAACTCAGCTGAACTTCTATCTCTGAAGGTCCAAACTGTGGTGGACTAGAGTCAAACCTCAACAAAGACTCAACTTCAGTGACTTGTGATGTATTTTTTTGTGTACTACACGTCAAAGCTTTTACCTTCGCCTCACTACTCAACGACTAGAACGTTCCAAGCTCCGTAGGTTTGGTGAACCAACTTGTGATAAGACATTTATTTAAATTAATATAATCTCTTGCCAGTATTACACTCAATTTTGTTATGGTTACTGTCTTTTATGTGTACTCAAAGTATAAACACATGGATAATACTGTTTTTTTTCTCACCTTTTAAACTGTGATTATACTGTTTGGATGTATTATGAAAATATAACATAAAGGTTCTTTTAGACATGCAATAAAATGATGAACTGCTAAATTAAGCTGGATGTCAGACCAGTAAGATCAGTCTAAAGACATTTTCCTTTAGTAAAGCTCCAGAGTACATTCAATTATCTTTTAGTGGCAGTCACACTAGTTTCTTCACTCACAATGTTGTTTTTTCAGGCTTGTAGACAGAAGCTGAGAGATGCCGTGAGCCAGATGTGAGAATTACCGTAAATGCTAGAAAAGCCGCGCCACCTCAAATGTTTTACTGTAAATTTGGGAAAAGATGTGCTGCATGAAATTAATTAAAGTTGTAGAAAAGCGGCACTGCCTTAAATATATTACCTTAAATTTGGAAAAATATGCACAAATGAAAACAAAGATTGCCGTCGTTTTACCACCCGACTCTATGTCAGAGTATGTGTGTGTTTGTTTGTCTGTTGACAAAATATCTCAGGACTCGCTGGATGGATTTTAACAAAACTTTCAGAAAAGATCCACTGGATGTACATCTGCAACTAATTATTTTTTGAGTCAGCTTGATTCAAAATGGCTGCCAGCCACCATCAGTCAGTTTTACAGATGTTGAGCTAAAATTTGGTGTGGGAGTAGCTGAGCGTCATCCCGAACACATGCTCCGAGCACTAACAAGTCATGCACGATCCATGTTAGTATGCGACTACATATAGGCATAAGAAAGGTCACTATCAAAGATTGGGTTGTTTTGTCAAAAGTCAAGATGGCCACCACACACACACACACACACACACACACACACACATGTGCGTATATAAATATATATATATATGTGTGTGTGTGTGTGTGTGTGTGTGTGTGTGTGTGTGTAACTCGACCATCCCAATAATACGAGGAAACTATGCTTTCTAGTTCTTATATTACTTAAAAGTACAGTTTCCTTAAATATTTGGGTGACACCTGGTGTGGCCAAGAAATGATCTATGGGGGCCAAAGTCACCATTGGCCACCCCCTGGCTCCACCACTGCACCCGGTGGTGGATAAAATTCTTCCCTGCACTTGCCAGAATCTGTCACTCTGCGCTGCCTCGGTCAAGTAAAAAAAAAACAAAAAAACTTTGTTTTTACACACAGTCTAACTTCTCCACACTCGAATATCGTGCACCAACAACATTTAGGTTTACTAACTTTCCCTGTTCGATTCCAGTCCAGAAAAACACTCGTCTCAAAACTACAAACATTCACTATTCAAACCCCTCAGCGACGGGGGTCATTGGCGTACTGCTCGTGTAACTTTCAGTTGCATTCAAAATAATAAAAACCAGCATGTCTAAAAAGGCCTGATGTTAAGTTGCTAATCTGTTAAATGCATGACGGGTTAACAGGACAGATTATGACCCAGCTCGAGGCAGTATTGTGAAGGAAAAATGGTTTGAGGGGAATAACTACCTGCTTCGTGTTTTTGATAATAACATGTCTGTTTAATTCAGTTTTTACAACACTAGCGCACATGCAAGGTAGATTTAACCAATTAAACCCACGACAAATCAAGGTCCCAAACTTCCATAAAGCTGTAGCTGAAACACGGCGCAGGTCTGGTACACCCAAACACTTCGGTTCCTAAAACTCAACAACTGACTGTATTCAAATTAATGCTCCAATGTTCAGTATGACAGCAGCTGCACCGTTTCCCTCACAGGAATGCTACAGCACACGGTTTCCTATTCCTGACCGTCGGTGAGTACTTCCAGCTAGGCCTGTCACGATAACAAATTTTGCTGGGCGATTAATTGTCTCAGAAATTATCACGATAAACGATAATATTGTTTGAAATTCAACAATAATTAGTAATTATTGTCAAATTTAAGATTTTTTTTGTATTTAGTACCTTTTTTCGACCACTGGATGGCAGTATAAGACTGTTTGAACCGAAGGATGGATAGTGAGGGAGCGAGCAGCGCGTCTCTTTTAGAAAGTTGGGAGGGAGGCCCCTTAACGTGACATGGGCTGTCTCTCTTCGGTTCTCAAAATGGCGGACGCTCGGTGTGGTTTGAACTCGTTAGCATAGCATTTTTCACACAAAGCTTTTAATAAATAAATAAAAAAATCAGTAAACAAGTTCTCAGCTTCTTTTTGAGAGAAAAACAAATTTTTACACGAAGGCACAGGTTTTTAACTGTGAATTTTGGAGCTTTGACAAGACGGAGGTTTATTCCTGAGGTTAGCCTGTTAGCTTAGCTTGTAGCTTAGTTTCTCAGCTTAGCTGCTTTTAACGATCCAAAAACGTGATTTTGTTTTGTCATCCAGTGTCTTTAGTAGAAAAAGAGAGACACGAAGAAATGATAAAACTGATAAATGAAAATGAGATTGACAATTTTCAATAATCATGCAATTAATTGATTTGTTTATCGTGACAGGCCTACTTCCGGCCTCTACTGTTCTCTGTAGCCGTCAGTGTAAACAACAAGCAGGTGAACAGACACTAACTGGTGCGCGTTGCTTCCTGACAGCATGCCAACACGTTCACGTTTGTTGTTGGCGCTGGATGACACGGATGTTGTTCGGAGGTGAAATATTTCCCGCAGCCCATCACGGTTTGTTTTCTTGTGTAATCGTTTCCTGAGTGAACATCGTAACTAGACGCGTTTATCGACGCAACGACGTGTTTGACTGTGCTCCTAGATTCAGGTCCTGTTTTGTTTATTTTTTAATCAAGTGTGTCAAGAAACGAGGCGTCAGCGGTCAGGGCTTATGGCGTGGTGAAAGGGACAACATTAAGACTACAGAGCAGCTGGATGAGAATCCTTTACATGGAACTGAGGATTAGGTCAAATCCAGTCAAACTAAACGACGCACGCTTCAGATTTGATACCTGGACCGCCCCGATGTCATGAGCGGTTCCTGAGATTTGGCTTGATTCGTCTCTTTTATCAAGACACTTCCTGGACAGTGGGTCTGAATCCAATTTTGAGCTTCTTCTTTTTAATGACGTCGTTTGAAAGAAGAAAACTCAAACCATGTTCGAGTGCTGGGATTTCACAGCTGGATAGAAAAAAAGTTTTGCTAACGCGCAGAGAAGTAGAAAAAAATCTGGGGCTTTTCTGCTCAGAATCATCGTTAGTTGTTGGTTCTGCTCAGAAAAGTGCTTCGAAACATTCACATTATTTTTTTTGCTTTAATTCGAGGGACTTTTACGTTAAATATTCATCATACTTTGACAAAACTGCACATTATCAACAACGCACTGTAGCTTCTTCGGTTCGGCGGGAGGGGTCCCGTATTTGTAGCTGAAGGAAATATCTGACCATGACAAGTGTCTGACCAGCTGGGCTGTGCGATCAAAAACTAAGGTTTTTATTTCATCACTGTGTAGCGTTATTTTAAAATCTGCTCCTGGATCAGAAGAGCTGCAAATCTAACCCCATAATGTATAAAATGGCACCTCTACGATTGTTTAAATAGAATTAGATGCGGAGAAATTAAACTCTGATGTCAAGACGTACACTCAGTCATCACCACACGGTCATTTTAGACGTAAGAATGAAACTTTAAATCCTCCCCACCTCGATTTAGACCTGGAGCGTAAAGTTTGCCTGCTGTAGAGACATTTGTTGGATTCTCAGCTTCACTGGCTGAATATTTTCATCACAACACTGATGATTCTGAAGCTAACAACCAAATAGATCCTCCCGTTTCCTTTTGAATCGAGAACAGCAGCTCTGACGTCTTGATTCTGTCCCGGTTACTTCCCCTCGGGGCGCTTTTTTAAAGGAGCTTTTCTCTGGAGGTCTGTACAGCATGTTAATATCTGCTCAACTGTGTTGCTGTAAAAGTACTGATAGGTGAAGACTATATAAAGACTATTATTCTCTGTAGCTCCACTATCACAGTTTCCATGTGTGCCTGCAGAGGTGAACGGACTCGTCTAAACCCACAGTAAAGGGGACGTTCATACAGAAAAACGCTCCGTTTTCATTCCAAGTCATGTAGAAGAAAACCCGTCGAGCCTGCGAGCGAATTGATTTTGGTTCGAGCTCCACCAGAACCCTGAAGGTGCTGCGCTTCACACATCTGCCTTTTCAGTGTCAATCTCACTTGTGTTAAAAGTTTAAAGAAATAAAGCTGGAAATGTCCCGAGAACAAACCACTCAAACCCTGGAAGCTCTAACGAGAAGACTTCTAGTGAAACTCCTCAGACCTTGCTCACTTAGAAAGACAGAAGTGAAAACCATTTCCAAACAATACCAAATTGTTTTAATTTTAAAAACTACACTGGTGTTTGACATTAAAGAAGCAGATTTAAGGTGGAGAATCACTTTGACAGACCCTCAAGACTGAATATGACGGGTAACAGAATGAAGGTTTTCACCGCCGCCGCCGGCCTCGTTCACGCCAGTTGATTCACGTTAGAGCACCCGTGACATAAGTATCCTACAAATACAAAAAGCAGAAGAAAACATCTCAATTTTTTTTAAAATCGTACAATTTCTACCCATTTTGTCACACAGCTGACATTTTCTTTTGAACTTGTTGCAGCCAAAGTGAAACAGGAAGTGACATCAAAGGGGAACTTCCTGATCTTTGTTCATAGAGACACTACCTGAACTCTGACTCGTCTTCTGTTTGATAGAGATTCAAAATAATGTAAAGAAACAGAAAAGTCTTTGCTGTCTGTGTTAGCCGCTGTAGCAACGCTCTGTTTATGTGCAGGCTTTCCCCTCTGACATCACTTCCTGTTCCTGCACATGAGAATACACCAACAGCTGTTTATCTCAGCAGCATGATTTGTTTTGGCATCACATCATCTTTTAAACATGCATTCATATTCATTACAAAAATCTGACGTCACAGGCACTTTAAAATGTATCAACGTGCACGTGAACGAGGCCACGGAGGGGTCACGATGCCGTGGTAAACAAGCAAATCATCACAAGTGTGTCATTGTTGTCGTTTTCATTCCAATAAAAAGTGACGTGATTCCTTAAACTGCTGCTGTGACGTTCTTTTGGACAATGAGCGAGTCATGATTTTTATTTTGTCTTGATCTAAAATGCAGTTTTTATTGACCAGCTTGTCGCAGAAGCTGGAATAAACACTAACAGGTCAGCAGAGAGCGCCACCGTCACTCCAGCAGACTTTAAAACATTTCAAACTCCACAGCTTTTTAAAACGACTGAAATTATGAGTAGCTCTGATAGAAAGTAGAAAGATTGTTGACTTAATACATTTCTTTCAAACGCTTTTGATTCTCGCTCTATTAACGTATTTTTCGGACTATAAGGCGCAATTAGGCCTGTCACAATAACACATTTTGCTGGGCGATTAATTGTCTCAGAAATTATTGCGATAAACGATAATATTGACAATATAGGTACAATATCAATGTACAGATCTGTTTTCATTAACAAGGTGCACCGGATTGTAAAGTGCATTAAGCGAAACAAGTTTATTTTGATAAATCTGTTTGAGGTCACTAAGCACAACCAGAATTAGTGCATAGGATGCACTGGATTATAAGGCTCGCTGTCAATTTATAAGAAAATTAAAGGATTTTAAGTGCGTCTTATAGTCCGTAAAATACGGTAGCAACAAAAACTGAACACGTTTTCTTAAACTATAGACAAAAAAATAAGTTAGGTAAAATAAGTATGGCTCTTCTTATGAAACACAATGAAATCTGTTTTAATTAAAATTAGGTTGCACCTGGTGATGAGAGGCTGAGGTTTGGTGAGCTGTGAGCTGTGCTGCATGTTTTCATGGCAGGATACAGGT
>JAVCKU010000059.1:1870725-1883862 GCA_032273985.1 Hypsolebias coamazonicus | reverse complement strand
CAGCTCCACACGCCAGAGACACCCCCCCCCCCACCCCCCCACTCTCATCCCTCTTCACTCGCTTTGTTTGAGCTCAGATGGACTCTGCCTGATTTATAGAAAGAAAAGCCCTTGGTGTCGTCATGGTGATATCTCTCTTTGCCCCCCCCCCCCCCAAACACACACACCTCCTCCAGTCCACTGCATACCACCACATCCTGTTAGACACACGGACCGAGGGTGAGGTGACGGCTGTCACACAGCTCAGCGTTTCCTCTGAGTCAGCAGAAGCAAGAAGAAGAGGAGAGTGATGGAGGGGTGGGGAGAGGGGGGGGCGTTAGGTAAAAAATAAAATTTGAACTGCGCTGAAAACTGATTAAAGGTTGTATGAAGCTAAAATAAAATAAAAAAGTTCTCCTGAACTCCATCACAGGGAGCTCACCCCGGGGTGTTTACATGTTTGTGATTCTGCAGCGTGGGTCTGCGTTCAACGTAAACAAAGCAGCTTCTGTCTGCAGACTTTAAATCTGAGCGTAAACACTAAATCTACAGACGTATCCGCCCCAAACGAGGGATTTGTGGACGATACGTCGCCGTCGACCTGTTTTCAGTCACTTCGGCTGTTTCTGTAGCTAAACTAACGCAGCTGTCGGCTGGTCCGTTTCGGGGAAGATCAAAGGTTTTATAGTTATGGAAAAATAAGAAGAAACAAAATCTGCAGTTTTTCCCTCATTGATAATTAAAAGTCTGTAAGCAAAAAGGTGTGGCTGGCAGCTAATTAACAGGTGCGTTTGTTTACCTATAACAGCCGAAGTGTTTGTTTACTTACAGAAACAGCCGAAGTGACTGAAAACAGTTCAACAGCATCGATGACGACCGCGGAGGAGCCGTTCAGGATGGAGACGTCTGACAGTTTGAACCGGATGATGCAAGACTGATAAAGTCTGCAGACGGAAGTGCTTTGTTTACGTTGAGCGCAGACCCACACTTTAAATCTGGAGAACTACCGGAGCGATTTCAACCGTTTTAAGGCTCGATTTCAAACTTCACAACAAGAAACTGTCATCGACATGAGACAAATGTGCTTTTACTTCATGACTTTTTGTGACGAGAATCTAATAAATAAATAAATAAATAAAGTGAGGGAAAAGAAACAAGTTTTAAAATGAGAAACAAGTTTGCTACTGCTTAAACAAAATATTGTAAACCACGTGATTTATGAGCATAAAAGCTATTTTAAATACTAAAACTTTTTTAAAAGTTTAGCTCTTTGACTCCCCTCAGATAAAAACAATCAATAAATCTGAATATTTTGTCTAAAAAAACATTCAAATGTCACTTCAGACTCAAAATGTTCCTGATAATAAAACATTTCAGTTTCTATTAAAAATATAAATATATAGAGCTACACACATTGATTGAAGGTATCAGTGATTTCTAGTGGCCTATGACCCTCAACCTACACACACGCACAGCCCCAAGCCGCGGAGCTACTTCAGCACCGCGGCTCCATCCTCAGGCGTGCACGTGGGTGCGTGCGCGCGGACACGGAAGATGAGAGTCCAAGAAGAGGCGGCGCTCACCTCAGAGGACGCGGCCGGGCTTCGTCCCTCCGTCACCGGCTGACGCGGCGCGCAGAGGCCGCTGCGAGGAGCTCCATCCCCGGCCTGAAGTCCCGCCGAGCGGCGCTGCTCCGGAGCTCCGGAGGTGGAGGGAAAATAAAGACATTAAAAACGAATTTATGGTCCATTAAACTGTTCCCACATTTATTATAATAATTATTCTGTGCTTATTATTCAGCAACTTGATCGCCATGTTTTTTACATTTTAAATTGAAAAATACATTTTATTTCTAATCAAAAGATAAAGACAATCAATTAGACAGGAGCTCGTGTTTTAAGTTTTTTTTTTACACCAATGAAACACAAACATTTAAATCAACATGACCCAAATTTCATAAAAATAAACAAATCGAGGTTTATTTATTAGATTTAAAATTTCCGTTTGTTTCTGCCCCAGCTGAAACATGGCGGCCTAAAATAATCCCTCCTGGATTGTAAATAATTTCTGACAGCTTGATTTGAATTATTTATGGGTTCGTTTTGATTTTATTTTGTGGAATAAGAGCGCGCGCTGTGACACAGCAGAGTGCAGGTTTTATTATTAATATTATTACTATTTTCCGGGACAGAAGTTTTTATTAAACATTATGAAAAGAAGAGTTTCAACAAACTTTGCACTTTGCAGGTTTTTCCACTGGTTGACACGTGCACTGGATGAAAACACAAATCTCATGGACGGATTTACATCAGCACTGTGCACAAGGTTGGGTCCAAATCAGGGTGGTGCGTTCAGGAACAGCTTGGTAAATTCACAACCCGCTCAAATCCTCAAAAAAAAAATCTAACTTATTCTTTATTACAATTGATTTTTAATGATTATTTCGACTGATTGTTATTTAATTAAATCATTTTATTTATTATTTGAAATGTCAACAAATAAAAATGTACATTTTGTTTTGTTTTCTTCAGCTTTCGAGTCGCTACAGAACAGGCGGCCTTCTGCACAATATTGCACATTTATCCAGGCAGCACAAAACACACCAGCTTGTTCTGGACACAACAGTTCATCCAGTTTCCCCATGAACAGTCAGCTCCAACACAAGAGCAAAGTCTTCTTTTTTTTAAATCCCCACAACAATAAAACCGTCCTCCCCATCTGACCGGGCCGCAGATCAAACCCACAGGCCCAGAAACATTGATTTTAATAATAATAATTAAAAAAAAAAAACATTAACAAGTCTTTTAAATCGTCTGATTGGTGCATAGAGTTTTAGCAGCAGTCTTTGTCCATCCAATAAATCAAATTTACATCCAGGTCAGAAACTAAACGTCGATCTGTTCTCAGTGCAGTTACAGGCTTCTTAACATGTCAGCAGGAGGAAGAGGAGGAAGAGGAGGGGACCATAGACAATTTGCATGCTGTAACATACAAACATTTGGAGTAAGACATTTCTGAATTAATTCAAGCAACAAAAGCCTTAAGAAGAGAAAAGTTAAAATAACATTTTAATGTTTTTTTTTTTTCTTCACACTGTCCTCTACACGTTTATGTACAGGTGGAAATAAATACAGTGGAAAATCTGGCTCAGGTTTTTCTTTCTTTTTTTTTTTTTCTTTTCTTTTTATTTTAAAACAATAAAAAATTGATTGAAAATAGCAGGTAGAGACGCATCCATTTCATTCGCAACGTAGCAGATTGTTTTGCACTTTTGAGTCTTCTCCAGTGAGAGGTGAGATGAAGGAGGAGGAGGAGGTCATCTCTGCACCCCCGGGCCTTACTGACGGCGGAGAACGTGGGTCATGCTTATCTGGATCGACTGAAAGTTACCGTACATGTCCTGCATGCAGGGTTGCAAAGAGGGGTGATGGGAGGGGGGGCTACGTTGGGGCTGGAGGGAGGTGTATGAGTGGGGGGGGTCTATTACACTTGCATTATTGAAAGTTTCTGCATGGCAGCGCGCCTCCTTCTCCTCCAACAGTCTGGCTGCAGCTCAGGAGGTGCAGTTCATTCAGTCTTTAAAAAAAAACAGACATTCTGTTCGACTCGGACACTGAGAGTCCGCTCGTAAGACTTCTGACAGGAGAACATCTGCAGGGCACCACAGACCCCCCACCCCACCCCAACACACACCCCCACCCCCCGGCAGTGGCGGCTCTAGAGGTTTTTCAGACGAGGATCCAAAGAGAACTTACAGACTCGATCAGCTGCTGTTGTCTCGGAATTTAGTGCCTCTCCTGGTTAAAGCTCCAGGTTCTGGCAGGTAGACCCATTTTGAAATTCAGGGGAGTGGGGTGTGTGTGTGTGTGTGTGTGGGGGGGGGGGGTTCTAAAATTAAAGTTCTGTCCAGACTTTCAAACTTTGTGCAAAAATGTAGAAAAAACCGTCAACTCGCCCACGCACATGGTGGCAAGACACGTTTTCCCCCCCAGGGGCAGCTGCCCTCCATGCCAGCCTCTAGAACCGCCACTGACATCCAAAAGTTTTAGCATCTTTTTAAGACTCACGGATGTGACGCATGCGCGCGCGCGCTCCGAGCTCTGATTAGTTTAAAAAGTCTTTTCAGTCTCAGGGAATTACTGTAAACAAAAACACAAACGCAGAAAAATATAAATTAATGTCAGAAGAGTTTTTGGGTGGGGGGGTCAGGAGTGTCTCACATGAAGAACTCGGCCTGTTTCCCGGACGGGTCTCTCGTGCCCGCGGGTCCACTGTAGGTCCGGCTGGCCAGCTTCTCGTACTTCTCCTTGTACAGGTCCCGCTCCTTGGCCAGGCGCGCCACGTCCTGCTTCAGCTGCTCCACCTGGTTCTGCAGCGTGCACTTCTCCGTCTCCAGCATGTGCCTCTGCTGCACGCGCTTGAAGCGGCACGACTGCGCGTAGCCGCGGTTCTTGAGGGTGCGCCTCTTCTGCTTCAGGCGGATCACCTCCTCCTTGCTGAAGCCGCGCAGCTGCCGGTTCAGCTCGCGCACCGTCATGCTGACCAGCTGCTCGTCCGAGAAGCGGTCCTCCAGGCGCGCGTGGTGGCCGTGGTGGTGGTGATGGTGGTGGTGGTGGGCTTGGTGGTGGTGCGCGGCCGAGGCCGCGGACAGGTCCTCCCCGACGTACTGCTGCCCGCGGAAGCCCTCGTAGGCCTGGTGGTGGTGGTGGTGGTGGTGCGCGTTCCCGATCAGGGCCTCCACCGCGTCCTCCGGGGTCAGGTTGAGCGCCTCGGGGTTCAGGTGGTGCTGGTAGCTGGGGATCCAGTACAGGTCCTCCAGCTGAGGCTTCCCCGCGCCGCCGTGATTGTTGCCGCCGCCGGTGTTGCCTCCGTTGGCGCCGCCGCCGCCGGGGAGGCCCGGGTTGGGCTGCGTGCCCGGGCTGGGCGCGCAGAAACTGGGCGAGGAAGGCACGGAGGAGCAGGGCGTGCTGATCGGGGTGGAGGACAGGGAGCCCGACGGCAGGCGGTGGCAGAAGCGCTCGGCCTCCAGCGGCTCCTTCTTCACCTCGAACTTCATGAGGTCGAAGTCGTTCACGTACTCGATGGCCAGAGGGCTGTTGGGCAGCTCCGCGCTCATGGCGAGATCCGTGGCCATGTCAGTCCACGCGACGACTCCTGCCCTCACAGCCGGACCGACGGCGGGCAGCCCTCTGGGATACAGATTGCGGGGGGGAATTAAAGCCCGGATGGTGTATATATAGGCGCGCGCCCGGTGCGTGGAGCTGCCGCAGGGCCAGTGGGAGGGAGGAGAAACTTATTAAGGACCACTTCTATATATAGTGGAGTGAATATACGTGTGCATGGAGATGAGCGCGTCCACCTGCCAGTCCGCCTCTGCGCGCGGCTCTTGTTGACAACTTCTCCTGCAGGTTAGATGCACGCGCGACACCAGGAGCCCCACAAAGTCGAGACCTGTCCCGTCCTCGCCGCGTGCACCTCCGCAGCGCGCGCGCGCTCCTCTTTGCTGCCCTGCTGTCTCGTTGGTCGTGATTTCCAAGAAGCTCCCGCTGTTCAGAACTTCACCGCGAAGTCGCCGCAGCAGGAGCCGCGCGCAGCCGTGCGTAAAGGTGCGCCAAACGCGTCGGCGAGCCGAAGTTCATCTGAGTTTGAGGTGAAGCACCAAGTTGCAGATCTTCCTCGCGGAGAGCCTGCTCCTCTCTGTTGCTCTGCTCAGTCCATATTTTTCCACTCACGCGCTCCTGTGCGCCCCCTCCCTCCCTCCTCTGCCGGCACGCGCTTTTGACCTTTACGCGCTGATTGTGCGTCAATTTTTACGCAACGGGTGAGAAATTCCACTTTGTGTTGTCTCCAGCTGCCTCCTGCAGGAACCACCGCCTCCCAGTGAAAGCGCGCAGTGACAGCCAGGCGCGCGGAGCCAGACGCTTATAAAGACCCCCCCTTCACCCCCCCCGCACACGTCCCACACCTCCGACCCCTCCCACACAGAGGTACAGCGGGCCAATGGGAGGAGACCACAGCCGGAACAACTTGGTCCAGCAGAGGAGAGTCGAGCGGGACAGAAGGAGGCGAGGAGAGCGCGCGCAGCGGAGAACAGGTGCACGGACTCCCCCCTCTAGTGACCGAGCAGCGGCTACTGCACGGCGGGGCCGGAGGTCCGAGAGCCGTGCGCGACCTCAGCCAAGAAAATACCAGTTGATTTGGAGTTAACGCTTTTATAACTGACTCGTGACGTCACTGTTTTTATTACATCACCCGGAGCCTCTTTCAGAATTTATGCGCTAATGTTTCACTTATAGCAACTTTTTAAACTTACTTGTTACATAATTGCAATAATATAAACTGTCAGAAGCGAATCAGTTGTGTGAATGCAGTGATTATTTCCTGCAAGTTTCTATAAAATCCTCCCTCTGGTTCAAGAGATATTTTGCTAACAGACGAAGTCGACTCCAAAGAGGATATTGACATTTTAGGCACAGTCTGTCGGCGCTCAGAATATGTGTTAGGGACCAGTCCCGGCTACTACCACACCAAACTTTAGGTCAACATCTTTGAATTTTAGTCATTTTTGTGTTTTTTTTTTAAATCTTAGCTGGCTTTGGCGGCCAACTTCAATCAGATCAACCCCAAAAATAAAACAGTCGTAGATGTTTATCCAACAATCACTTCTTGAAAGGTTCGATAAAATGTGCCGAATGGGTCACGAGATATTTTGCTAACAGACACAAACAAAAACAATCACCTTCTCCTTAGGGGGCACTGAAGAGGAGCGACTCGTTAGGGTTCTAAATGCGTTCAGGAGGAACAATACAAACGAGTTCAACTTAGTTAATAATATTTTTAAAAGCTGAATAAAAGTTGTGAGCAAAAGAAAAACATTTTGATTGAAACGTGAGAAAACAGAGACAGAATTCTTCTTTGTGCCTCGAGCTGGATCAAAAACAGCTTTTTATATCCACTTATCTCCTTTAAGGCCTCTGACACCACAAACCAGCAAATCTATCAATCACTGATCGATCTGACCCCCCCATCATCTGCAGAAGAGAAGAAGAAAAAAAATCAATCTGCGTTTCCGCCGCCTGCGGGAGCAGCGGGTTAAGTATGATTGGACGGTCCCGGCAGGTTTTCATTCGCAATTAACCACAAATTGCATCTGGACTCATCTCAGCGGATCGACGGATAATTAAGCCTCGGCCGCGCGCGCCTCCATCCCGGACACATCTGTCTCCCGCGCTCGTTTTAGATTTCTGAGGTGGGGAGGAGGCGTTCAGGTGTGGCAGGATGTCGATACTGCTGATGAGCGCCAGGACCTCCAGGAGGGACGCCTGACCCGTTCGGCCTCCTCAGCAGCAGGAACGTGTTTCAAATGCACTTTTTCTTCTGATCCGGAGCCGAGCAGAACCTGCACGTCCAGTCCCGAACCACCACCAGAGCGCAGGTCTCAGAAGATAAATAAACAAACAAATAAATACAAGGCCTCGCAGCCACGTGGAGGACATGTAGAACATCGTGGCGCCGGTGGAAGCACTTCCTGTCCTACTGCTCCTAGAAGTCTGGAGAAATGTTGAAGGGCGCCCATGAGGATTTACAACTGGACTGCTCGGGACCCGGGTCAACGAGAACCTCTGGAGCTGTCCACCAGCAGAGCACCGGTGGAAGACGGCCTTGGAGGCCGACGACCTGGAGGTGACCTCTGACAAAGAAACAGCCGAAACACAGAAGCTGTTTCGTGAAGCTGCTGAAATCGACCGAGGCTTCCCAAAGCGCCGACTCGGCGGTTGGTGGCGCTGCCTCAGGCGGCGCTCCGGCATCGGGCGGCTCCACCGAGCGCAACCCGGACGGCCGTCTGGGGCTCCGTGACCTCTGGTTCATCGTCACCACGGACACTTGGACCAAATCTGGATTTGCTCTTCGCCAGCGGCCGCGATTAAAAATGGTGGATAAAAAAAAAATCCTCTCGTCTTTAAAAGGAGCCGCACACGACGACAGGAAACTACAGGTAACCCCCGGTTTCCGGCGTAGTTCCGTTACACCGTCCCGGCTGGATACCGAAAAAGCCGGTTACCGGGACCGGTTACCGGGACCGGCTCCCGGTGCGGCTGAAAACGAAACTAAAACCAACATGGCGGCCGTCACGTCTTTTTAAACGCCTTATTTACAACCTAAAAGACCGCCAGCATACATTTTGTACCCCTAAAATGTATTTTAGAGCAGTTAATTTGCTAACAAACAAAAAAAAAAACTCAGAAAATAATGAAAAATTCTGCAGTTTCGGCCGATGATGTCACGGGCGGTGGGGGCCGGATACGCGAAATGACGGTTACCGGGGGAACCGGATACCAAGGGAAACCTGTACACTATATATATAGACATTTTAAACCATTCACACACTCTTGCAATATTCTAAACAATAATTCTAAGCTCTAAACCAGAGGTGCCCAAAGTGGGGCCTGCAGGCCAAAGTTGGCCCGCCAACCTTTTTGAGTTGGCCCGCCAAGCTGTCCTCGTTACTTTATTAAAATTTTCTTTGAAGAATCAATGTGTTTTCACTCTGTCATTCCACCCATTTATTTTAATGTTAGATGGAAAAGTTGGCCTAATGACTACCATATATATGGGACTGTTTATTTAGGTTAAAATTAATGTTGCTGTTAAGTTGTGTTGCTGTTGGACATGCATTTTCTTTGTTTTTTTACATTTTGCACTACATATACATAATGAAATGCCAAAATGTCAACAATTGTTTTAATTTTTTACATATGACATTTGTTATATTTTGTGTTCTGTAATGTTCTTTATTCAGAATGGAAGGTTAAACAACTGTATAATTAATAAATAGACTTTACTTAAAGATGCATTTGCATTTCATGAATTATATTTGTCTCACAGCCCTCTGATAGAATTTAAATTCGGTCCTCTCAGAGAAAAGGTTTGGGCACCCCTGCTCTAAACACTGTAAAAGAGCACAGAATATGATTTCAGCTCCCTGCCTCTGCTGCTCTCAGACACATGCAAGCGCTCTTGGCCACGCCCACTTCTCCACTCTGCACAGAAAACAGCTGATCAGCGGCAGCAGGAAGCTTATCCTGCAGTGTGGGCTGCACAGAGGTGCAGCAGGTGTTAAACTATTTAAAATAATCTATTTAAAATAAAAATCCCATGCCGATTATGCGGCTCATCCATCAATCAATTGCGTGTCATGTCCAATTTTATTTTGAAAAACCGCGATTGAGCGAGTTTGCGAAGAACGAACCGCAAAGTAGCAAGGGACTTATTTTTTGTATTCCTATTTAGTGTATTTTGAAAAAGTAACATTAATAAATTATCTATTAATGCATTTGGGTGGCATCAAGTCTGAAGAGTCACAATGCAGATTGGGGAAGAGCTGCTGTCTTTCTGATAGGTTCGATTGAGCACGTGATATTAATGTGCACTTTTTTGTTTACGGCTAATTAATTAGATGTCACAGCAAAGCTCAGATTATCCATGTGTTTATTTGCTCACACAGTACTTTGTGGTGTACAGGCATTTAAGTAAAGCCCCTTGGTTTATTAATGTGGTTGTTTATTGTAGCTTATATGAATTATGTAAAAAAAAAAAACTTGTATACAAGTTAATTAAAATCTTTATTCCCCTCCTGATTTCTGACATTAAAACCAAGTAGAAAACACTTTCTTGGTTCATTGTCAACTCTTTTTGAAGTTGGAAGTTACTGTGGCTGTTGTGCAAATGTTTTACTTCCACACGTCTCTGGACACAGAATAATTCCTTGCCTTCTGGCCTTGTTTTTTCTGCTGGTTTTTTGATTGTGATCCCACCACCACCACCAATGTTTTACAGCCCAGTAATGATTTTAAAAGTTGGCTGTTTTATACCAATGTCTAAACCATCCGCCTGGGTGAGATTTAGTGCTGCTGCTGCTGCAGCTGCTGAGTAGTGCGCTCTAATTGGAAGGTCAGGAGGACATGTTTTAGAGTTGCGAGACATTACCTGCATACTGTATGCTCAAAGGTTGCTCACACCCACCCACAGGCACAAAAACAGCTACAAATTACATTCACATTTAAAACATTTTGTTGTTTTGGAACTATTCATGTTAAGAAATCACTGTAATACACACCGACTTTCTACTTTTATGGTTGCGCCGGCACCAGACGATGTTTTCTATTGGGTGATGTCCCTTTTGAGAACAGCTGCCCTTGGTTCTGATCCTTCATGGCATGCCAGGAGTTAACCGCAGCCTCGACTTGGCTGGAAGGCTGAGACGTCTGCGCGCTTGACACTATGTGTGTGTGTATTTGTGTCTGTGGGGCTCCGCTCTGTATTTCGTGACACATTTCATGTCTATCGCCGGCCATTCTCTCACGCTCCCCTGGTCCTGTGTCGTTTGGTGGGGTTTGGGTGGAGGGTGTGTGAGGTGTGGGTGGCGTGTCAGTGGCTACTAGATAAGTGGTTGATGTCTGGCTCAGGCTGCCAATGTCGGCTCGGCCACACAGTGGGCTCACAAAAGGATATCTCTGGGTGACTTTTGAAGTGTATTGAGCTCTGCATAAACACACACACACACACTTTTACTATGGAACAAACCCAACTATATGTCTCACACATGTGCACACACATTTTTTGACATTTGGTGGCCCATAAATCATTTATTTCCCCCAAAACCAGATATGGGAAAGCTGTGTTTGTGTTGAATCTTCTGACTGCACGTGTTAGCATGCGCATCCAACTGTGCTCTTTTCCACCCACCCTTGGCCATACAGTTATTGACATGAGAAGGAAAGGTGAGTTTACTGCAGACAAAGAGGCAAAATGTGCTGACCAGAGTATCCGGGGACAAAAGCAGAGAAGAGTGTGGGCTGAGGTGGCCACGGTGCAGAGAAAGTAGATCTACCATAGACTGCATGCCTCAAATGAAGCAGCTTGGCTTGCTGAGTGACTCTCCCACTTCCTCTCACTCGCTGTTCTCTCTTTCCGTCTGTTGTTTCTTCTTTTTTTCTCTCCTCCTTTTCAGAGGGCTGTCTGCCATTTGAGCAAAGAGAATTGATTTTTCTCCTCCTTCCTTCCCCCACTTTCTTTTATTTAAAACCCCACCACCGTCGCATACCCCTCATAGTCTAAATCAATATGAGTATTTTGTGCGCGGGGTTACAATACAAGCACGAACTACAACAATGTCACATTGAGCTTAACTATTCTGCCATTTTTTCTCTTTTGCTTAGTTTATTCATTTTTGTTTTTCTTCATCTGCTTTTATTTAATTTGCATGCCTCTTCTCCCTCACTGCAGCCACGATCTAATAGAAAAAGGTGAGCATGCTGAAAGATTGAGAATGCATTTTCTTTGCCCCTCTTGACCCGCTCGCCTCTTATCTCCCCTCCTCCTCACAGTGATTGTTTGTAATGAGAGTGTGTGTATGTAGGTGTGTTGTGTGTGCGGGTAATGAATCATATTGGCTCTTATGGGGTCAGAGAGAGAAAACACGAACAAGAGAACCCAACGCTCACCCATTGTGCCCTCCTCACCCCACCCTGTGAGTGCAGACTGTGCGTAGGTACATGTGCATTTCAGTTGCTGCATGTGTTAGATGTAACAGCAGTATTTATCCAGAGCAGGCTTTAGCTGCACAGTCTTTTTTTTTTTTGTTATGAAGGAAACAGGCATGCATTTTGATGGACACCTCTTCTTTTATTTTACTCATCCTTCTCCATGATGCGCTGCCTGACTATTGGGCTTCTGCGGAGCGGCATCGAGAACCGTCGTGCTCAATGTGGAGCGCCCATGCTGGGCTTGCTGTTTCCCCCGAGCGCCCCTCTCTGATGACAAATGACCTGTGTCTCTGGATCAGGCACAAGGAGGAGGGTGGGGTCAGGGAGAATTTGCCGTAACAGTGTAAAGTGCTCAGATTTATGAAGCGATTTGAAAAAAAATAAATAAATAAAGGATTGCAGTCAAAGGCAGTAAATAAAAAAATAAAAGACATGATGGCATAAGCCAAATATTTCAAATTTATTTTGACGTCAAAATGACTACTTATGTGTATTTTCTTCTTGTCAGCTTCGTGTTTTGTCCCAAAGCGCAGTATTTTGTTGCTGAAGGGCTCACTGAATATTCACGTTGCTCAGAAGTACCACACATAATTTTGTACTGAAACTTTTGGCAACGTTTTGGCAAAAAAAAAAAAAAAAAAAAAAATTCTCAGAAGGTCATTGGTCAGTAATTTAGGTCTGTTAGAATAGCCAGTGATTGGAAGCACTTTTATTTCTGAGTAAATAGCCTCTGATTTGCCGACTATCACAGGATGGGGCAGCTGTCGGGGCTAGTGTGACTAACTGTACCTCTTTGTTCACACCAAGGTTTTCATCAGGCATACATTTTTAAACACAAATGCCCAATTCATTCCACATGGTCAGAGCGTTTCTCTGACTTTTCCCTACATTTTTCTCCATTTCTTTTTATATTCAGGCACATGCAACAAAGATTTTATCCACACACACTCACAGTCCTCACATACAAACACACTCACAAGGCTACATGCACAAACGGCTTCACTGCTTGGCTTCATCTTCCCCAGTCGGTCGTTCAGCTTTAGATCTCGCTGATGCAGATTGCTGTCACAGCAGCATCAGCACTGGGGGCTCCGCCAGGCAGACACCATGAAAAGCCACGTAGACATTAGATTAAGAATGTGTGTCTAAGTATGCATTAGTGGTTCAAATAATTCCCCTTAATGCTACATTTAATTAGATTGTGTGAAATCACATCCACCTTTTTACAAGAGCAGGTAGGGTGCCCCTTTGTAGAGCAACAGTGCCACAACAGAAAACTTTAAGAGCCAAGTGTTCTCGTTCATGTGGATTCACTGTAATCCACCCTGAATGAAAGTATTACTTTTAGTGACAAAATTAAATCTTCATTTTATGACAGAATGACTTTCACTGATTTGATTCTGAAGAAAATTTCCTTTTGAATTCAATTTAGAATTTAGAGAGGAACTGCTTAAACTTAAAAAAAAAAGTCTGTTCAGCTTTTAATTTGAGTTTAATCTAATTGTGCCAAAAAAAAAAAAAAGTTTTAGAGCTTAGTAATTTTTTTTCTCTCCTGAGGTTTTTTACCAGCATGCAAAAAAAAAAAAAAAAAAATGGAAAAAAATTAAATTTT
>JAVCKU010000059.1:1729171-1747182 GCA_032273985.1 Hypsolebias coamazonicus | reverse complement strand
GGATCCTCACTGACTGTGGTCTGTTTGTTAAGAAGTCCAGGACCCAGTTACAAATGGAGGGGCCCAGTCCTAGTGTGGATAGTTTGTCCATCAGGGTTTGGGGGATCATGGTGTTGAAGGCAGATGTGAAGTCCACAAAGAGCAGACGGACATATGAGTCCTTCTGCTCCAGGTGGGTGAGAGCAGTGTGCAGTTTGGGAAGATGTGTAAAATAGGAGCTCTGATACACAAACAGAGAGAAATAAAAAAAGAGAGCAGGAGGAGGGAAATGTATTCGCCTTGCACGAGAGTGAGTGAGAAAAAAATACAATTAGTCACTGCAGGTGAGTTTAACGAAGCTGGGAGGTGTTGGGAGATCACAGGTAGATGCTGTTTACACTGAGATGAAGCAAATCACAGACTTGCATGAAGATCAACTAATTCAAGAAAGAAACAGTGCAGCAGTTATAATTACCTAATATATCTCAACAAACACAACAATCAAGGATTGTGTTAATTTTTTTGTTGGCTTGCTTTTATTTTTATTTATTTATTTATTTAGGATAAACTGAACTGAGTAAATACAAACTAGTTTCCACCTTAGAGGAAAATAATTTAATTTTCACTCTTTTGCTCAGCCTGAAGAATTAAATGCAGAGAATTATCTTCAGAATATGTTGTGTTATTGTTTAGTAGTAAAGGTCCCAGCTTCTCACAGATATCTGCAACAACCTGAACGTTTAACTGAACCAAACGCACGGACGTGATGGAAATCTTTACATCTTTGAGGAGGAAATAAAGACTTTATGTTTTGGCTGACATTTTATTGATCTAATCCTCGTTTCCTCTTCGTGTTCACCTTCAAAAATGACAAATCTTTCTTCATAATTTCTGGCAGGTGCTTTTTATCGGACGGGGAAATGTCGCAGTGGAGCGGGTTAGACAAAAGAAAAATTGCCTCAATACCGTAGAATCAAGTTTGACCTTTCGCAGCTCAAAAAAACAATCCAGTGAGTCACATCGGGCTGCAGCTGTGCACGAACCGGGCCACGGCCTGCTCTCTGTGGCCAAGTCCTTCCCAGGATTTGTTATTGTGCCTGTTTTAAACCACGTTAATAAGTGCTGTTACTGCAGCTGTAATCTGTTTTAAAAAAATTAAAATGATCAACTTGAGTCTGAAAACGCAGCGTTTTCAGTTCAGGGTGTGAACATGAGAAGGAGCAGCAGCGTTCCTGTCAACCTGAGCTGCTGTTTTTGATTTCTCAGCTTCTTCCTGAGGCACTTCTCCTGAAAGCTTCATCACAGCATCGGCTAAACTTTCAGCATTTTTCAAACAAGCAACACACAAGTCCATAATCTAATTATAGACCGCTGTGTTACCGAGACCCCCTTGACACGACACAACTGATGAAACCATTAGAGTTCGTTTGACAAAACAAGTGCATTATTCATCCATTCAACCTTTATTTATACAGATAAACCACAATGAGCCTCGAAGACTCAATTACAAGCATTATTATTGCAATGTAATCTTTAAAATCTTCCAGATTTCTTTATAGCCTTGGATTTTCTTCACCTCATTTGTCAGAATCTAGTTCCGTCATGTTGCTGGTCTTTGGCGTTTATTGTGTGATTGTTCACGAAGCATTCACTTTGTTGTGATCCTGTTTTCATCCATATGTTTTTCAGCAGCTTTCTCGTTCCATAATTTTTGTTCCATTTCAACAAATCATAAATCAAAACGTTCAGCTCGTTCAGGACAATCATGTGATGTCTTTTGGTTTTGGTGCAACTTTAGCTTTTTGAAATATTTAGCCTTTTCTGCCATTATTTTCTCATAGAAAGTGAATTGAGCTCATTTTACATCCTTCAAATTGTTTTATATGTGTTTACAACCTTTTACTGCTCCTTTCACTTTTTGTTCTGCTTCAGCTTCTTTCAGCTTCCTTATGCAAATTTTTTCAGCTACTTTAAACTAATTTTAGCTGTTTTTTGTTTTTTCAGGTGTTTTGTGCTCCTTTCAGATTATTTCTGCTAACTACAACACTTTTGCACCTCTTCTAAGTTTTTTTCTGCTAATTTCAGCTTGTTATGCTCCTTTCAGCTTATTTATGCATTTCAGCTGTTTCTGCTATTTCATGAACTTTTTTTATGAAGCAGTTTTATGTCACTTTTAGCCTTATCAGCTAATTCCACATTATTGCACTCATTTCAACCTTTTTCAGCCTAATCCATGTAAAGTGTGCTCTCTCTACTCCCTTCTGGTAATTTTAGCTTCTTTCCGCTTTTTTAGCAACTTTTCAGCTACTTTTTTTTTGCTAATTTCAGCCTTTTTTATAGCTACTTTCCTAATTTTGTGCAAACATAATTCAGTAAACATCAAAGTTCATGCTCAATAATCCAGGTAAAAATATCCAACAAAGTTCAGACAGCTCTTCTGGATGGTTTCTTTTTTATTTTTCTGGTGAGACATTTACTCCTTTATCCAAAGGACTTCTTCAACCCAAGGATCCACAAACAAACTCAGTCCCACAAGCAGCACACTTTGTTTGTGGCTCCTCAGACTGAAGAAGTCCTTTGGATAAAGGACGAAACGTCTCAAAAAATAAAATAAAAAAAGAAATAGTCCATGACCTTCCTGAACTTTGTTGGATGATTCAGCAAAAAATGTGTGTGGTCTGCTTTCTTCTGCTTATTTAGGCTTGTTCATCCATTTCGGCTACATTTCAGCATGTTTTTAGCTCATTTCAGCTGGTTTTCAGCAATAAGCACTCACATTGCAGTTTCACAGAAAATGCAATTCCTCTAGTTTTATTTACCTTTAGTTTTTAAACTCCCATGACTTTAGTGTAGCTTTTCCTGCCTAACTGGCTTGGCCTCATTTTGGGTCCTTTCCCCGTCCCTCATTCTGTGTCATGGACCGCTGATCCTTCAAGAGTGTACTTTTTTGTAGGGATTTACTGAGAATGTGCTCAACGTCGTCGGCGTAAACAAGACGAAAACCACCAATACCTGGTGAAAGTCACGAGACTGTTCATCCTGTCTGAAAGTCACAAAGGTTCTGTCAGCAGGACGGTCAACACCGCTATCTGGCACATGAGATAAATAAAAATATGTTCTTCAGCTGGTTTGAGCGTAATTATGTAATGACAGAGAGAAATATTAAATAGAAGCAGATTTCAAAGCCTCGTTTTTCTGGTGAGACGTCTGCGTCGTCCCAGCTTTTGGCAGGAGGACCTGCAGCAGCAGCCAGGAGCTGTTTTATTATGAATGAGCGGCGCTGCGGCTGCTTTAATTGACGCAGGGCCGAGGAGCTTTGATGTGCGAGGCGTCGTGAGGCCGCGGAGTGACAGACGCCTCGTTAACGCCGTCTCTCGTCACACACGCATAAATCCGCTCACATCGCCAGCGCCGTGATGGAGGAGGGGAGGACGGCTGAGGGCGTCGTGAAAGCACGCACCCTTCTCCTTCGCAGGCAGGGAAACCCTTTAAAAGCTCAAACCAGAGTTTCTGAGGCAGTAAAATGGTTCGTTAGCAGCTTCTGAAGGACCTGGACTCAAGGTCAACGCTGCGGATGGAATTTTAAGTGCGTTGCATAAAAATGAAGCCGCAGAGATAAAACGTATCTGTTGTTAAATGGACTGCACAGAGATGTTGCCCTCTGCAGTTTAACATTTAATCTGGTTGATCGAACCTCGACCGTGCAGTGCTCATGAGAGAAACGAGCTCCATCGCAGATCCTACAGGCCTGTTAGCCGGTTAAAGGTCAAAGGTCATGGCTTGTTTGGAAGGGTTGTATGAGACAAAGTGACGCAGCAGCATGACAGGTTTGTAAAGTTTCATCTGAAGGAACCACAAGACTTCTGGAACAAATCAAGACAAAGTACAGATATTTACCCAGAATGCACTGCAGCAAACAACTCAGCTGTCAGCATGGCAGTGGAGGGCTGATGGTCTGGGCTCCTGTCAGTCACTGAGTGGACCACAAACTCCTCAGTAGACCAAAGGGTTCTGGAGTCAATGTGAGTCCATCTGTCCAACAGAAGTTTGGACCAAGCTGGGTCCAACAGGACCATGATCCCAAACACAGCAGCTGATCTACAACAGAACGGGTCAGAAAGAACAGAACCAACGAGTCCAGTCAGAGTCCAGAACCTCATCCTGACCTTCAGAGAACTGAACAGAAACCTCCATGAACTGAAGCAGCGAAGGAAAGAGGAGTGGGTCAGACCTCCTCCAGAACCACGAGAGTCCGAGCTGCTGGAGGAAATCTGTTGTGTTTTTGTTCTTTACATTAGACTAGATGTTTTCTGAAAGGTGGAGCCGCGAGGCCGAAGCTTGAATCGCTTCATTCAGAACAGATTGACTCCGCCCCTCTACAGAAGCAGAAAGCGACAGGTGTGGTACCTGTCCCGCGAACACATCGGTTGGTTCATTTGTCTAATAATGAGCGTCTTTGTGTCTCAGGCTGTCCGACGGTTTGGGACAACATTCGGTGTTGGCATCATGTGGAGGTGGGACAGGTGGTCAGCGTCTTGTGTACCAACGTCTCCCAGCTGTTTGCCAATAACCAAGGTAAGCACCGAGCAGTCAGCTGTCAAACATCTGGATCGTTGAGGGTCTTGATTCATTAAAAGGTTGCATTTTGTAACAGTGTGTATTTATTTTTTGTTTCCATGATGGTTTCAGTTCATTATGCATCATCAGCGCTGTTTGAGACGATGAAGAGGAGAGATTAATAATCCTGCCGGCAGCCATGCTGGTTTCTTTTTATGCTGCTGGTTGTTCCTGAGCTCTTTCTCTTCCTGATCAGGAAGTTGTGGCTTTTCTTGTGAAATAAGAATTATGTTTTGAATCCAGATGATATCTTCTTCTACAAAGACGACCAACAGATTTAACTTTAATGTTGTGGTGCGCTCAGATCATCCATCTGTTGGTTTCCAGCTCGGTTGTATATTTAGAGATCCTCTGGGATGAGGAGTCACATTTCTAGTCTGACCCAGTGTTTATTTGACCCCTGTCTTCTCCGGACCCCTGTCTGATCCAGCTGGCTTGTCTAAACAGAGCAAAAAAAGAGAAAAATGCTAAATGAAAGGACAAATAAATACAATCACGGCATTTTAGGACTGAAACAACAAATTTTAACAACAAACAATGTAAAATTAACATTGTTTTGTAATAAACTTTCAGATGAATTTACTGATTATTTGATTAAATTTATTTTACTAACACAGTCATGGATCATGAGTGGTTCCCAGAGTTGTCAAGATGTTTTTTTTTTATAAAACAGTCAAACGTATATAAAAACAGAAAAGTGTTTGCTAAGGTTGATTATTTTGTTGTCATGTTCTGTTTAAGTGGTTTACTGACAATGTTCATTTAATCAAACCAGAAACAGTTGAGGTCGAAGGTCAGGTGATTTATTTTCTCTTGTTTTGGGCCAATCAATAAACTAGAAAAATGTCTGAAATCATCAGCTTCAAAATAAAACTACAGCTCTACATCTGATGCAACCATAAACTAATACATTCAATAAAATTATAAAGGTTTGCTGTACATTCTATAAATCAGATGAGTGAGTTGGAATGTACTGGTCCAGTATTTGTGGTGTTCACAGTTTCTTTTGACCCAGGAGGAAAAACTGGTTTTGAGCCTTTTTATTCTAATTTCTTTTCGGACATTTGCACTTTTCTACCAAATGTTTTGTTCACGACAAAGAGTTGAGGGGATTTGTGCACCTGCAGAACCAAACATGTGCAGCATTTAGGATCTGAAATCAGCTCAAATTACTGGCCGTTAATGAAAGTTTTGTTTAAATTATGAAGGATTTAAACGGATAAATAATTTCAAAATATGGTTATTATTATGACACTGTGTATGCAAGAACAAAAATCTAGAAGCTCTTTTTAGAGATAGAGTTGAACATGAAATTAACTAAATTAATTTGTACTTATTTCCCAAAAGTAAAAATTAATTAAAATTAAAAACACATCACAACCTGTGTTTTGTGTATGAAGTCTTCAAATCCCGGACGAGCCCCCAAAAATGTTATGTCTCCATGTCAAAAAATTGCTTAAAGGACAACAACATCTAAAGCAAATTTTAAATAAACTTAAACTGAAAGGAGTTTTGTAGTCCAGATCGAAACAAACGAAATAGGAAGAACGCCTCGGAGCAGTGAGATTGTTGATTATAAGATTCCGGCCACTCGTCTAATCTTCTGATCACTAAAATAAAATCTACTTAAAAAATAAAAATTTAAAAACAAGAAATCAAACCCAACTAACAATTAATAAACCTTAAGATTAGTGAAAAAGACATTAAACAATATATACAGTAGTCCCTTGATATTTCACAGTTCATTTATCGCGGATTCGCTCCATCGCGGTTTTTCAAAATAAAATTGGACATGACATACAATTGGCTGATTGTTGAATGAACCGCAAGATCGGTATGAAATTTTTATTTTAGATAAATTATTTCACATTATTTAGCACCTACTGCAGCTTTGTGCACCCCTTATCGATGTAGGATAAACTTCCTGCTGCAGGTGAACAGCTGATCAGATGGTCAGCGTTCAGAGTGGAGAAGTGGGCGTGGCCAAGAGTGCTTGCAGGTGTCAAAGAGCAGAGGAGGCAGAGAACTGAAATCATGACATGCTGTGCACTTTTAGAGCGTTTAGAAACATTGTTTAGAATATTGCAAGAGTGTGGGAATGGTTTAAAATGCCTTAATGTACAGGTAGTCCTTGACTTACGACGGAGATCCGTTCTCACGCGGTGGCGTAAACCGATTTTGACGTAAGTCGGAACGTACGTAAATACATATGACGTACCTGTTTTACCAAGCGCGTAAACCGACTTTTGACGTTAAGTCCATGGTGATGGCCTTCCTTTTCCTTGATGCACTGTCATCAGAAGAGTCCTCCTTGCGTTTTGGGAGCCATAATGAAGGGCTAATGAAGAGCCAATGGCTTACCGGGATGCTAGCAACGCCGCCCTCCTCCGTACAGTACGTATTCCTCTGCCGCTGTACCGCGTAACTGTATTCTTCCGCCGCTGCGCCGCTGCGTTATGACGTTTAACGTCGTAAAACCGTCGTAAAACTGATGTAAAACCGAACGTAACCGCGTAACGTGGATAAGGGAAATGCCGTCGTAACTATGAAACGTAAGACGAGACCGCCGTAACCCAAGGACTACCTGTATTTCCATATAAATAATAAAATAAACTACTACTTACTACTTGTACTACTATTCCTACCGTACTTTGTGGTTTTTCTCTTATTGTAAGTCTTCAGGGTACCGATCCCCCGCGATAAACGAGGGACTTCTGTAAGAGTAATTTTTTTTAGATCCATGAGAGATTAAAAACTGGTTTTATGATCCTAAAATGTAAATATTAATAAATAATATATTTATATTTCCTTGTTTGATTTTGTCAGTTAAAGACAAAGCAACACACTTTTTAAGTTTTATTCTATTCTATTTTAAAGATTTGTTTGAAAAGCATGACAACATATGATGCATTTGTTAGGATGTGTTTCTGTGCTTCTTAAATGACCACTAACCATTAACACCTGGGCGTCTCGATGAGTCACAAACGATTCTATCGGTGTGGATTTTGTCCGTTTGAACAGGAGATGCAGCAGCAGAGAGGTTATAAAATCTGTGGGAGCTAAAATGATGTGTTTTCCAGCAGGAACGCCTCTCAGAAGGCTGTTTGCGAGTAAAAGTTGGGAAAACATTTTGGCGTGAAAGGGGTCAGGATGCGGAGGTTGTTGTGGACGACCTTACAACTCAGTGTTAGTGGGTTCCTGGACCCCCCTGGAGTTCCTCCTCCGCAGATACCTTCAGTGAGTCCACCGCTGTAGCTGTGCGGTTGAGCCGGCCTCTCCGATGGGACTCTGCAGAAAAAATAATGAATTGGAAAATCAAAGAGTTCAGTGAAGAGCCAGGAGCGTGAGGAGGGAGTTGGCACTGCTTGTTAAGTGCAGCGGTTTGTGCTTTTCGCTTCGTCCCTCAGAGCCTCGGCCTTCAAACTTTATATCACATCTACATCACATCGCTACGTCTGCAGGCCTGCAGGCTCTGCACTGTTCTGTGGCTGGAAATCTAAAAAAATACCACCCACAGCTTAAACCCCCACGCCGAGGAGCCGGACAGCAGCTCAAACCTTCACGGAGTCCTCTGCTGAAAACCACTCTGAGCACCTGGAAACCTTTCTGTTGCACCATGACATTTAAAGAACTCCGTCAGTTTAACTCCAGGCTAACGTGGGAGAACGTATCTTTAAATGTTCTCATTTAAATTCAAGATTTGCTGCGTTCACCTGGTCGAGCTCCTTCAACGCACACCTGGAGGTATTTGTAAAATTAATGTCTGAGAGGTTATCGCTTTGCATCTCGGACACAAAGACTTACGAGGTTGGCGCCGACAGTTGCTGAGTTCAAACCAAAGAAATGAGTTCAGATTTAAAATTCTGCATGCTCTGTTGTTTTCTCTGTTCCGTCCAAGACACTAAACTCCTATTTAAACTTGTTTTATTTCTAGGTTACGTTCACAGGAACTGCACTGAGGAAGGATGGTCCGAGCTCTACCCAGCCTACGGGGAGGCCTGCGAGTTTGCAGAAGGTGAAGTCGAAGAACCACAGGTAAAGGTTTTAGCCCCTCGTTTTGGTGCCGTTTTCACGTTCAGGAGAGAAACAGAGAAAAATGCTAAATAAGTTGTGCTGGAACATCTGGAAAAAAAACCACAACAACAGAAAGTGACCAGCAGCTATGGCTGCTCAGGATCACCTGACCCGGGAAGGAACAGAAAAAAAAAAAAAAAAATTTAGGCATAGTCTAAAAAGTAGAGTGTGTGTGTCAATCATAAGAAAAAGAAGAATGCTTCAAGGGATTTGCTTGCAGTTTTCCATCCATCCATCCGTTTACTCCTCTTATTCGTGGTTTGGCACCGAAGGCAGCAGGTCCAGAAGGGAAGCCAGACAGGTCTTTTCCCAGTGACTCATTTCTCTTGGTGGAGCTGAAAATGTTTGCAGGCCAGAGAGGGTATATAATATTTCCACTTCCTTGAGGTTGTCTCCTTGTAGGATGCACATGAAAAATCTCCAAAGGGAGATCCTATCCAGATGTCTGAACCCCCTCAGCTGACTCATTTTGATCAAGAAGAGCTGCGGCTCAATGAGCCCGGTCACCCTGCAGAGGAAGACCCATGGCCATAGGCGAGGGTTGGAATGTAGACGGACCAGTAAATTCGGAGCTTTGTCTTTGAGCAGGTCCTTCACTCCAACAGACCAAAGCAATGTCCTCACTGTTGAATATGAGACCCTGATCTGTGGACCCCAGACCCTCTCCTTCCTCTCATAATTCATGATACTTTGACTTTTTTTCTGGTTGAAACAAAAAAGCGGTGTAGCTCTCGCTGGATTCTCGATGAGTCTTTGCTTCAGGACGATGGAGGGTATGAGCCACTGAGATCCAGAGATGAATCCAGAAGATGATTTGAGCGAGATGACAGTGGATCTGTTAGAAAAGACGACTGGAATAGAACTCCTCTGAGGAATCCCACGCTGACTCTGTTGTCTTCAACTCCTGCCTGGTGGTTTTTCAGTTTTTGTGATGAAGCTCTTCAACCTGCTGGCGTCCTTGGTACCCCTCCCCCAGCAGACCATGGCACAGTGTATGGCGCCGCAGACTGATACGAAAAGCCCATTGTCTTACTGCGCACGTTGAAGGATCTGAGTCTGAGCCTGCACTGATGACCTGCAGAGAGGTTCAGAGCACATCCTGCCTGCTGACATTTGGTAAAATCTCTGACTTTTGAGTCTTCAGTCAAACAAATCTCCTGATCAGAGAAGGTCTTCAGGTCTGTGGAGACACGAGACAGAACCACAGATGATTGTTGCTCCGCCTGCTGCCGAAGCTACATCCACCTCCCCGATAACAAACGCGACAGTGGCCATCTCTTTCCCTTTATTTTCTGACTGCAGAGACGGTGACTGTGTGAGAAGTTACAACGCTAACATGGATTTATCCCTGTTTTTCTTTCCAGACGACATATTTCTCCAACTTTAAACAGGTGTACACCGCCGGCTACGCCACTTCACTCATTTCTCTCATAACAGCGATTTTTGTCTTCACTGTCTTCAGGTAACGCTCATATTTTCAAGATTTTACTCGTGTGTTCAAATCTGGAACTGTTTGCTACGATTAGAGCTGCAGCGAACAAAAATAAAAACAGAAAGAGCAGGTGGGCGGGGCTTATTTTTGTCAAAACCTCCACATTATCATACCGTATTTTCCGGCGTATAAGTCGCAGTTTTTTCTGGCACAGATTTGTTGGTCCTGCAACTTTTTTATGTTTTTTTCCCCATATTCATAAAACAGTTTTTGACTAACAAAATTAAATTACATTTTGAAGGCCTGCAACAGCAAGTCCTCCCGTGCGCACTCGCTTCACTCAGCTGGTGCCGGCGGAGGAACGATGGAGAGCTTGCTGCTCCGGCCACAATGGATGGATGAATGGATGGAAGGTTGAATGGACTGATGGATGGATGGCGCTACGCTGCCCAGGCAAAATGAAGCTTTTTTGATCAATAAATAAATGCATAATAAACGTGACAGGTCAGCGGTGACGCATAATAAATGCTACTTATAATAACATAACTCATACTTAAGTAACTTATATGATTTTTTCTCTTCGTTTTGCTTTTTTGACTGATGCGACTTATACTCCGGAGCGACTTATATGCTGGAAAATACGGTAATGTAAATTTTTAGAGGTTTCCTATGTTAGAAAGTCATACATGTTGCAGTCATGAGTCACAAACATTCATTAACAAATACAAATATTTACATTAATAAAAGTGTGATGATCGTCCGAGGGCCACTTTTGGTCGTCCAGCCATACGTTGTCGCCAACTTCTGCTTTAGAATGTTTTCTTACAAACTCACAATTTAACAATTTCAGTTAACATCTACATTTTTTTTTTCCTAGTATAGTAATTGTTTTCTGGGAGTTCAGACTTGTTTTCTTGCTAATGTAGAACTTTACAATACCAGAGGATATAATTTCTATTTCCACAAAATCTTTGTATTATTCAAGGAAATTTTCTTATTTTCTTGCAAATGTATAGCTATAAAATGAATAATTACATAATTGTTGGGATTTCTGACATTTTTCTTCAAGCCCTTCATCTTTTATTATTATTTTATTGACAGCGGCTCTAATTGCAGTTGTAATATGCAGATTAAAGAAAATATTTTCTGAAACAGGAAGTTTCACTGCACCAGGAACTACATCCACATCAACCTGTTCTTCTCCTTCATCCTGAGAGCGAGCGCCGTCTTCATCAAAGACGTGGTTCTCTTCTCTGATGAGAACCTGGACCACTGCTTCATGTCCTCCGTGAGTCCAGATCTTCTCGATGGACTCACGTCCTATAATCAAACAGCAGATTAACCAAGAAAACACCTATGTTTGAGAAAGATCTTCCTGAAAGTGTTTTTTATTTCTTATGAACAGCTGTAATGTTGGAGCACGGGCTCTTGTTTTATTAGAAGAGGTTCTCGTTAGAGGAAGAGGTAAATGAGAGACAGGCAGAGCCGAGAGCGTTAACGATGAGGGTTTTCCACTTCCTACGTTTCTGCTGATGAAGCCGCTGAGCGGAGTGTTAAACGTCCCTCTGGTGTGTCTGAGCAGGATCCGCATCGTGACACGTTTGCACCGAGCGGGAGGGAGAACGGGGAGTTTAAGCCAAACCAATGAGTGCTAACAAACAGGAAGTGCATCGTGTTGAATTGACATTATTTCTCTTTATTTTGAATTAATGATGTTGCCCAGGAAGAAAAGACCTGAGCTCTTCATCATATCTGATATTTAGTTTTCTGTTTTTTTTTTTTTTTTCAGACAGCCTGCAAATCAGCCGTGGCCTTTTTCCAGTTCTGTATCTTGGCCAACTACTTCTGGCTGCTGGTGGAAGGGATGTACCTGCAGACGCTGCTGGCGCTCACCTTCGTCTTCCAGAAGAAGTACTTCTGGTGGTACATCCTCATCGGTTGGGGTGGGTGCCTCGCTCGCTACCATTGCTCCCAGCTTCCCACTTCAGCTGTCTGATGACGGCTTGTGTGTTTGTTTCCTGCAGGTCTGCCAACAATAATCATAACAGCTTGGATTCTCTCTCGTAACTTCTACGATAACAAGGGGTGAGCTGCTGCTGGAAGACTGGGAAAATATCCAAAACTAGAAGAGTTTATTTAACCAAAAAAAAAAAAAAAAACATACTGCATTTTCTGTGAAAATATTGTGTAAGTGCTGAGCGTTACTACTGGAAATTGCTGAAAAAGTTGAAATTGAGCTGTTAAAGGCAAACGTATAACAAACAGCTAAAAGTTGCAAAATAGTATCTCAAAGTAATTAACTACCAGCTTAAAGCTATACAAATGAAAAAGCTAGCTAAAAGCTAAAAGTAGCAAACAGCCAGCTAAAAAAATTCTACCTAAATGTTGCAAAATGCTAGCATAAAGCAAAAGTTTATCTGCTTCACTGCCTCTTTCCTGCGGGGTCCCACAGGGCTTGATTCTTGTGCAACTTATACTTTCACTCTATATGCTTCCTGAGGAAACATGTTTTTTCTTTTCACTGCTATGCTGATGATTGTCAGATGTATCTGCCCTTAAAACCCAACAGTTCCAGCTCCATTCACCCTCTGTTAAAATGTCTTGATGACATCGAGGCATGGATGGCTTCTAATTTTTTAAGTTTTAGCTATCAGAAAACTGAAGTCATTGTGTTTAGCCCCAGCTCTACTGCTGTCTCTGTTCCTGTAAACCTTCACTCTCTTGAGCCATATCCTAAACAGTCTGTTACAAATCTCAGGATGGTTTTAGACTCTGACTTTAAGTTTAATAAATAGATTAACTCTGTTCTACAGAAAATCTTCTTCCAGTTAAGGCAGATGGCTACAAGCTTAAGTCCGTGTTGACCCGATCTGACCTTGAAAAACTAGTCCATGCATTTATCACGACCCAGCTAGACTACTGTACTAGCTTTATGTTGGATCAGTCAGGTCTCCAGCTCGTCCAAAATGCTGCAGCTCGACTCTTAAAAGGAACTCGTAGGTTTGATCATATTTCACCAGTTTTGTCCTCCCTTCACTGGCTCCCTGTACGTGTCATAATGGATTTCAAAACTATCCTGTTGACCTTTAATTGCACAAATGGCCTTGCACCCTCATATCTCTCTGAGATACTTCAACCTTATGTTCCAT
This sequence comes from Hypsolebias coamazonicus, assembly GCA_032273985.1. Lineage (NCBI taxonomy): Eukaryota > Metazoa > Chordata > Actinopteri > Cyprinodontiformes > Rivulidae > Hypsolebias > Hypsolebias coamazonicus. The sequence continues at coordinate 1,733,931 of JAVCKU010000059.1, read as the reverse complement.
CTCGGGCGCTGAGATCATCTGACCAGCTGCTTTTGGTTGAAGTTCAGAGTTTGGGCTTTTTCAGTCGTGGTCCTAAACTCTGGACAATCTGCTCCTCAACATTAGACAGACCCCTTCACTTCCTGTTTTAAATCTCTCCTAAAAATTCATCCGTTTTCACTGACGTTTGACACAGTGTGATATGATTTACTATTGCATTGTTTTTGTGTTTTTATGATTTTGTTTTGATGCTTTTAATCACATCTTCTTATTATTTTTTATTTACTGCCTTTGATCTTATTGTAAACCACTTTGGTAACAGCTGCTGTTTTAAATGTGCTTTATAAATAAATTTGACTTTAAAGTTTAAAGTAGCAAATGTCTAGCTAAAAGCTAATATAGCAAGATAGCTAAAAGCAGCAGACGACTCATTAAAAGTGGCAAACAGACAGTTTAAAATCGTAAACAGCTATGTAAAAGTTGCAAAAGACTAGCTAAAAGGTAAAGTACAGCAAATGGTAGGTAAAAGCTAAAATAGCAAAAAGCTAGCTGAAAGTTGAAAAGACTAGTTAGAAGCTAAAGAAGTAAAATGCTAGTTAAGTTTTGCAAACAGGTAAAAAAAATGGAAGATCACAATAATATATACTAAAGTAAAAATATGCAAACTAAGAGCTCAAAGTAGCAAACGCCTAACCTAAAATGGAAAAAAGATAGTTAAAAGTTGCTAAAAGCTTAGCAAAAATTAAAGCTGCAAAATGACTTTCATTCAGTTAGCGTAGCTGTTTCGGCCATCTTGGCTGCTGCATGATGAACATTTTTGTTTCAGATTGGAGATTTTTTTTATTTTTGGTGTGTGTGTGTGTCTCAGGTGCTGGGATGACACAGATGTGGCCTTCATCTGGTGGATCATTAAAGCTCCGATAACTGCATCCCTGCTGGTGAGTACAGAACAGGGAACAAGGGAGCGCTCCAGGGTAAAACGGTCCCGTCTTGGACCCGTCCAACTTATAGACGCTGATCACATGATGAACAACCATGACCAGGCAGGAGACGATCACGTCTGGTCGCTCCTGGAGCAGGACAGACTGACACAACCACTGAAGGCGTTAACACACAAGTGGCTATAAGTCGGTCAGTTTTACAGATACTGGGCTAAAATTCTGTGCGGTAGTAGCTGAGAGTAACTTCCAACACATATTCCAAGCAGTAAATGACTGCATGACACCTTTTTGTAAAATTTTGTCTACATTCTTTCAAGAAAGACACTTTTTGTTTTCTTTCTGAGATGTACCTCAAAGGCCTCAAAGTGAAAAGGTGATCCGATGAGTTCCTTCTGAATTCTTTAGCTCGTGCATTTCATCCACGTTAGCTGCAGTTTATTCCAAAGCTCTCAGGTATTTTTATCTTTTTATCATTGCGAGTTATTATTATAATAACCACGGAGTCAATTTTTTGTGTGTACGTGCGTGTGTAGGTAAATTTCATCATTTTCATCAACGTGATCCGCATTCTGGTCCAGAAGCTGAGGTCGCCTGGAGTCGGTGGAAACGACACGAGCCACTTTAAGTAAGACGTTAAATCCAACTTTATTAACACGCTCGCAACCAGAGGATGCGGGGACACGTGTGTGACAACCGTGCGTGCGTGTGCGCAGGAGACTGGCCAAATCCACGCTGCTGCTCATCCCCCTCTTTGGGATGCACTACATGGTGTTCGCCTTCTTGCCGGAGAACACGGGAGCGGAGGTTCGAATCTTCATCGAGCTCGGTCTGGGCTCCTTCCAGGTACAACCAGAACGAACGTCTGTCAAAGTAAAAAACAAGAAAAGACGTAACGGCCTCACGTTTCTGTCCTGTGCAGGGATTCGTTGTGGCCCTGCTGTACTGTTTCCTGAACGGAGAGGTGAGCACCGAACACGCAGAGTGCACAGTTTCACCTCGGGATGCTCCTGCTTCCTCTTCCCTGAACTGTCTTTAAACCAAACTCTTCCTTTTTATGGAAAAATTAGTTGCTGATGTTTCAGGGTGCAGGGTTGAGTGTGAAGGCTGCAGCGACATCTGGTGGATCAAAACTGAACAACAGTCAGCTTTTCAAACTCGTGTTGCTTAAAACCAGAAATGCTTAATAATATTTAATGATGTATAATGACACAAAGTACAACCAACATGATAATCTATATAACTACAAATTATTGCGTTAAAATGCAACGTTAGCTTGATTTGGCCCTTTGAGGCTACAAGTAGCAATATGAGACGAGCAACAAGCAGCTTTTTGAATAAAAAAAGAAGACTTTACTAAAAAAAATCTGCACTTGAACCTCAAAGCAACCTTAAAAAGGCTTTGCACACCAGCAGGTGACTTGTCTTCCTCTAGTCTTTCTGAAAGTTTCCATCTGACCGATGAAACCCAGGATATGTAAATAACAGCTACGAGTTGAATTCATTTATTTATAGAGGTTAATCCCATTGAGCCTCAGGGTGAAAAGATCAGACATGAGACAGTTCATATTTGACTCATTAGATAAATGCAGTCATTTATTAACAGAATCATAATGTCATCACATATTTACATGTATTGGCTGATCAATTTCCAATAAATTGAACATCAACAGGTGAAAACCACGCGTCCGTGTTTTCACAAACCGACGAGCATTTCAGGACAACAGAATAAAGTCATTAGGTCTTAATAACTTAATCTGTTGTCCTGAAATGCTCGATGACAAGGGCCCAGGGTGGGGCAGGTGAGGGTGGAGGCAGGTGTGGGTGCTTCACCTGTGAAGGGAGCAGCCGAAAGAAGAAAAAAAACTGAAGTAGTCACATGAAATGTGCCAGAGGTTCCCTGGGGGTCAAGAACGTAACGTTTCATTCGCAGCTTTGTGCTCCTCAGGTGAACCATCACCTTGACAGACCAACAGCAGCCCCGTCCTCTTTCTGTTCTCAGACGATGAACAGATGCTCGACTATATCCCTGACCTGCTGAGTCTGTTCCTTGGTCTTCGTGATGCTCTTTGATCACCAGTTTTCTATAACAAACCCCTGAGGCCTTTACAGAACAGCTGGATTCATACAGATGTTAAATCACATCCAGCTGGACCTGATTTAGTCATCGGGTGACTTTTAAACCTGGTTTGTCGTGGGTGTAATTATTAACACACCTGACATTTGTTACATGTTAAGTTGTAGTGAAATGTTGAAAAGTCTTAATTTTCCTTCCACGTGTCCATTGTGCACTCCTTTGTGTTGGCCTGTCCTGTAAAATCCTGTCACATACTTCTAACGTGACAAAATGCGAAACGTAACAGTTTTGTTCACGCTGCAGTCCTTGGTTTCGTCTCACGCTGGCCTGTGTGCACGTTTTAAGGTGCAGGCTGAGCTGAAGAAGCGCTTCTGGAAGTGGCAGACCCAGAGTTACCTGCGCTACAGCAAGCGGCGGCGTACACTCTTCAACGAAAGCAGCACGATCACGCAGACATCCGTCCTGGACAAATCCAGCCCCAAAGACAAGCCGAGCTCCGAGGGACAGGCCCTCACGTCCCACAGCGTGTCCACGGTTTGAAAACGAGACACACAGGTGAACCGCAGAGCCTCAGCGTTGAAGCCACTTCTTATGTTTGCACAGTTTATTTCTCCTGTTCAGCGAACGTGAGACGTTTTACAGCTGCTGAAGAAGTCGACAACGTCGGTGACGGGGAACTTTCCCCCGAGAAGGCAGAGGTGAAGCTTCTTCCGTTCCCTCGTCTGCCGTTTGTTTCGAGGTCGAAGGCGTTTTGAGTTGTTTTGTTCACTTCATGACTCGCTGAAGCTGCTCACAAACCAGATGGCTGTTAGGAGGAGCAGGAGCAGGAGCTGTTGGAGGATTTTTTTTTATATATTAAAACAAATCGACTCAAATTTAATCACAGCTGAGGTAAACGTCACTTTCATTCACGCCACCCGGTGGATTGAAGCTCAGAACTTTGAGTCCGTCTCCTCCTCTGCTGGGTCCGTTGATGCCGACAAGCTGCTCGACCAGATGATTAGCCCACGCTGGAGCAGAACTGGACGGGACATTATTATAAATTATAAATATGCTCCATCGGAAGTGCCAAAGTTTCTGGTTTGTGTCAGTTTATAGCAGCTGCAGACATAATTCACCTTTTTTATACAATACTCTGTTTCCCTCTCTTCGGCACTGGCGTCAGATTCCTGGTTTCATGAACTTTGCACCTCCCCGTGTGCCGATGTCTCCCTGATCCTTTTTGTTTTGGGCTCATTTTCCCATGATGCCGTGCGGCTCGTCTTGCAACATGTTGCACAGTGCGTTAGCGCACATCTGGAGCACGAGACTGTAAACACGTTTTGAGTTAGTCCACTTCTTGTTCTGATGAGTTTGTGTGAACGTAGAGATAATTTTAATATGAACCGGTGTTTAAACTGTAATATAAATCAGATGTTTTTTTTTTTTATTTTATTTTTATTAGATCATAAAACGTGGAGAAATTTTAAGCAGATATTGATTAACAGTCATAATTTGAGAGATGAGGAGGCTAACTTTTCGTTGAAAAATTTGTGTTGATTATGATTAGGCCTGTCACGATAACAAATTTTGCTGGGCGATTAATTGTCTCGGAAATTATTGTGATAAACGATAATATTATTTGAAATTTGACAATAATTTGTAATTATTGCCAAATTTAAGAAGAAATGTTGATTAATTTTGTGTGTGGTACCTTTTTTTGACCACTGGATGGCAGTATAAGACTGTTTGAACCGAAGGATGGATAGTGAGGGAGCGAGCAGCGT
>JAVCKU010000059.1:1718605-1729071 GCA_032273985.1 Hypsolebias coamazonicus | reverse complement strand
GTAAGATCAGCAGCCGAAACAGTAAGATCAGCAGCCGAAACAGTAAGATCAGCAGCTGAAACAGTAAGATCAGCAGCCGAAACAGTAAGATCAGCAGCCGAAACAGTAAGATCAGCAGCTGAAACAGTAAGATCAGCAGCCGAAACAGTAAGATCAGCAGCCGAAACAGTAAGATCAGCAGCTGAAACAGTAAGATCAGCAGCTGAAACAGTAAGATCAGCATGTGAAGAATATACTGGTCATTGTCACACATGAGCTGCAGCCATGAAAAGGTCTTGGGATTTTTCAAAGGCTCGGTCAGTGTCTAATATTCCTGATGATTTTTCTGAGGACACGTTCCATTTAGCACATTTACCACCAAATAAAAAGCGTTAGACGAGGTGCGAACGCGGCTGCGAACCTTCGGCAGCGAGCGGTGACGGGTCACGGACGTGCGTGTGCGTGCCAGAAGAGGACGGTGATGTGTTCTCTGGTCTGCTCTTACCTCAGCTTGGGTTTGGGTGTGCTGAGGATGCTGTCGGTCTCCTCCATCTCTGGCCCGCTGTCACTGGGGTTGTACATCTCCAGGCTGTCGTACAGCTCGTCCAGGTCCTCCTCCACCTCCTGGATCTGCTCCCTCGACACGTGCTCCAGGCCAAAACCCACCTGCGTGAGGCATGATAGAAATGAGGCTTCGCCGCTTTTCCACTGTCATTTAATTTCACCATCAGCTTGGCTCAAATACATACGAGCTATAAAAACGTGTCAACAGCAGCTGCCCTCTAATAAGCTCCCACAAGGGGAGCGTGTCACTCCCAGACGCACCACTCCACAGGGCTGGGTGCCAGCTTCTCCTGTTCACACACCAACAAGCTTCACCGAAGGTGTGAAGTGGAATAAGTGAGCGGTAACAAGCTGTTTACAGTAACTGTCACTTTTACTGTCTTTGTAATCACAGCACAAATCAAACCAGGAGGCAGAGCTCCTATAAGATTATGACCATCACAGATTTATTTAAAGTTAAATGTCTTTAAATTCTATAAATGTATAGACATTTTAACTTTTTTTTCTCCCTTCTTGGTCACATTTGCTTTTCTTAGTTTGAAATATGTTGCATGCAAATAATTCAAATGTGCTGCAGTTGCTGTTAAAGTTCCTCTATTTAAAGAGCTGCAACTCATCTGCCTAGTTTATAAAATGTTTTGGTAATTCTGTTTTGTTCCATTTGAAACTAAATGGATTTTTTTTTTGGATCTGATTGCCCATGTTCATTTTAGAGCTTATTTATTTTTTTCAATGCCAGGTTAAAAAAAAAGAATAAAATTGTGTGAAAGACAATTTATAGTTCATTTGAACAAATTATTGTCCAACATTTCTATTTATAACTTATTTCAATTTTTTTGAAAGAACATTAAGTCAACATTATCTCTTCATTAAAATGATCATCATCATCTTTAAAACGCAGATGGTTCAGAATTTGAGTAAACCCTGTGCTTCAAGGTTCATCAAAACTATTTTAAATATGTTTTTTAAACACAGATTTGTGATAATAAATGTCTGAAAGCGTATTGACGCTAGCAAACATAAAACAGAACTTCATCATGTTACAACTAAATGCTTTTATTAGAGCCTCGACTGATAATGTAGGTCAATATAGACGTTTGGGGACAATATCAGTAACTGTGATAACTTTCCCATTATGCAGCGATATAAACACTTCTATTTTTCACCCACAAAATGCTGGAACCAACCGTAATCGTACAATGTATCAAGAAGAGGGCACATGAAGACAACTTTCAAGTCGTTGCTGTTCCCTTAAGTTTCACTTTCACATTCAGCACAGATGAAGCAAGGAGCAACACCGTTTACTGTATTTTGCTGAACAGAGCATTGTAAGTTTATTCTAACTGATCTGTAAAATACATCAGCAATAATAAATTCTCTTCAAACCTCCAACTCACTTGTCATTAGCTACGTGCCTCTCAAGTTAGCAAGCTAACATTTAGATTGCCTTGTAAAAACTTTATCCAGAACATTAAGTCTAATGTAGAGGTAAAACAAATAGTGTTAGTAACATTATCTTTGTCGTCCTCCATGCAATGCATTGTTTGCCTGAAATCCTTATTTCTCTGCCAAGAAAAAAAATACACAGCTGCGGCCAATGCTAATTAGACCTTCACCATACGTGAATGACTGTTCAAACAATGAACAGGGAAGGGCATTTCTTTGTTTAATTTATATTTTTGTAACAAAATTGATAACTTTATCGTGAATAGTGGAGGATAGAAAATTTAAACGCATGTTAGGAAGACTGTTTTTTTGATTACTGCAACACTTGTAAACCTAGTGTGGGACTACGTACAGCTGGATCTGATTAGCTTAGCTTCATGGTTGCTATCAGCTGCGCTAAATAAACAAGCACCGCTCCACTCCTTGTTTACTTATATTCTTGGGGGTGGACAAAGCTATTTTTTATAGCCATTATATCGGTTATCGGCGGTCGCCTGGTCCCTCCTAATATCGGTATCAGTGATAGCCAAATTTTCCATATTAGTTGGGCTCTAATTTTTATAACTCCATCTTTTTCCAAGTTACACCATTACACTTTTAGGCTTTTGCTATTTTTTTCCCTTGTTATAACAAAGAAATGTACATTACTAAAATATACATATTTATTAAATTATCTCGTGCATCTATGTTTGTGTTTTGAAGAATATCCCATTAATACAACAGAAAAATTAAATCATAATAAAATGCCTACCACTTTTTGAAGGGATGCATATCATCCGCCACCTTTCATGGCAGAGTCTTCAACTAAGATTAGATTTTTTTTGAGACACAAGAGTTAAAACTGTTTTGGTCAAACCTTAAAAATAACTTTTTGTGTGTTGTAACTTGAGACGGTGACATCTTGCCTGAACTATTAGTGCTCAAAGTATAAGATGGGGATGGTTCTCGGCTACTAACACACCAAAAATGCTTCATAAAACTATAAAACGTGCACTGGGATCAGAAAAAGAGTAAACACCTACTTCCTTTTGACTCGTTAGAATACTATTTTGGCTAAATTTACATTTGATTTCAGAAAAACAACACACTATTTGTCACAAGTAAACAATTCATGCACACATAAATGATAAACAATAAATTGAAAAAGTTTGAAAAAACAAAACAGACACAAACACAAGCAGAACTAAATAAGGATCCCACACATATTGTTTAGCTAAATAATCCAGAAATACAGCAGTCCCTCATTTATCACGGGGGATCCGTACCCGGAAGCACTGTGATAAGTGAAAAACTGCACAGTAGGAATAGTAGTACATAGGCCTGTCATGATAACAAATTTTGCTGGGCGATAATTGTCTCAGAAATTATTGCGATAAATAATAATATTGTTTGAAATTTGATGATAATTAGTAATTACTGTCAAACTTAAGAAGATAGGTTGGTTAATTTTTGTGTGTCGTACATTTTTTGACCACTGGATGGCAGTATAAGACTGTTTGAACCGAAGGATGGATAGTGAGGGAGCGAGCAGCGTGTCTGTATAAGAAAAAAGGGGAGGGAGGCCCCTTGACGTGGCATGGGCTGTGTTGGTGTGGTTTGCGCTCTTGAGCATAGAATTTCTCCACACAAAGCTTTTAATAAAAAATCAGTAAACAAGTTCTCAGCTTCTCTTTGCAGAAAAAAAACAACTTTTCAGACAAAGGCACAGGTTTCAACCGTGAATTTTGAAGCTTCGACAAGGCGGAGGTTTTTTTCCCCTGAGGTCAGCCTGTTAGCTTAGCGCATAGCTTAGCTCGTCTCAGCTTAGCTGCTTTTAATGATCCAAAAATGTAATTTTGGATGGTTAAAACAGATTTTAAGGAGCAAAGAGAAAGGGAGTGGTCAGTGAAGATCACATGAGTTGAGCCTTTTGTCATCCAGTGTCTTCAGTAGAAAGAGAGAGACAAGAAGAAATGATAAAGCCGATTAATGAAAATGAGGTTGATCATTTTCATTTATCATGTGATTAATTGTTTATCGGGACAGGTCTAGTGTTGATAATATTTTGTGTACTTGTATGTATTTTTGCATACGTGTGCAGCGGACTGCACTCCACGTGCACATCATGTACAGTATGCACAGTTCACTCCGGTGCCTTCTCCGTGCAGCGTTTCCGCGCTGTGTCCAGATGTGTAGCTGTTTGTGACGCCAGCAGACGGCCCAGCAAACATGCTTCTGTCTTTTATTCTGTTCCAGAGAAGGTCAGATAATCGTATTACAGGGGAAACAACAAAGCAGTTTTGACATTTAAAACTGCTGCACAGACTTCACGTGTGATTTGGTGACTTGTTAGAGTTCCCTAAAAGACAGAAATCTGAGAGAAAACCACCAGAATCTCACAGAACAGGTATTTGAAGCATGTTTGAATTTGTACCCAACTTCAAATAAATTCAGCATTTGCGCAACATTCTTGCAAAAGCTTGTTAATTTATTCTTCTCAGTGTAGTCAACATTTCTTAATCACATTTTTTTTCCTCTGTTTTTGTGCAGAATCTCACAGGGCTGCAACATTTGGAGACTAGCTGGCAGCTCCAAATTATGAGAATTATGTAAAAAAAGTTTTTTTTTGCACTTCAAAGCCTTTATGACCATTAAAAAAAACACATGGATGAATTTTGTGCGCACCTTAAGAAACAACATTATTGGCCTTGCACATTATTAAGTTGTCCATCTTCGCCCACTTTGCCCCCACCTCAGCTTTAATCTAGTAGATCAGGTTTTAAATGCAGGTGGGTTGATTTGGACCAGTACTTTTAGGAGGTGTGGTGCAGGTTTTGGACCTGGGCATGTATACAGATGTTTTCTGTGACAGGAGAGGTCCCGTGCTCCGAGTCAGATCACAGCTCCAGTGTGACTGTCTGAGGAGAAAACCTGTTGAACAAATGTTTCAAACATGTCCCAAGATGTGCAAAAATCTGTAAAAAAGGATCCAACTTAAACTGAGATTGTGTAGAAACTGTCAAAGTTTATGCAAAGTCGAGACTTTAAATGACGTTTCTGCTGAAATCTGAGCACTTTTAATCTCTGGAAGATCTCATGGGTAAAATCAACCATGCATTTCCTTTCGTTTCTGTTTTTTAGCCTAAAAATCTCTAAAATCTTCAGAACAATTTCAAACCTCCCAGTAGCTTTACTGCCCTCTAGTGTTCCCGAGGAGAAAACAGACATACCGGTGCATAATTTAATTAACTAACGGGCCAAATGGGCCAGTAAAATCATTTTTAAAAATGTTTTTGCATGAGTCTGATCCTCAACGCCACCTGTCAGTAAATCAAGTCAGCAACTAACCAATCAGTGACCTCAATTTGGAATCACCCCTTACCTGCAGGAGTTGGGGGCGCTGGGGGTGGGGGTTAGGATGCGTTAGAGAAGAAGAGCGCTACATGTGTAGCATCTCAGCTAGCATGTCTGTACTGTATTGTGCACCGCAATACAGTTGTCGGCAGTTGTTGACTGGTGGTGGAGGAGGGGGGCGGTGTTAGGACGCTTGAGAGGAGCGGAGTGTGCTCTATTCACACAAGGAGAGCTGTTGGTCAGGCTTCTTCTTGTGTAATCAATTCTAAAACAGTTACTGAATTAAGTGTTTACTTGTGTAGGTAAAACTAGATGTTTAACAACCTGTTAAAATACACCAGAATGCAGGAAATGGCATCTACTTTATTCAAAATTTTATGGAGGAGGACCCCTGGACTCCTCTCACCAGTGTGTCTCCCCCACATTATAACTGCTTCTGATGCCCATGGCCACATTGTTCAAGCCAAGAGAGGCAGGGCAGCCGACTCGGGACCCGAAAGTCCCAGATTCGATCCCCAGTCATTGCACATGTTGTGGTGTCTTGCTCCCCAGGCACTTTCAGTAGCCGCCCACTGCTCCACCTGAGTGTATCACAGGTGCAATGGGCTAAATGCAAAGAGACAACTTCACCTTTGTATGGGAACATACAACACATTATTATTATTTTCAGCATTGGGGGGGCTAAGCACCCCCAAAGAGCAGATTCTAGAATCGCCCCTGGAGTGACTCCATCATTTGTGGCTTCTTCTTCAGGAGGGTTGTCACAAAACTCTGGACTGGAATTTTTAAAACACTGATAAACTATTTTTGTCTGTGCTAATGGAGAGAAATGACTTTTATTTTTTTAATTGCCATAAAATAAATATTTTGTCAAAATTTTGAATCTGAAGAATGGATTAAAAAAAACTAAAGGTTCTTAGAGGTAAAATAAAAAAAGATCTAAATTTAATATTTCTAAAAGGCTGACTAGTTTATTGTGAAAGAATTAATTCAAAAGTAGCTTTTTAAGCAAAGTACGGTTATTGATTTCACCCTTAACATGACGCGGTGTTCGAAGAAATCTACACTCTGGTCCGTTTCACGCAGAATGAAACAAACAAATGAACCGACAAGTTAAACATTTATTTTCATACTTTACAAAAAGAACAAACGATACGATGCAGAAAGAACAAAGATGACACATTCAACTTCTGAGCTTTAGAACGGATTCTGACATGAAGCGGCTCAATGATACCATCAAGAAATAAACATCAGTAAAAGCTGAAGCAGCTTTTATGGCACCGTTTACTTTCCCTCATGTCTGCAACATTCAAAGGAAAAGTTTTCACACAAAGCTCACCCTCCTCAGTGAGTCTGAGCAGATTACCGTATTTTTTGGACTATAAGGCGCACTTAAAATCATTTAATTTTCTCAGAAATCAACAGCAAGCCTTATAATCCGGTGCGCCTTTTGTATTAATTTTGGTTGCGCTTACTTACCTCAAACCCATTTTATCGATGCGCCTTATAGTCCAAAAAATACGGTAAAATGTATCATGCACCGTCCCGTTAGAGACTTCACAGAAAACACCGTCAGCTTCTAAAGAACACAAACATAAGAAGGATCAGAAAGCACCAAGTCTTCAAATGGCAGCTATTTACAGCGTTTGCAGCTCGTTTCACACATTTAAACCACTTTACTTCATCACAAACACTTGAACTGCGTCACGTTTCAGCACAAACACATTTATTTGCAGAATTAGAGCCACGTTTTGTTTGACATCAACAAAGTACCGGCGGTTTAAGGCTCCAGCTGTTCTTTGAGTCGACCAAACAAAGGTCAAAGCCCGGACCTGGGTCCGTTTGCGTGACTGAACCAGAACCCTGGAGGTGCTCGGCCTTCCGAACCGATCCGAGCCCTCTGATGGGTTCTGCTGGGTCGGTGCTGCTGAGACCGCAGCTCTGCAGCAGAACCGGACAGTTTCTGGTCAGCCCTTTGCTCAGTTTCAACTCTGAAGAGATGGATCCTTTGAGCTTCGTTCATCTGATGATTCGTATTTTATTTGAACCAGAGCAACAAAATAAAATATTTCTTTAGTCCAAAAACTTTTTACACGCATCTGTTTCTCCACAAATATGATATTTAGATACTAAACAGTTGGGATGTTGCGTAAAATCTAAATAAAAACAGAATGCAGGGATTTTCAAGAGGTCATAGTCCAATCAATAACCCATTAACATTTCTTAAACTTAAAATAATAATAATAATAAAATAAACACATTATGGGTGTGAATCTGGAAGCTGAGAGAGGAGTTCTCTTGTTGTGTTGAGCTAACGGAGCTCGTTTTCTTAGAAAATGAACATATTTAGAATATTTGGTTAAACTTTAATTTGTAGCCTTTAATCAGTTTGTGGTTTAAGATTTATTTTTAAGTGAGACGTATGTGGCACCGACACTCACGAGAACAACCTTTTTTTAATAATCAGCTTATTTTAAGCTACACTTATTTGTTCTTTAAGATAAAATCTCTATTTTTAAGTAAACATGGCTTTTTTGTTGTTGTTTTTTTTTTTATTTTTTCCTTCTAGAGATGACAATCTATCCCCATAACAAAACAATTCCTGGTAGTCTTGAGAAAATCCCATTAAATGTATTTATAGCAGCTACGAAGATGGAATGTTGGAACTTCTGACAAGAAAGCATGAAGATAATTTTATTATTCATTTCTGTAAATTCCTAATGATTAAACTGTACAGACGTGACCATACTTTTCTTTTTAATTGTTTTTCAGTGTTGTTGTTGGTAAATTTAACTTTTACTTTTAAAGTCAGAACGTTTGAAGGTTTTAAACAGTCGCTCCTCGAAACCTCAGAGTTAAATAATGTAAATATACAAATATCGCTGATTAAATATATGATTTGAAACAGCAATTCAATGTTTTTTATTATCGTTTTTAAGTTACTTCCATTATTTGGCACTTTATATTTTTGTTTTGCTTATTCCTGATTTAAAAATAAGAATAATTAAAAAAAATAGATTTCCTCATCTGTAAGGAGCGATATACTAAAAATCTGGAACGACTACAGTTAACTGGACAAATTCCAGTTAATTATACAGGATATGTTCCTTTATAATGTCATTTAGCACAGACAGTAATCAAACTTTTAATTTTACCTTCAAATTAAATCAAAAGTGTCTGATAAAACAAGGCTTAATTAATATTTTTGTACCTTTTGTCTTTGATAAGAGTCCAAAAACATGACACATAATTAATAAAAACATTCTTATTTTACATAAAATACATATGTTGTCAGCTTGAGCTGATATAGATGTAAAATATACCGAAAACAAATCAGGAGCAAAGGAACACAAACGTACTTCGGGTTGAAGCTATGCTTTTTTAAAAAACAAATAAAACTGAGCCAACGAGCCTAAATTATAACTTCATGTGTTTATTTTATGATTTGAATACTGGCAAATGTTTTTGGATTTTATGAAAATACCAGAAGCTAGAAAATCTCCAAGTAAAATATTTAAAATATTTACGGTTAAATAAATAATTCAGTCCTTGTTTTGGCGTCTCGCAGCGCTAGTTTCTTCTTTTTGTGAAAATAAGACACAGATGTTTGGCACAGAAAACCTCTGCACGAGCGATTTTAACGTCCGATGAAACGAAGCGATTCTGAAAACTGGTCGTACGTTCGACTGTTCCAAGGCCTCCAGGTTTATTCAGGGAAAAAAACACTTAAATAACCCCTTTATTTATTTTTATTTGCAGTTGTTTTGTCTTTAAAGAAAAAGACAAAATCTTTGAGCTCATCGACAGAAGTGAAGACAGTTTTTGTGCTTGAAGGCACTTCTGCAGACATGAAAACAAAGGGTCAAAGGTCGCTGCAGGGACATCAGCTGCAGACGCAGGAGGGAGATCTTTACCCAGAGTAAAAAAACAACTTGTTTTAAAAGCATCACGAGAGCTTTAAAGACCCCAGAACCAAACTGCTGGTTCTTCAGAGAAGGGTTTTAAATGTTGCTTTTTCTGAAATGAAACCCCAAAATCACACAGAAAGAAATTAATCTCATAACAACCACAAATGTGTACTGGAATAATGACAAATAAGATCAAATTGTGCACGTTTTGGTCATTTCAATTATGAATTGTAATCTACACAAAAGTACAAATAAAAAAAATTCACAAACATTAAAAAAAAAAAAAGTTTATTTCGACCAGATTTCATCCTCATCCTCACAAACGGTTCAGTTTTCTCCCTCAGAAAGGTTCCTGTGTGAACAAACCGTTAATTGTCGACCCGACTGGCGACAGACTGGACTCCTGGTTTCGCCCTCAGCTCCTCTCTCAGCAGACACGTGTTGCGTTTAAGGACTGCTGGTTCATCTGAGTTCTCATCAGATTCAGACGTTTTCTCTATAGTTATTCTAAGCGATTAAAAAAGTTTTATTCCATATTTTAAACCTGTAAAAATAAAAGACCTAATTACATCTTTGGACTGTGTGAATAGAAACATTATACATAAATAAGCTGTGACGTTTTTATTTCTCCAGCTCAAACAGAGATGTTTTAAGAAGACCCTATAGAGCGGTAAGCAGGCCATCCTCTGACGTACAGGAGGTTCATCTTCGATGTAAAGGGGGTTCATCCTCTGATGTACAGGAGGTTCATCTTAGATGTACAGGGGGTTTATCTTCAAAGTAAAGGGGGTTCATCTTCGATGTACAGGGGGTTTATCTTCAATGTAAAGGGGGTTCATCCTTTGACGTACAGGAGGTTCATCTTCGATGTACAGGGGGTTTATCTTCAATGTAAAGGGGGTTCATCCTCTGACTAACAGGAGGTTCATCTTCAATGTACAGGGGGTTTATCTTCAATGTAAAGGGGGTTCATCCTTTGACATACCGGAGGTTCATCTCTGATGTGAAGGGGTTCATCCTCGATGTAAAGGGGGTTCATCCTCTAATGTACAGGAGGTTCATCTTCAATGTACAGGGGGTTTATCTTCAATGTAAAGGGGGTTCATCTTCAATGTACAGGGGGGTTATCTTCAATGTAAAGGGGGTTCATCCTCTGACAAACAGGAGGTTCATCTTCAATGTACAGGGGGTTTATCTTCAATGTAAAGGGGGTTCATCCTTTGACATACCGGAGGT